>CM067334.1:28952500-29360000 GCA_034376525.1 Nicotiana benthamiana | reverse complement strand
GATACTGAATGGTTATCATGCTTAGTCTTGCCCTAGGTTTCTTAAGTTAACAGGAAACTTGTAAGAATTCCTTATATGTATATTTCCGAGATAATGTTGAGCGTAAACATGTTAGTGCTGAGTGCATTTCTGTTTAACAATCCTCCCGTAATAGAAAGCATAACGGCTGTGTCAATTTTGTTGATTCGCTTGAAATAGAGTTCTTAATTTTGATTTTTATGGTTCCTCTCATTTTGTCGATGGTTAGTCACGTATGATACTGGAATTTATAGCGCGTGAAAAAACTGTACAATTTCGTTAATGTCCCAATTAAATTTGAATGGGTATTGTCTGAATATTCTGCTCATAAAATGTGTGGGATACTTTGTGTGGAATCCATAACACAATTCATGCCAGGATCAGTGACAAATCAAGAGTCTCCGAGGAAACATACTATAACTTTTGTGAAAGAAATGTGGAATGAATATAATATTTATTTAGGTTGTTAGCTAGTTCTGATCCTCTTGCTACTAATTTTGCTCCACCAATAATGTATATTTGTGCTGGGCTTGTCGGTTTGCTCGCCATATGGAAGTAGCCGTGGAAGAGGAAGCCTTCACGCTATGGATTTTGGAATGTCATGGACACATGGTTTCACAGATCATGCTAGGCTATGCATTAAATCATTTCCAGAATAGAAATGAAGTATCTGATAGGATTTCTGCAGTATGTTCACTCTTCCATTTCTCTTGGACCATAACATAACTCCTCACTTTCCCTTCATCCTTATAGTGGCTGTATAAAGCAGATAAGTAAGCCAACTAATTGGCAGTTTCTTGGTACAATTCGATTAGCAAAGTAATGTAATGTATCATATTGTCTTTATTTTGACTCCGGAAGAATATACCTCTGCTGTGCTGCATTATATTTCATTTTCAGTTACTCCCTGTTGCAAGTTTGTTGATCCAATTAAAGCCATTTGCATGAAATACCAAAAGCATCAAAGTATTTACTATTTAGGTATGTCCTTGTCAATTTTCTTGTAGTTGGTTTAAGGTGAGGGAAGTGGTGTCAGCGTTGTTAGTTTCAGGAGTATCCTGAATAAAGTCCAACTCTGTAGTTCAAATTTGCACGTTATGAATGTTACACACACAAACACGAAAAAAATCTCTCACACACACAACACTCTCTTTCTCTCTCTCTGCTAATATCACAATTTTTTCATGATTAGCAGAGAGATGTTACAATTCTAATATCCCTGCAGAAATTCCATACTATAATATTTAGTACTGTGCTACGTCTATTATTACATTAACTTCCAATATCCTCTTCCATTTCTGTAGGCTAATGCATAAGATTAATGAACTTGTCTCCGAATTATCTTCTTAGTTATCTGTCTTAACTTTTAAGGACTCTTTAGGCAGTTGACTTTGGAAGGCAACATACATAATAGTTTAGTACTCCCTCCGGTTCACAATAAGTGACCAATTTGCTTTTAGCACGACCATTAAGAAAATACTAAATTCTATACAAAAATACCTACTATGACCAAACTACCCTAATTAAACATTTTATGTGAGGAATAAGAAAATATTTTAGGGATATGTACATAGGGGTTATTGTGTAAAAACAAATTGAATTCTTTCTTGATTACATAGCTGGCCACTTATTTTTAACCAAAATGAAAAAGCAAATTGGTCACTTATTGTGAACCGGAGGGAGTAATTTCTAGGGAACCTTCTACTCTTCTGAAGTGCTTCCTTATTGTATGTTTTCTGAGGGTTGAGGCTTTGTCAATCTGGAGTTATATTATTTGGCAGTATAAATCTGTTGTTTCCTGTAGTTATTTCTGGACTCTTTAGATAGTTGACTTTGGAGGGAACCTTCTATTCTACCTGAAGTGCTTCCTGATTGTAGATTTTCTGAGGCGGTAAGCCTCTGCTATGCACGGGGTCCGGTCCTGTGAAAGGCCAGACCACAAGGGAATAGATCATAATTCTTTTTTTTTCTTTGACGACTCTCTTATTTATGACATACTAAAGATTGGTTTGGAGGAGGGAACGGAGCCTACTGCCTTCTGTTATGGGGCTTTTGTTTTAGATATACCTTTGCATTTTAGATTGCTTCTTTCATGCGGTATGGCACAAGATGGCTTCTGCTTGGTCCAATAAGCAGGCAATGAATTTGAGGCCTTGATGGTAGATCGTGTAATCCTTATCGACCTGTAGCTAGTTGCCTCTTTTAACTTGTAATAGTAGTGTTTTATTGTTCATCTTCTTTTTAGGAATTGAAATACTATAGAATCATCTCTGGACTGCCTATCCATTCTCATTAAAGATATATACCTATCCATTCTCATTAAAGATATATAGGTTCGTCCTTTGACAAGCACATAGAACTGCTCCCACCAAATTGATCTTTTTCTTGTTGGTGTTGTCGTAGACCGTTCTAAAAATTAAAGCAACTAAGCATGTTAACAGCTTATTTAGTTTCTATTTGACTTATTTTGCGTGCAGACTTGGAATGGAAACTCATCTATGTTGGATCTGCCGAGGATGAGACATATGACCAACAGCTAGAAAGTGCGCTTGTTGGCCCCGTCAATGTTGGAAATTACCGCTTCGTATTGCAGGTATTACCTCCTGCTTTGACAAGCAAGTTGTTTTTCA
Source organism: Nicotiana benthamiana (assembly GCA_034376525.1). Lineage (NCBI taxonomy): Eukaryota > Viridiplantae > Streptophyta > Magnoliopsida > Solanales > Solanaceae > Nicotiana > Nicotiana benthamiana. The sequence goes on along the minus strand of CM067334.1, from coordinate 29,357,352 downwards.
CTGGGTTTAGCTTTTGTGCTGATCAAATTTGTGTAATGTTTTCCACTGCTAAATACTAGGCGGACCCTCCAGAGCCTTCCAGAATTCGTGAAGAGGATATAATTGGTGTCACTGTGCTCTTATTGACCTGTTCCTATTTGGGTCAAGAATTTGTACGAATTGGCTACTACGTGAACAATGATTATGATGATGAGAAGCTGAGAGAAGAACCTCCCCAAAAGGTTTTAATTGACAAGATTCAAAGAAACATACTATCGGACAAACCTAGAGTAACAAAGTTCCCTATCAATTTTCACCCTGAAAATAGTGAAAGTGGGGAGCAAGCCCCTCCATCAGATCACGTGGCTGAAGCAGCTGGGAATGAAGAGCAACTACCTTCACCTGAGAATAGATCAGATGAGGCTGGAGCTTAACTGGAAGGATGATAAAACTTTTAGCCTAACTCCTAACGTTTTTGTTTGACATCATCTCGTCCTAGATCCTTATGGATGATGTCTGATCTGAGCATTAAACTCTGCTGGTATCTTCGGCTACCACAATAGAGTTCTGGTGAAAGTGTGTATGCACTCGAATTGCATTTTGTGCATGTTAACCTTCGTTGTTTGTCTTTCTGTATGCATTCAGGAATGGGGTAAAAAAATCTGCTTATATTAGACGCCACTTTTAGCTTTACGGTCTACTCCAAAAAAATTTTGAGTTCGGAAGATACTGTTGTGAGCATATAGTTCTGATAACCTTGATTTTAGTTTTGTATATACGTAAGCCAATGTCAAATTACTATCAGTGAGTTCATAAATGCAAGAAGTTATCCATAATCAAATTTTTGGCTGGCAGCCATGAATCACAGTTCTTTGAGTGGGCAATTCCATTATGTCGAAGAACTAAACCATTTATGGTGCCGTTACATTATTTTTCTGCCATATGCTAGTTACCGATACAAATCGGAAACTAGATATTGCAGTACCTGACTCAAGCCCCCACTTTGCAAAGAGGTAGTCTAGTAGAACTCAGATTCGACAAGGAAATCTCATGTGATACCACCAACCGAAAAGGAAAAAGAACACAAACACACAAACGCGACCTCATTCATTCTAACAATCAACTCATTGCCCTATTTTATCTAGTCTCTATAATTACCGAGACCGCTAAGGGGCTTGAAGTTATCCCAATACCAGATAGACACTTCACAGAGTGTGATACTAATGGTTAGGGGGGTGGTAGTAACCCAACTGCAAGCATATGAACTTGCTATACCAATCCATTTTTGACATTGGAGAGGCACTTAGCAGCCAAATATGAGCACCATGGCTTTTTCTTTTCCTTTGGTAATTTCGTAGGACCTCTGTCCCCGAAGCGAAGAAAGAGGAGCAGGAACAACAGGTTGTCCTCTCCCGGCCCAGTAGTTCCGCAACTACTTCGACCCGAGCCCAAAGAAGGAAAAGAACGGACTAAAGCGAGGAGTTCATTAGCCATACATAGTTAAGGAGGATGGGGGTCAACCTCTTTCATGACCCATGGCCCCAGTGTGTGTCACTTGGTTAGCATTTGTAGAACAAAGTAAGCAGGGCTGGTTTTTCGATAGGGAAAGAGACGGGGGAGGGGGAGTTGGCTGTAATTGAGACGCGTTTTTCGGATGGACGATATGGATTTTTTCGAGATAGTTAACCACTTTTTAACCGTGAGAGGGTGGATGTAATTCAGCTCGAACGAAGTGAGAGGGAGGTCATTCAGAATCTGATGGCTCCAGAAAGGGGGGGAGGGGGGGCTCCAGAGGCGCTGCCTCAGGCGCCAGCACCGACATAAATTGCCCACCCCGCTCCCGATCAAAAAGAGCATGTGAGGCTTCGAAGGGACATTCACACTTTAATTCGTGAGCAACTTCATGAGAACATTGTGAAAGGGGGAAATGGCAGCTGTCCCTGCATTTTCCGGAAATGACGGAAATCTAGTTCAGTGCAGGTTGTATTTAGTATACAGCGTCAAGCAGTTCCGCTTTCCCCTACCGATGATGTGCCGAGAAGTGCATTGTTGGAATACCTTCAAGGATAAACAGTTGAAAGATTTGTGTTTCATCTTTGAAGAAATAACTAGGGGCTCAGCCGCATCCATAAAAGGTGAAGGGGGGTATCCGTCAATGTAGCCATAACATCATAGAAATATAATTCGGAAAACAATTTCATTTTATAAAACAGATTTTGCCAAAACGGTCTGAAATGCAAGGCATTTCTTTGTCATACATTTACTAGAATGTAAGCTTCAGATCCAACTTCCCAGTACAAAATTGTTCTCTGCTCAAAAGTTGAAAAGAAATGTAATATTTTGGGTGACACCAGTGAGCAATCACAACTAATTCGTCCTATCAGACATGTATTGATTCTTCATGCTCGTGTGCTCTTTTCCATTGCTCCTTAACTTCTTGTCGCGTGGATTCTAGCTCAAGGCATAAATAGCACGATGCCAAGATCTCATCACATTCTTCACTTGTTTTTCTGCCTCTTCTTGGACTGGTTCTTTCTAGAATCTATAGCATTATCCATGGGCAAAAAGTTTTCCTCATTCTGCAGTTGAATTTGAAAATTCATCTTTGAGACTAACAATATATTTTCAAACGAGTAACAAGGGCTATCAGGACACAGATCTTAGCATGTACCTTATTAAACCTCTTCCCCTTCTGCTGCCTCTTCAATCCTTTGCTTTTCTTCTTTGATTCTGAAGGGTTCTGTTATGATTCATATGATAATGATGGTAAGCAACTTATGAAAACATGAGGCTTCACTTGGTCAAAAAATTCAACGTGCAGTAAAATGCGAAAGAACAAACCTGCCCTCTGATCGGGCTATCCTCTTCAGGATGAATTTCTCCCTCTATTCTTCCATCCTCGGTAAGCATAACTTTTAGCCTCCCTTCTTTCAACAGCTTTTCAGAGCGGGCATGCCTCTGTAAGAATCATGAATACTTTATGTTAGATCAGTCACTGCAGGTCTCAATCGTGTACGTATGTTAACGTGTAGCTTAAGATTCTTTAACATGGAAAGAGTAAATTTGCAGGTAGTAGTCCCTGCACTTGTCAGTGGCGACTGGGAGGTGTTAGCACTGCAAGATTTACATGGAATAGGATCTGAAGAAGTGACTTAGTTACAGTTGGAAAATGAAAAGAGTGATGATGAAGGCTTACTTTGGATTTAAGATGAGCATTGAGAGTCTGCACTGTCAAGCAGACAATTCTAGGACATATCCTGCACTTAAAAACTGATTTACATTTCAAGACATAGTCTAAAGCATCACGTGGAATATCATCCTCTTCGGGCATAGAATTATTCCGTGCATTATCTAGATCTGCAATGCCCTTCTCAAACAAACTAGTTTCACCAGAAATCTTGGTGTCCTTCAGAGTTGTAACATCTTCATCACTCGATAGAAGACCTCCTAATAGTACATTTTAGAAATCAATTAGAATTGAACACTAAGAACGAACCTTAAGCATTTAAATTCTTTTTCTGAAATAGAAAAAGGAAGATATAGCACTATAGCTCACGTGCAACATATAAAATCAAGAAGTAGCTATTTCGAAGTTGATGGAAGCAGCATGGAAAAGAGCAATCAGTACTGGCTTTACCCAAGTATTTCGTCCTGCATAAATTCCTTCCACACTGCACTTTGTGATATTCAAGTAATGCTTCTCACAAATTTTTATTTTAGAAGATCTTTTATGAACACATACTCTCTTAGCAAACAACACAACGTTTCCTTTTTGGGTTGATGCCAATTCAGAACAGCAGCTTGAGGCAATTAAAACTGCATAATTTACAAGACAATCGCCATCTAGAGATAGCAGCAAATTCAGTTTTCTCATTCAGCACTAAAAATAATTTTAAGAGGTACATTGGTTTCAAATTAAATATTAAGAAAATTTTTAATCATGCTTCCATAATTTTATTCACTGACTTGATAGTTTAAATTATTAACAAATGCCCCAAGGAAGTGGAGAAGATGCTTAGAGAAAATACGTATGCAATCTCCCCAAATTAGTCATCAAAAAGGCTTAAACTCATCCTTCAAATGCAAGAAAAAAAATCACCAGAGGGAGAGAATGGCTGTGATGGAGATTAAAGCTCAATTTTCTTCAAGACGTTGTCATGTTCGTGAAGAATTACCAATCAAAAGAAAGCATCCGATATCCCCGATTCAATAGAATTTCCAATTCATACTCTATTTATTTCAAAAAGATTGGCACTATTTCCTTATTAGTCTGTTTCTAAATGGCACCTTTCAATATTTCCTTAATCAAAAGCAATTATGGCCACACAAATGCTATGGTAGATTTCAGATCATAAGTTTTAAAAGTTTATAAGCCACACAAATACTATGGCTTATTTAAGACCCTATATCTCAAAAGTCTTCCCTTCTTTATTAAACTTTGTGCCAAGTAACAATCTTTTCAAACGGAGGGAGTACATTGTGCAGAATCTTCAAGTTCTACATCAGAGCTCAAAAATTGTAGCTTTCCCACTAGCAATAAGTTCATAAAACAGCATCTCCCCAAAATTAGGCAAATAGCATCAGACTTCTCATTTATCTTTCTTTTCTGGGAGAGGGAGGTGATTCACCTTGCTCCTTGGCTATAATCCACGTTAACAATGTAATGATTATTCGAGCAAGAGTTTGGAATTAGTAAATAACATGTTAATCCTACAAGTAAGGAATGGGGAAATGTAGTAAATTTCATTATTGCTATACCTTCCTCATGTGGAATAACACCAACATATTGTGAATACAAGTACGAAGAATTGCAAAGAGCGTTTCAAGCAAAACACTGTCATAAGACTCATAACCAACAAAATTTGGGATAATAGACTAAAACCAACCTGATGAGTCGGGATTAACCTCATTGGCAGAGCTATCTTCACTCTCATATCCTGCTTCAAAGGAAAACAAACAGAGCGAGGAGAAGAAAAAACTGTTATTACTGATACCGTGAGAAGATTGTAAAATATTTGAGGATCCAACCAAGAGCTTAAGGAAAAAGATAGAGTGGCCCGAAATCGTTATAAACCCCCTCAAAAACCGATTCACAATACATATGGTACAATTATAACTAGGCACCCTCACAAAGATGTCCTATGTTGGTGCTCACAAGCAAACTTATGGACTTACGATTGTGAGAATGGGCTTACCAAAGGGAGCCACTGATGACACTTGAAATTATCTGAACATCCAACCCAAAGCAATGAATGGAGCAGCACAAGATCTTTTGGGTCTATGTGGGATTTCTAACTTAATAGAGACCATAACTTATGCTCTTGTAGAGTTTATAATAAACAATCGTCTAGACGTACTAGCCATTAGTTTTACTAATCCAGAAACCAAACAAAAGCTCTAGAGAAATACCACATCTTCAATATCCTCTAAGCATTATAATGTCAGCAAATAATAGAGGCAAAAAGCAACTGCAAATTATCAGGATAAACATACCAGAAGAAGATTCATTTCCTCCTGTCAGTCGAGCAACATCATCCTCCTCTTCCTTTGTGTCATTATCCTCCTCCTCCTCATACTCATACTCTTCCTCGTCTTCTGTTGCCGCTGCCTCCAATTCAGAGTCATCAGAAGATGAAGATGACTCGGAAGGAGCATCTCTATCACCATGTTCAAGCTTGTAAAATCGCCTCTTTATCATTTCCTTACCTACTTCTATAACTCAACTGCAAGTACAAAGACAAATCCATGAATCCAGCATATATAATCAATGGCTTTACTACCAAAAACCTTCTTTTTTCTATGACGCCCTTTTATTTTGAGCCACCAACAATGAATTTGATACGTAAATCAAGCGACTTAGCTAAATCCCGTCATTCATTTACTCCAAATTGGAAATACAAAACAGCATCTCTCTATCAAGCAATGAAGCCTTAATCTCAAACTAGTTGAGGTCCTCTATATCAATTTTTAGCTAGAGAAATATATGAAACCAGCACATGACGTTGATTACTCCGCTACCAAATAAAAAAACTTTCTTTTTCAAGAACACCCTTTCCCTTTTCTTTAAACCCATAGAAAGAACACCCAAAATACAGTTAATACGTAAACCACGCAAATAAAGTAGCATCCTTAGTTCTCTCCCATTAATAAATTAGGCCTTAATCTCAAACTAGTAGGGGTGGACTATATTAATTCTTTGTACTATTATTTTATAGCTATTACAGCACACTCTTCTTTTATCTGAAGTTAAAACAAGCTAAAATAGTCTAGTTTCCCTGTTAGCAAGAACACATTATTATACGAATTTGCGACAAAATAAAGAAAAAGAGCATGAAACTGGTGAGTGAAATTCTATAATAGACATACTCAATCAACTGTATAGACAAAGGGTTTCATGCTTTGGACATTATGGAGAAAGAGCAATTAAACATATAAAAACACAGAAGAAACAAAACGAAACGAACCTGAGAAATAGATAGAGGTGATTGTGATACGAGGAAGATTGTACAAGGAGGCTGGGTTTTAGACTCAAAATTAGGAGGGTTTAGGTCGGGGAGAGGTAGAAATCAGATGTGGCCAAAAGTTAACTTTCAACTGCTACCTGTCAACTTTCTATAGGTTATTAGTAAGTTTCTTTTATTTTTTTTAAGTCCGTTTGGAAAGTTACAAGACATTAGAACAAATCAAAAACAAAAAAAGGTCAATAAAGAAATTGGAAAATTATAATATAATTTATCTATATGATATCTTTAATTGTAAAAGAATGGTAAAAACTAGAAACAAAAATGAAAAGAAAAAACTTATATTTTTAAGTGATAATTTGAAAAATATAAATTTATAGTGAGGATATTTTGTCTTGAATGCATTAATTTTTCACTTCGTCTTCTTGGAATAAACTAGAATTTTCTGCATATTCCTAAAATCAGAAAAACAACTTTTCCTGCTGGCTAAAAGTACTTCTCTATATTAGCCAAACAGCTTAAATCCTTTTAAAAGTACTTTTTTTAAAGGAAAAGAGTACTTTGGCCTCCTAGAAGCTTGGCCAAATAAGCTCTTATAGCATGTTTGGCCAAGCTTATTTTTGGCCAAAAGTATTTTTTTTTGTTGCTAAAAGTATTTTTTTGTTGCACTTTTGGCCGAAAATTGAGGTGCTTGGAGGGATCACCCTCTGATGTGGTGGTGGAATTGGCACTGCATCAGTCGGGAGTGTGATCACCTCCACTGGTGGCTGCTCTGAAGTAGGAGAAGGGAATAGCTCTGCAACTGGAACTGCGGCTGGGGAGACAATATCATCTGCTAGCACCTAAGAGCTACTGGATGCACCTGGTGTAGATAGGGGTGCTACAGGAGCTGTTGGACCCCCTTTGTCAATCAAAAACCTCTCCATGGAAATCTTCGTTTGTGCCCTCTCCTCATCGTCAGCAGTAGCATCTGCACTCTCATCATCCAGAACAACCGTCTTCCCCTTATCAACAAGATGAGGGGCTTCATCACTAGAGAACCCCAGAATATCTTCTTCCTCATCCTCCTCTTCACCCTCTAACTTGTCCGAGCTACCGGTCTCCTCATCAGAATCAATATCAATATGACCGGTGGGAGCATCAGCATGAGAGCCTCCAAGGCTAGGAACCACAAGATCCGCCATCAAATTTGTGAAATCAAGCCCCAAGTCTGGGGCTAAGCCTGTACTTGGAGCACCTTCCGAGGGAAGGAGGGATGAAAGATCGAATTCCAAGTTTTGCATTTTTTGGAATTCAACCTTCATAGAGGCAACCTCCTTCTTGAGGTCGGGCTGTCCACTCACCTCACCTCTTTCCACCTTCTCCAACCTCAACTCAATTCCCTGTAGTCGTTCCGCATACGCTGATTGCTTTTGTTGAATATCTGCCACGGCCGCTTGCATGGGAGTGAGGGCTTACTTGATCAAATTTGACAAAGTATTCAGAAGCTGGTCAACTTTGGCATTTGCATGTTGGGCCAGTATATCAAGCCTTGAGACTGCCGGAAGAGCAGATGGAGTCTGAACACTCGTAGATGTGGGGGCAGTCTGAGGCGTAGGGGATTCTGCAACATCTGTTGGAGGAGTGACATTAGGTTGGGATGAAGGGAGGTCCTCCTGAACAACACCAATGGGAGGCACTAGAGCATCACCAAGACGGGTGATATCTATAATACTTGCCTCCCTGCCCATTTTGTCCTTCCGGACATCCACCGGGACATTGGCTGCTTGGCATGGAGCTGTGATCAATGCTGGGAATGGGAGAGATGTAGCATCCCGCATTGCCCACTTGCCCATATCTTGAAATATAATGGAGGCACATTGATCTTGATATCCTGCATCATGCAAGCTACCAGGAGAGCCTTCTCAATAGCAATCTCCGTCTCGTTCTGCGTAGGGATCAATATGGATGCGAGGAATGCAAGCCAGTATCGTCCCTGCCGCGAGAAACTCTCCTTATAGATTTTGTGCGCTGGTTGTATCCATGTTGGGGTTCCACTTGCAATGACAGAGGTAATCCAGCTACGTTCACCCTCTTTGTTTGCAAACTTGGCATCATACTCAGCCGGTGCTGTGCGGTCTTCCCATTCTGGGACGAGCAGTTTGTTTATGGCCTTGGCACTGCACTTAACGGTGAAGCCCCGAACCTCTACCTTCTCCAGATACATCCTATGTTGCTTGTGGTGCTTGGTTTTGGATACGCCGTAGGAAGCGTAGAACTCGCGCACCATGGATTCATTGTATTCAATTGGAGGTTCAATGAAAGCGATCCATTTCTTCCGCTTGATGTTAGCGAGGACGTGAGGGTATCTCTCCTTCAGCCCATTTAGACTCAATTGTTTTTCAGGGAGAAGCGACCTCCGAAGGATCCCAGCTCTATACCTGTCCCTATATCCCTCAACTCCCCATCGGAGATGGTATTCTGCACCCTCGACCCATTTCTTTCTCCGGGATTTGGCATGTATGTCTACCTCAGGGCGAAGATCCTCCTCCTCAGGCTGGGGTGGTTGTTGTTGTGCATGTTCCACTTTTTGTTTCTTCGCCTGAGGAGGCTTAGTTGTTATTCTCTTTTATCTGGGTGACATATCAGAAGTGATGCACAAGTGTTGATTAAAGGGTTGTTTGTGAGCTTGAGGATTGCCCTTGCTTCGGTTCGATCAGAGTGCCCCCCATCTCTCTTTTTTTTTCGAAAATTTTCTTTTTTTCTATGTTTTCTCTCGTTTTCTTCTTTTCTCTCCTTTTGTTTTTGCTTTTGTTTTTGTTTTGTTTTGACAAAGAGTGTAAGGGAAACGTACTTGGCGATTCTGCGATTTATCTACGATGGCCAAATCATCGCAGAGCACACTATGCGATCACATATGTGTTCTGCGATGTGGGAGTGAAGGATTTTTAAAGGCCTCAAATGCGGCCAAATCTGCGGTCGCAGATTCAACATGCAGACCGCAGAATTAACGTGCTCGCCGCATTTCCAACTGCCAATTTTTGGTCCTTCTCTATTTCACTCTACGTTAGATATGCGGACCGCAGATCAATTCTGCGACCGCATTTTTCATGCTGTGCTTTTCCTTCTCTTTTTCAGGCAATTTTACCAAGTGTTGAGATCTTTTGAGCTCCCTGCACTCCAACAGGCTTTGTAAACATAAAAAAAATAAAAAATGTAAATAGAAAAAGGGTGTTACCACCCATAGGTTTCCTCCCCCGAAGCGCTTGATTTAACGTTGCGGCACGACGTGATTGATGTTCCTTCAATTCCACTCAGTGGTCGGGCAAGGACCTTCTTTGAGAGCCAGCCGCTCCACCAAATGCTTTTCACCATCAATGCCCAAGTAATATTCGATGCGTTGGCCATTTACTTTGAATGTTCGGGAACCGTCTGTTGATTCTAGTTCTACCGCTCCATACGGTCAGACATTTACCACTTTGAAAGGACTAGACTATTTTGATTTGAGCTTGCCCGGAAATAGTGTGAGCCTTGAGTTAAAGATCAAGACCAAATCACCCGCCTTGAACTCCTTTTTCAAGATCTTTTTGTCATGGACAAACTTCATCCGCTCTTTGTACACAGCCGCACTTTCATAAGCATGGAAACAGAATTCTTCCAGTTCCTTGAGTTGTGTCAACCTCAAATTTGCAGCCTCAGCCCATTCTAGATTCAATTTCTTCAATGCCCACATGGCTTTGTGTACTAACTCCACGGGTAGATGACATGCTTTACCAAAGATGAGCCGGTAAGAAGAAGTACCAATAGGAGTCTTGTAGGCCGTACGGTATGCCCACAATGCATCATCTAGCTTTCTTGACCAGTCAGTCCTGTTTTCGTTCACAATTTTTGCTAGAATATTCTTGATCTCCCAGTTGGACACTTCAACCTGACAACTCGACAGCGGATGGTAAGGTGTGGCCACCTTGTGCTTGACACCATACTTTTCAAGTATCCATGCAAAAGCTCTGTTGTAGAAGTGTGATCCACCATCACTAAGAATGGCTCTAGGGGTGCCAAACCGAGTGAATATGTTCTTCTTCAAAAATGGGGTGACACTTCTCGCCTCATTTTTTGGTAAGGCAGTGGCTTCAACCCATTTCGACACGTAGTCCATAGCCACCAAGATATATTTCATCCCATAAGAACTCTCAAAGGGGCCCATGAAGTCGATCTCCCACACATCAAAGATCTCTATCTCCATCACAAAGTGCATCGACATTTCATGCCTTTTGGAAATAGACCCTTGTCGTTGACATTGATCACAAGCTTTTACCATTTGATTGGCTTCATGGTAGATGGACGGCCAATAATATCCACATTCAAGAACTTTTGCTACCATTCGATTTCCCCATGATGACCCCCAACCGGAGAGTCATGACACGCCTTGAAAATTGGCATCATATCTTCTTCAGGAACACATATTCTAATGATATTGTCGGCACAAACACGAAAGAAATATGGTTCCTCCCAATAGAATTTCCGGCAATCTCTCAAGAACTTCTTCTTTTGATATGATTCTAAATCCTTAGGTATAAGGTCACTCACCAAATAGTTAGCAATATCAACATACCAAGGAGCAAAGGTGGTAGATAGTGCCAATATTTGCTCATACGGAAAAGCATCATTGATTTCAAGATCACCTTGTGGTCTCCCTGCTTCCTCAAGCCTTAATAGATGATCCGCTACTTGATTTTGTGTTCCCTTGAGATCCTTGACTTCAAAGTCAAATTCTTGCAACAACAAGACCCGTCGTATCAACCGAGGCTTTGCATCTTTCTTTTCCATAAGATAACGATGAGCCGCATGATCCGTATACACTATCACCTTGGATCCCAACAAATACGGCCGAAATTTCTCAAAAGCATATACAATTGTAAGAAGCTCTTGCTCAGTCACTGTGTAGCTTACCTGTGCTCCATTGAGTGTTTTGCTAGCATAGTACACCGGATGAAGTAATTTTTTGTGGCATTGACCTATCATTGCTCCAATAGCCATACCAATTTCATCACACATGAGCGCGAAAGGAAGAGACCAATCGGGAGTGACAATAATAGGTGCCGTGGTGAGCTTGAGTTTCAAATCCTCAAAAGCCTTAAGACACTTTTCATCAAATACATATTTAGCATCTTTATCGAGGAGCTTGCACAAGGGTTAAGCGATCTTTGAGAAGTCCTTGATGAAGCGCCGGTAAAACCCGGCGTGCCCTAGAAAACTTCTCACAACCTTCGCAGTCGTTGGTGGAGGAAGCTTAGAGATGATATCAATCTTCGCCCGGTCAACTTCAACACCCTTCTTTGAAATTTTGTGCCCAAGCACAATGCCTTCGTCAACCATGAAGTGACATTTCTCCCAATTCAGCACGAGATTTGTCTCTTCGCATCTTCTAAGCACTTGCTTGAGGTTGCCAAGACAATGCTCAAATGAGCCCCCAACTACCGAAAAATCATCCATGAATACCTCAAGAAAATCTTCAACCATGTCCGAGAAAATGGACATCATACATCGTTGGAAAGTAGCTGGCGCATTACACAAGCCAAATGGCATTCGGCTAAAAGCAAAAGTGCCATATGGACAAGTGAATGTTGTATTTCCTTGATCCTCCAATGCGATGTTGGTTTGATTATAACCAGAATACCCACTAAGAAAGAAATAGAATGACCTTTTCGCTAGCCGATCGAGCATTTGATCAATAAAAGGCATAGGGAAATGGTCTTTGCATGTTGCACCATATAGCTTTCGATAGTCCATGCACACTCGCTATCCCGTCACTGTTCGTGTTGGGATGAGCTCCATTTTTTCATTTTCTATCACTGTCATGCCCCCCTTTTAGGCACATACTTAACAGGGCTCACCCATGAACTGTCTGCTATGGGGTACACTAATCCGACATCTAACCACTTTATGATATCCTTTTTCATCACCTCCTGCATTGACGGGTTCAAATGTCTTTGATGCTAAATGCTTGGCTTTGGGGCGCTCTCCAATTGGATTTTATGTTCACAACTTCCCACGGGAATCCCACGGATGTCTGCGATTGTCCATCCAATAGCCTTCCTGTGGTCTCTCAAGACCTCCAACAACCTGTCTACCTGCAAATTATTCAAAGAAGACGAAATAAGTTCGGGTAAGGTGTCATTAAAGCCTAAGAATTTATATCTCAAATGCGCAGGGAGAGATTTGAGCTCTAATTGCGGTGGTTCAATTATGGATGGTTTGGCGGGAGGTGTCGCTCTATTTTCCAAGTCAAGAGATAGCTTGGACGGAGCATAAGTGTAGGATCCAAGACCCTCCAATGCGTTCACCGATTCCATGTATCCCTCCATATCCTCACCCTCAAAATTCACTAAGATTGTCGCCAATGCCTCACCAAGGCATTGCTCTTCCATTTTCACTTTGACGACATCTTCAATCTCATCAACCACCTCAATCAAGAAGATGTTCTCATATTCATGGGGAAACTTCATACCCTTGCTAGCTTGGAAGGTAACTTTTTTGTCATTCACCCTCATTTCGTTTTGAATCAATTAGTGCTCTTTCGGTTACCAAGTATGGTCTCCCCAAGATGACGGGGATATCTTTATCCCCGACAATGGCGCCAAAATTTGATACGCTCAAATTATACTTTAATAAATAGTGTAAGGCGGTCGAAGTCAAATATAATAACCCAACAAGGTTGGGGTCGAATCCCACAGGGAATAGGTGTGAAAAGGATACTTGTTTAGTGTGTTGCTCGACTCGAGTTCGATCTCTATTCGGTTAATTGTGACAAGAGAGAATGTTGTATGGTGACAAGAGTATATATGATTGCTTGAGTTTGATTAAAAACTAATTTTAACAATTAAAGAGTAAACAAGTGGATAAAAGTAACCAAGGTTGTGTCCCCTTTAATGTAGTGTAATGTCAACAGGTGTTAATATGATATATTTCTTATGGGAGGTCCTTTAGATGTGCAAATGATGTCTAAGATACTACCCAATATTATCCAATGAATGCGTAGTATTTCCTCTTTATGATTTTCCCAAATATAAAAGATTTGCTATTAAGAACCATCAATAAATGCCAATTAAAACCCACTTATTCCTAAGCGATTTTATTAAACAAGGTTTAAAGCCTTGAGTCAGTGAAATTTACTTCTACCAAATTCTAACCCACCTTCCCAAGCAAACCAAGAATTTAATGACTTTTGTTAATGTTTGAAACCACCAACAATGAATGAAGAACAAGAAGTAAATAAACATCAACCACCCATTATATATATATATTCAATGTCAAACACCCATTAACATAACACCCATTTAGGGTCCACAACCTTAGTATTTAAAACTAGCTACTCATACTAAAACACAAAAACCAACTAATAATAAGTGTCATAAATGCTAACAAAGAGAAGATTCTTCACCCAAAAACTTCAAAAAAAAGAGAATATTAATGTCTTGGAGTGTAGCTAAAAGGTAAGACAAGATGATCCCACAAAAGTCTCTTAAAACTATTTATAGATGGATTAATTTTGGGACAAAAAATGGATAAATTTGCCCTTCTAGGTCGCGTCTGCGACCGCAGACTTGTCGCAGAATAGGTCTGCGGTACGCATCTTGAGTAGCCGCTCCGCAGATCAAAAACCCTAGGTGCCAGGCCTTCATCGCAGGTTCAATCTGCGGTACGCATTTGAGTTATGCGACCGTAAATTTGCATCGCATCTTTGTCCTTGAGTTTCTTCTTGTTCATTCTGCGGATCATCTGCGGTCCGCATGTTGATTCTGCGATTGCAGATCGCGTCGCATTCTTGACATGATTTTTAGCTCCAGATCCTGTAATGCTCTGCGATGTGAGAGACGAGTCTGCGGTCCGCATGTGAGTTCTGCAACCGCAGACTAGACCGTAGATTGGCATTTGTGCAATACCATGCTCTTTTCTTCTCTTTTTGCGTCCATTTTCATATCCTTGGTCTTCCCTTCCTCTTGTGCTGTAAGAACAACAAATCTACATGAGTATCAGTTATAATTGCATTAAAACAAGCTAGAATCTATGCATTTAGTATTGAAATGCGTCAAAATTCTCCGGCGCATCATTGGCTAATCGAATTTCGAAAATTCCTAAGAGTCATACCTAGACCCATATGACTGGATTCCAAAATAATGTAGAATAATATTACCCATGATCTAATTAAGAACTCAAATATATAATTCTACTCAATTTGCTATTTTGGACTTAACTCTGGGTGGTCCAGAACACACCCGAGCATCTCGAGACCTCATCCAAGTGCACCAACAAGTGCGTAAATATAATATGGACCTACCGAAGCCTAGGAACATATAAGTAACACTGAAACCAAGATTCGCACCCTGAAATCAAATTAATCAACTTATGACCTTAAAACTTCTTCAATTAACTCTGAATGCGTTGAATCATATTAGACAACTCGAAATAATCCCAAATTTTACACACCAATCACAATTACCATACGAATATATTGGAACCATCAAATTTTGGTTCCGAAGTCGTTTACTTAAAATGTTGACTCAAGTTAAATTTGACTACCTTAGGCCATTATGAAGGAACTAAGTGTTCAGAATTCAACCCGAACCAAAATCAAACTAATCTTTCCCGCAAGTCATAAAATAGTAAAAGCACATATGGGAAATCTTAGATAAGGGAATGAGAATCTAGAAAGCAAAACGACCGATCGAGTTGTTATATTCTCCACCCCATAAACAAATATTCATCCTCAAATGGGTCTAGAATCATAGCTGGAGTGCTGAATAAGAATGGATATCTACTCTGCATGTCGTCTTCATTCTCCCAAGTGGCATATTCGACTGGTTGACCCCTCTATTGGTTTACCGTTGAATTCTTCTTAGATCTCAACTGGCAGACCTGCCTGGCAACTATGGTAACTAACTCCTCCTCATAACCCAAGCTCTCACATAGCTGAACTATGTTATAATCTAACACATGTGACCTGTTGTATGGTACTTTTGGAGCATAGACACGTGGAAATCCAAATGAACTCCCTATATATTGTAGGCAAGACAAGCCTATAAATAACCTCTCCAATTTGCTCCAATACCTCAAATGGACTAATGAACCTTAGAATTAGCTTTTCCTTCTTCCTGAACCTCATGACACCCTTCATTGGCGAGAGTTTTAAGAGAACCTTCTCGCCCACCATAAATGATAAATCACGCGCTTTCTGATTCGCATAACTTTTCTGTCTAGACTGACCTGTGCAAACTCGCTCCTATTTCAACTTTACCTTATCCAAGGTATCCTTTGCCAAATCAGTACCATATAAACTACCCTCACCAGACTCAAACCAATCGGGGAATGATATCGAAGGTCATACAAGGACTCAAATGGAGCCATCATAATGCTGGACTGGTAACTATTGTTATAAGCAAACTCGACCAAAGGTAAGAATCGATCCTATTTTCCTCCGAAGTCAATCACACATGCTTTGAGCATATCCGCCAGGATTTGAATTGTCCACTCTGACTGCCTATCGATCTGCAGATGAAAAGCCGTGTTGAGATCTACCCCAGTACCCAACTCATTCTATACTGCTCTCCTGACATGTAAAGTGAATTGAATGCCTCTATCTAAAATGAGAAATAGGCACACCAAGAAATCAAGCAATCTCCTGAATATAAAAGTGGGCCAACCTTTTTGAAGAGTACATAGTCACTACCAGAATAAAGTGTGCCGACTTGGTCAGTCTGTAGATAATGACCCAAACAACATCAAAATTCCTTAACTTTCACGGCAATCCAGGTACGAAGTCTATAATGATACGCTCTCATTTTCACCCTGGTATAGCCATCTGCTGAAGCAAACCACCTGGCCTCTAGCGCTCATAGTTAACGATTGACAATTTAGACATTTTGGCACATATTAAACTATATCCTTCTTCATCCACAATCAACAGTAATTCTTCCTCAGGTCACTATACATATTCGTAGAACCTGGATAAATATGGTACCACCAACTATGTGCATCCTCTAGAATCATCTCCCTTAGGCCATCAACATTAGGAACATGTAGGCGACCCCGGAGTCGCAAAACACCGTCATCACCAATATTAACCTCCTTGGTATCACCCCGTAGAACCGTCTCTCTAAGAACCAGCAAGTGCAGATCATCGTACCGATGAGCCTTGCTCCACAGAAATAAAGAAGACTGGCCCATAACACATGCAAGAACTCCACTGGGCTCTGAAATATCCAACCACACAAAGTCTGTTAGCTAAGAACTGATGTCCAAAGCCAATGGCATCTCCTCTGTTGAAATGAATTCCAAACTACCATACTTTTTGCCTTCCTGCTCAAGTTATCTGCAACCACATTCGTCTTTTCCGGATGATAAGGATAATAATATCACAATCTTTTAGTAAATGATAAGTAGGATTTTAACATTTTTATGCCCCTACTTGCCTATGCTTTGAGTATAATTTGCTACAAAATAGTCCATAAATGCTCACAGATTGTGCTTGATTGCAGGTTTTAGCGACAAAGTGACAAAATGTCAAAGATCGGCTCAACACGGAGTGAAACCTGCTCAAGTATTAAAAGGCCAAGTGAAGTGATGGAAAAGAGCCTAGTGCTCACCACACAAAAGTGCACGTGGCCACACTAAGGGATTCAGAGATGGTGCTATTCAGAGCATTCACCATATGGCCGTGGTTAGATCTATGTGGCCTGCGTTAAACTTATGCGGCCGCACTGCCTATTCATGCAACCCACGTCAGGATCTTTTAGAGAGATGTCATTTTGGTCAAAAGCTGTTCTAACCGGCCGTGGTCATGCGCCAGAGCTCCTGCAGCCGCACCACCCTTCTACGTGGTCCGTGCCAATTGGTTCAGAGAGATGGAAACTTGAAGTTAAAGAGCCAATGCAGCCGCGATCGTGTTTGCGCGGTCCGCACTGACCCGCAGGGGTATCTTTGTCCGGTTTTTCCAGCCCACTATAGATTGAACATTTTACCTTTTTTAGGTTAAGTTTTGTATTATAAGTACAGCTGCGCTCGTGAGAACTGAAGTTTTAGCCTATTTTGGCATTTTAGCACTAATTTCTCAACAGATTCTTGTAGTTTCTCTCTACCAATTAATTAATATGTTTATTTCTTCTTCTATTTCTATTGTTTCTTCTTAAATTATGTCTAAGTAAACCCATTAGCTAGGGTTGTCGCTCAACCGTAGTATGGGTAATTGATGGGTGTTGAATTCTAATGATAGATTGATATTAGGTATTTGTTATTTTGGTTGATTTTATATTTTAATTAAGGATTGGTGGTTGCAAACTCTGATTCTAGCATTGTGGGTCTAACTCTTATTGAGAAAGAGAGTCCAGGACCCCAAAATTAACCTAAAAAGGAATTGGGATGGACCTATGAGAAATGACAGTCCCAATTAACGGGATAAATCTCGAGAGAGTAATCACCCTACTTGAAACCTAGTTGCTTGGTCTAATTGGCCTACCCAATTGGTCTCGAGATACTCATTTGGACAAAATCACTCTCTCTACCTAGAGGTGTGAGAGTGGGTACAAATGTGCAATGGCTATAGCATAAGTACCAAATATGTCATTCTATTGTTAGTAGTTTCTACCCGTTGGTTAACCACCTAGGTGATGCCACAACCCTTGTACCTTTCTCCCTATTAATTACAACCTAGTAATATCTCCTTAGCATAATTTAGCTTAAATCCTTAGTTCATATTAGTATTTATAAATATAAAACCCAAAAATGTTTGAAGTGCAATTAGATGTACAAGCGCACTTCTAGGCTAAACAGTGAATACAACTCCACTCCAAGCTCCCTATGGAAATTCGATCCCAAATCACAATTCAGGTAAAGGCTTTTGCGACCGGCTCTTCCTACATTCGTGTAGTGTTGAGTCGACATCGATCACTTTTTGGCGCCGTTGCCGGGGAGCTTACGGTGTTGACTGTCTGCGTAGCTAGTTTTGTGTTTTGCTTCTACTTCCTTCTTTTTACTAATCTTATTTGTGTCAATCACTCAGGTACACACGGCTTTAAATGCACATGACCCTCTTGGCAACGTGGTCGTGGGGGAGGAGGTTGAGGATCTTTAACAAGAAGATATATTACCTCAAGCTCAAAGGAGAGGTCGAAATGCCAATGCAAATGCTAATGCAAATGCTAATGCAAATGAGAACATTCCAGACCCTCCTATGCCTCTACCAAGAGTGGCCCCAAGAGTTCTCCCAACTCAAGGGTACGCGAGTTCCAATGTTCCTCCCCAAATCCGGCCAGGGAACTTTCAAATTACAAATGTTATGTTGACCTTGCTCGAGCAGAGAGGATATTTCACGGGAGCCTCCGATCAAACTGCCTACAAGCACTTGAAGGGGTTCGTAGATCATGTTGGGGTAGAAAGCTGATGAACGTTTTGGAGAACGCATCGAGATTAAGGCTTTTCCGTTTCTCTCTTCGGAGTAAAGCGTTGGATTGGATAGAGAGGCTCCCCAATCATTCTATCACCATATGGGATGAATTTGCGGAGAAATTCATTGCCAAGTTCTTTTCTCCAAGTCACATGGCGGCGCTCCGTGATGAAATTTTGGCTTTCAAACAGGAGCCAACGAAACCCTTGCACGCAATATGGGACAGATTTAGGACTATGGTGAAAGAGTGCCCAAATAATGACATGAATGATATGATGATTCAACAAATGTTCTTTAGGGGCATTAACACAACCAACCAATGTATTGTAAATCAATTGGAAGAGGAAATTTTATGAAGCTTCCCTACAATAAAGCTTGTGATGTTTTAGATGAAATGGTCGATACTTCTTCGGCATGGAAAAGTCGAGAAAATTGTTACTCAAGGTGACCCTATGATCATAAATTTTCATAAGGAGTTGCATGATCAAGGCCAAGCCATTGCTGAACTTATAATAACAATGACTCAATTGGTGAAGGCACAATTGCAACTAGTCCAAAACCCACGCCAAGTCAATGCCATGGAAGGAGTGAATATGTTGAAAAGAAGGCAAAGAGGGCAACAATCTCAAGGAAATTTTGATAACTATGATGATGGTGGTGGTTATTCAAATGAATGCTATAATGATCAAAGTGAGGAAGTCCAATCGGTCAATAACTACCAAGGGAATAGAGGAAATCAAGGGAACCAACAATGGCGACCCCAAGGAAATTGGGGCAATAAACAAGGTGGTAATTGGAACAATAACAACAACCAATGTGGAAATTGGGGGAACAACAATTCGAGTAATCAAGGGCATTGGAACGGTAACAACAACAACAATTAGAACAACAACAATGTCCAAGGTGGATGAAATAACAATGGTGGTCAGGTAATCGGGGGCAAAGTTTTCAAAGGCCTCCGATGCATCAACAACCGAACAACCCGCAACCGTTTCAATCTCAAGGGTCTAGTTATGTTTGAGCATATAATGAAGAAGAACCAAGACTTCAATGCTCAATTAACTTCCACAACACCTCTATCCGTAACTTGGAAGTGCCACTTGACCAAATTTCTCAATCTTTAAATACTCTCCCAAAGGGTGCTCTACCAAGTGATACGGAAGTAAACCCTATGGGGGGACACAACAATTATATGATGGCGGTGGCAACGAGAAGTGGGAAAGGCGGTGATGTGCATGCCTCAAGAGGAAATCAAGTTATGGTTGATGAGGATAAGTTGCGAGATGATGATATGCCTTTGGTGGTTGAGGGAATAGTTGAACCTAATGTGAACAATGATGTGCAGATTGATATTGATGAGGTTGAGGAGGAGACACAAGAGGCCACGAACTTGTCTAGGGAACACATGATTGATATACCCGAGTCGGTGGTGTCCAAATCCAAGGCACCCTTGCCTAGGGCTCCTTCGCCCTATCCTCAAAGGTTGGCCAAGCAAAAGGGTGAAAACCAATTCAAGAAATTTATTGAGATGATGAAGAGTCTAACTATCAAGTGCCATTAGTGAAGGCACTCAAGCAAATGCCGGCGTACGCAAAGTTCAAGAAGGATTTGGGTACGAAAAAGAGGTCAATGGAGTGTGAGACAATCAAGATGACTCATCAAGTGAGTGCAATCGTACACTCTATGGCTCCAAAACTTAAGGACCCCGATGCATTTACTATCCCATGAACCATTGGAAGTTTCGACTTTGCCAAAGCCCTTTATGACTTAGGGGCGAGTATAAACTTAATGTCATATTCGGTTTTCAAGACCTTGGGAATCGGACAACCTCGCCCAACCTCAATGAGGCTTTAAATGATGAATCGGTCAATGAAGCATCCTTGGGGTATAATTGATGATGTCCTTGTTCATGTTGATAAATTCATCTTGCTAGCCGACTTCGTTATATTGGATTGTGAGGTGGACTATGAAGTCCCAATTATTCTTGGAAGACCTTTCCTAGCTATGGGGAAGGCTTTGGTTGATGTTTAGGTGGGAGAGTTGACCTTCTGTATGGTGATAAAATGGTAGTGTTCCATGTGTGCAAGTCTACGAGGCAACCAAATATCACCGAGGTGTGCTCGTTTGCAGTCATTATCACGGCGGTGATAGTGGATGACACAAGCGCGATGATCAATGTTAAAGATCCACTTGAGGCCGTTGTTCTAAATATGGATGTCAATGAGGATGCTAGGAGAGAGGAGTGTGTGAATGCATTACATGGTATGGGTTCATATTCATATGAGCCTAGGAAGTTATCATTGGATCTTGAAAATTGCAAAACTCCACCAACTAAGCCATCTATTGAGGAGCCACCGGTGTTGGAGTTGAACCACTTCCTCCTCACCTCATGTATGAATTCTTGGGCTCTAATTGTACTTTGCATGTTATTCTTTCATCTTTCTTAACTAACGTGCAAGTTGATGCCACTTTGGCGGTTCTTTAAAAGTGCAAGAAGGCGAATGGATGGACATTGGCCGATATTCGGGGTATTAACCCCGCATTTTACATACATAAGATCATTTTGGAGGAATATGTTTGGACTTCACTTGAACATCAAAGAAGACTAAATGAGGCTATGCAAGAAGTGGTAAAGAAAAAGGTTATCAAGTGGCTTGACACCGGTCCTATCTCTAACAGTTCTTGGACTTTTCTGGCACAATGCGTACCGAAGAAGGGTGGAATGACTGTGGTTACCAATGACAAAAATGAGCTTATTCCCACTCGGACATTGATGGGTTGGAGAGTTTGTATGGATTATCGAAAGCTTAACAAGGTGACTAGAAAAGATCATTTCGCGTTGTTGTTCCTTGACCAAATGCTTGATCGTCTTGTGGGCCGGGCTTTCTATTGCTTTTAGGATGGTTACTCGGGGTACAATAAAATTCTCATTGCCCCTGAATACCAATAGAAGATGACCTTTACCTGTCATTATATCACATTCGCATTCTGGAGGATGGCGTTTAGATTGTGTAATACTCCGGCGACTTTCCAACGTTGTATGATGGCTATTTTCATCGACATGGTGGAAGATATATTTGAGGTCTTTATGGATGATATTAGTGTGGTTGGCGAATCTTTAATGAGTGTTTGGTAAATCCGAACGAGTATTGGCCCGATGTGAAGACACGAACCTAGTTCTCAATTGGGAAAAATACCATTTTAAGGTATAAGAGGGTTTTGTGTTGGGTCACAAGATTTCGAAGTGGGTAATTAAAGTTGAAAGGCCAAGATCGAGATTATTTCAAGGCTACCTCCCCTACTTCTATCAAAGGGGTGAGGAGTTTTCTTGGGCATGCGGGTTTCTACTGGAGGTTCATCAAAGATTTTTCTAGGTAGTTAACCCGTTGTGCAAGTTGCTAAAGAATGAGGCCAAGTTTGTTTTTGATGAAGAATGTATGGAGGCTTTCAAGCTTCTAAAACACAAGTTGACAACTACCCTTATCATTACCGCACCAAATTGGAGCTTGCCTTTTGAGCTCATGTGTGATGCTAGTGACGTTGCGGTGGGGGCGGTTTTGGGACAAAGAATCAACAAGATGTTCCATCCGGTGTACTACTCAAGCAAGACCATGAATGAAGCTTAAAGGAATTACACAGTCACCAAGAAGGAATTGCCAGCTATTATTTTTACCATGGAAAAGTTTCGACCATACCTTATGGGGGCCAAAGTGATTATCCATAGTGATCATGCCGCCCTTAGGTATTTGATGTCCAAGAAAGACTTCAAGGCGAGATTGATGAGATGGATGTTACTTCTTCAAGAATTTGATCTAAAAATTATGGATCGAAAAGGGAGTGAAAATCAAGTGGCGGACCACTTGTCCCGTTTGGAGGAGGAAGGAACGCCTTATGACCTCCTTGAGATCAATGATGCATTTCCGGATGAACAACTCCTCGTGGTGTCAATGCATGAAATGCCGTGGTTTGCCGATGTTCCCAATGATATTGTGACCAGTATAATCCCGTATGAGCTCTCTTCTATCCAAAGGAAGAAGCTCAAGCGGGACAATTTGGATTTTTATTGGGACGATCCATATTTGGTCAAGATTTGCACCGATGATGTGATTCGACGATGTGTCTCGGAAGAAAAACAGTTGAGTATTTTGGAGGCTTGTCATTACTCTCCCTATGGTGGCCATCATGGCGGGGTGAGGACAGCCTTTAAGGTGCTTAGTTGCGGATTCTATTGGCCCTCCTTGTTTAAAGACGTCGGTGATTTTGTTAAGAGATGTGATGAATGCCAACAAGCCAGTGGGATTTCTAAAAAGGATGAGATGTCTCTCAATGCAATTCTAGAGTTGCACATTTTGGATGTTTTAGGTATCGACTTTATGGGTTCTTTCATGAGCTCTTGTGGGAACACTTATATTTTATGGCGGTGGATTATGTCTCGAAGTGGGTTGAAGCCGTGGGTTTGCTAAACAATGAAGCCCGAAATATGGTTCCATTTCTTAATAAGTGTATCTTCACAAGGTTTGGCGCTCCCCATGCTATCATTAGTGATGGGGGATCTCACTTTTCAACAAGGCTTTTGATTTATTGCTTGAAAAGTATAAGGTAAATCACAAAGTGAACGCCCCTTATCATTCTCAAGCTAGTGGTCAAGTTGAAGTTTCCGACTGAGAAATTAAGAGTATCCTGTCCAAAACTGTCAATGCCAATTGGACCGATTGGTCGAAGAAATTAGATGATGCTCTTTGGGCCTATCGGACGGCTTACAAGACCCAAATAGGTATGTCTCCGTACCAGTTGGTGTTTCGAAAAGCTTGTCATCTTCTAGTGGAATTGGAGCATAAGACTATGTGGGGCCTTGAGAATGTAGAACTTAGAATGGGATGCTGCAGTGAATCTCCAGGTTGAGCAACTCAATGAGCTTGACGAGTTTAGATTTCATGCCTACTCCAGTCGTCCTTGTATAAGGACAAGATGAAGTATCTTCACGACAAATATGCTTGGGGAAAGGAATTCAAGATTGGTGATACGGTTCTTCTTTTCAACCCCCGGTAGAGGTTATTTTCGGGAAAACCTAAGTTAAAGTGGAGTGGTCCATTTGGAGTTGTTGGTGTGACCTCATTTGGTGCAGTTGACATCAAAAACAAAAATGGTGAAGTTTTCCGAGACAATGGGCATCGTGTCAAGCATTATTTGTGGAAGTTTGATGACAGCCACGTGGTGGCACTCATTCATTTGAAGTGATAAGTAGGTAACATGCATTGTGTCGCGACGTTAAATCAGGCACTCCTTGGGAGGCAACCCATGTCTTTTTCTTTCTCTTTGATTTTCTTTGTAGATTATGATTTTTGAGCTAATTGTTTATGAGATGTTGCAGGGGATTGTATTGAAGCAGTGCTAAATAAAGTGTAAAAATGCACAGTCTCTAAAGTTGACAGTGTGGTCGCGGTGAGTTTTGTGCGGTTCGCACTGGCATGAGCTGAAGGTGTATGTTCTCTGAAGTTATCCACACAACCACGATCATGTTAACGCGGTCCACGGTGGTCTCACGCGGCTGCATCCCTTTTGTGCGGTCCGCATGGGTTGTTCCCTGAAAAGGTTCAAGATTAAACCTAGCGCGGTCCGCGGTCAGTTTTATGCAGCCGTAGTTAAGAATGGGGCCCCACAGTTTTATATAAATAGAGACCTAGGGCCTCATTTTACACATTTTGCTAAATTTGAAAGCCTGAACAGTATTACTAGTGTTCATACGCCTCTGAGACAAATCTTCTTGTGTGCTTGCATAGAGAGCTTTGATTCTCCTTATTTCTGGTAACATTTCTTACAATTATCACTATTTAGTGTTTATTTTTAATTTTTTGTTTATTTCCTAGTAGTTGTAGCTTTTTCTTTCTTTCCATGTTTCTTAGATTTAATGATTATACTAGTTTATATGTTGGTTTTGGATGCTGGGCATGATTTTCATGTTGGGTAATTGAGTAGGGACAACTAGGATTCAAAAACTTGAACAAAAATGGACGAATTTGTCAAACCCTAACTCAGTCCCTAAGATAGACTCAACGCGGCCCGCGGTCATTCGCATGGGGTCTGTATGACCCTGACACGGCCGCACTACTGATGGTTCCGTCCGCGATGGCATTTTGGTCTGAAACATATTTGCTTCCAGCGCGGCCGCATCCCCAATTGTGCGGTCCACGCTTCAATATTACACGGTCCGCGTTGGGAGATCTAGAGTGGGTGATTTTTGGTGTTTGATCAGTGCGGTCCATGGTTTCACGCGGCCGCACCCCAAATTGTGCGGTCCGTGGTGACATATTCTGTAAGGATTTCTGCATTCTGTTCATCTGCTATGTTGCACTTATTTTCAAAAGCTAATTCACTGTCTGTGCTTAAACTAACAAAGTTAGACATGTTTGCTTGTATAAAGTGGTAAAACAAAGAAGACGATGTGCCAAACAACCCGTACGAGGTGACTCCTCCCGGGGAGGAAAAGGAAAACAAGCCAAACTCACTCCCTCACCTAAAATGAACACATGGAAACATGTTTTTATAGATGATGAAAAACATAGTGTTCATTCTTAGTCATCCGATGGCTGCGACAGGCAGCAGTGAATCTCCACCTCCCCGACAACTTCACTATCTGGGGAGAGTGCAGATTATGGGACCAATGGTGACGAGGAAGTACCAGACAACGATGTGCTCCAGGTTGGGAGTGTTGAACTAATAAGAAAATCTGAGGTTTGGGAGGATCTCTTCATTAGCCAAGTGTCCTTTCACAAGTTTCGATAGTTGTGGCCAGTGCGAAAATTGATTCCATAGAGGAGTATTATTATAGCTGACCTGTTACCCCTACTCCCTAATCTAGATAGACAGTTCCATGCTAGAGTGGAATGGGAGCACTTTCAGAATGGGTTAGTGAATGCCAATGAGCAATGGTGAAAGTGTTCTATTGCAATGTAGCCCACGTCAAAAAGGGCTCAATTGCAACCAAGGTGCGAAACAAGAGTGTTGTATTCTCTGGGAAGGCATTTTATGAGTATTTGGGGTTCGATGATGAGGATAAAAACATATATAATGAAAAATTAGCAATGGGGGAAGAGATTCTACCGTGGCTAGCTAGATACTTGGCCCACCCGGGTGCTACTCCAGATTGGTTGCAAGTCGGGAAGAAAATATATCCGAAGACCTTCAACTTTGAGGCTCGAGGGTGGTTGACATTTGTGTGCAGTCGGCTTGACCCTTCTACCCATGATCAGACTATTCCATTTTCGCGAGCTATCTTGATTGCGTCTATTATGGCCGAGTACCCTATAAATGTGGGAAATGTGATGTCTCGGGTGATTGGTGATCTGGGACGAAAGCATGACGGAAATTATCATTTCCCAACACTCTCACCATGTATTTCCGGGACTTCAAAGTGAAGAAAAAGTCATACGATGTGAATGTTCAACTAGTGGCCCCATTCTCATGGTTCAGCATTCAGGGCCCAACAACCCAAAGGACAAAAAGTACAAGCCACCCACCTCTGCCTCGATTGGCCAGTCTGAGGAGCCAGCTACATTGGAGTCTGCTGTTAAGACTTCCACCGAGCTTCCCTTCATGCCTACTGCGGTTGATTTGCCTCTAGGGCCCTCCTCTTCTGCCTGGCTCATCCTTTCATGGACCATCAGTGAGCTAGACTCTTGCCAGTTTGAATAACTAGATGTCAGCTGCGACATCCAAGTTGTCGACATTATCTGCGTCAGTTGAGGCCCAGTAAGCACCTCCCTCAGTTCAGATTCCTCATTCTATTAAGGATACATTGTAGAAGCTCATGAACAACCATGAAAAGATTATAAAGGCTCAGGAAGCCTTGACTAAAGCTGTGGATTCACATGGCAAGGCTCTAAAGGAGCTTGCCAGAGAGCACAAGAAAATGAGGATGTCAAGGGCTTCAAAAGAATCGGTGAAGGAGTTGCAGAAATATGTGGACGAGCTATTGGCAAATCAGATGCCTTTAGACTTACTTTTCGGGGATCCAGCCCCAATAGTAGTAGCAGCACCAGTGCCACAGCAGGAGTAGGAGCAGGCACCCATGCTCCTGAGGAAGAAGAGAAAGCTCCCCAGCACATTTGATGCGGTGACTGAGCTAGCAAAGATTTAGGAGGCTCCCTCTAGTGTTTCACCCGACATTCAGCAAATCCATGATCAGGCCTCAGTCCATGTAGCTGAGCAGCAGGAGGAGGGGAAACAGGCTGAGGTTCGCACCCATATAGCGGACCGGGGGAACACTGAGGATCCCATGCAGACGGACCAGGCCTAGGGAGCTCTTCTATATCCTTTCATTAACTTTTTATGCTTATTTGTGTAGTTGGCATTGGGGAATATGTCGGCTCTTATTCGTGGGGTGTGCTCTATTTTTTGATTATCTGGATGACTGCACATAATAGATTATCATTTTAAGTTCTGTTTTTTAGCTACTTTGCTCATACTTTTTATTCTTTTTTCGTTTGTATATAAAGTTACATTTTATATATATTCATCCCTCTTTGTATATTCTACTCCCCTATTGCACATATTCATTATTTTTTTCTATTTTTTGCAAAATATTTCTTTTTTAGCTTTGTAGATAGGCTTGTAGCCTTTTGTTTTGTTTTAGGCATTTTCAATAAGCCTTTGGTTTTCGTAATGCCATGGTTCTTTCCAAGGGTGGAGTATTGTACAAACCGGGTGGCTCTTCCCTATGATAGATGGCGTGACAACCTTCTTAAGGGTTTGAGTCCATTTTTTATTTTTATTTTGTTTTTGATATTTCATAGTTAAGGGTACCTCAGGCAAAGCTTCAATGGGCCTAGCACATTTGCCTTTGATCCCATGGTCAAAGACATAATGTTGTGTTTAGGATGGTGAAAGTCATGGCCTTGAGACTCTTATGTTGACCAAACAATCATCATATGGTCTTTTTGGATCATTGTGTGCTTGAGTCGTAACTAAGGTCGTTGTGGGCCCCCGACTCGATGTCTTTAGCAATCCCTTAGCATGTGCGGTGAGAAATCGAATTATGAGTCCTAGTCCCGAGCTAATGGTCTAGATCTTGCCCTGAATGTTTGTTGAGGCAAAATCCTAGGTGAAATTTGACTTGAGAAGTTATTATAGGCTCTCCTTGATCCAAATGTTAAGTTGAATAATTCCATGGCATGCCAATGAAATGATCCCTAGTTAACCCTTTTGAGCCCTGAACCTTCTTTTAAGAACCAATACTACAAGCCTATATCCGTTCTAAAAGATACCCTCTCTTGGCACCCAAATCTTTACTTGAGTAATGGCAAATGTCTAAGTTTTTTTTTGGGGGGGGGGGGGGGCAAGAAAGGAAACAATGTGGTAAAAGGTACAAAAGCTAAAAGAAAAGGAAGTCAATGAAAAAGAAAGAAAACAAAAAGACAGAAAGAAAGACCAATGTGAATAAGAACAAAAAGGGGATTCAAGCAAACCAATAGTGAAAAAGGTATGGAAAAAGTAGAAAAAGGAGAAATGTTTTGAATTGCATAAGAAAGAGTTACAATGTGTCCCTCTAACCCCATAAAAAGAAGTGAAATACTCAAATGAGTCAAGAAAGTGTGCCAAAATGAATCAAAGGAAGTGCTTAAGGGAAGATTGAACCCATTTGAACAAAAACATGTCCTACCCTTACCCAAAAACTTTCACAATGACTCCACAAAAGGCGTATATGATTTTGAGTTGAAGGAAGCCAACATTAGTGGATTCTTACATAAGGGGAAAGCATATGGTACGTAGAGCCGGACTTGTTACCTTCTTCTTGAGAAAGATGAGTGAATGTCCATCAACCTCGGTTTTTGTGTCAACACTCTAAAAGGCGAGGTTCGGTTAGGGAGAGTTGAGGATGTGTGAGTTTGGGTTTCACAATGACCAATGTAATTGAGAAAAGTTCTTTGATGAAATGTGTCAACTCTTGATGCTCTTGTGTCACACTTGATCCATAATTTTCAAAGTTTAAATGTGTTAATGATGCATTCGTATTGAGGGCAATATAAGTCCTAATTTATGCTTGTTCAGGTTACTTTAGGATAGCTGGAATTACTTGGATGTTCCTTTAAGGGGTGGGATTTATTTTGCCTGCTTGAGGACAAGCAAAGGTTTAAGTTTGGGGGAGTTGATAAGTAGGAATTTAACGTGTTTTATGTCACTACTTGCCTATGCTTTGAGTATAATTTGCTACAAAATAGTCCCAAAATGCTCACGGGTTGTGCTTGATTACAGGTTGAGAGACAAAGTGACAGAATGTCAAAGATCGGCTCAAAATGGTGCGAAACCTGCTCAAGTATCAAAGGCCGAGTAAAGTGATAGAAAAAGAGCCTAGCGCAGACCACACAAAATTGCACGTGGCCGCACTAGGGGATTTAGAGATGGTGCTATTCAGAGCATTCACCACGTGGTCACGGTCAAATCTATGCGGCCCGTGTTAAGCTTATACGGCCGCGTTGCCTATTCATGCGGCCTGCGTCAGGAGCTTTCAGAGAGATGTCATTTTGGTCAAAAGCTGTTCCATGCGGCCACGGTCATATCCACGCGGTCCGCGCTAGAGCTCTCGTGGCCACACTACCCTTCTACACAATCCACGCCAATCAGTTCAGAGAGATGGAAACTTGAAGTTAAAGAGGCAGTGCGGTCGCGGTTGTGTTTGCGCGGCCCACAATGACCCCGCAGGGGTATTTTTATCCGATTTTTCCATCCCATTTTAAATAGAACATTTTACCTTTTTCTAGGTTAAGTTTTGTATTATCAGTACAGCTGCGCTCGTGAGAACAGAAGTTTTAGCCTATTTTGGCATTTTAGCACTAATTTCTCAATAGATTCTTGTAGTTATTCTTTAGCAATTAATTAATATGTTATTTTTTTCTTCTACTTCTACTATTTCTTCTTCAATTATGTATATCTAAACCCATTAGATAGGGTTGTGGCTGAACTCTACTGTGGGTAATTGATGGGTGTTGTATTCTAATGATAGATTGATATTGGATATTTGTTATTTAGATTGATTTTATGTTTTAATTAAGGATTGGTGGTTGAAAACACTGATTTTAACTTTGTGGGTCAAACTCTTCTTGAGAAAGAGAGTCCATGACCCCAAAATTGACCCAACAAGGAATTGGAATGGACTCATGAGAAATAGTAGTGCCAATTAACGGGTTAAATATCGAGAGAGTAATCACCCTACTTGAACATTAGTTGTTTGGTCTACTTGGCCTACCCAATTGGTCTCGAGAGAGTCAATTGGGCAAAATACATCTCTCTACCGAGAGGTGTGAGAGTGGGTACAATTGTGTAACAGTTATGGCATAAGTTCCAAATATGTCAATCTATTCTTAGTAGTTTTTACCCGTTTGTTAACCACCTAGGTGATGCCAAGACCCTAGTTCCTTTCTCCCTATTAATTACAAACTAGCAATATCTCCTTAGCATAATTTAGCTTTAATCCTTAGTTCATATTTGTAGTTATAAATATAAAAACCCAAAACTACTTGAAGTGCAATTAGAAGTACAAACACAATTCTAGGCTAAACAGACAATACAACTCCACTCCAAGCTCCCTATGGAAATTCGATCCCGAATCACTATTCGGGTAAAAGCCGTTGCGACCCGCTCTTCCTACATTCGTGTAGTGTTGAGTCAATAATGATCCGTTACCCATGCCACCTGCGCTACCTCATATTAAGGCCCCTTTGCTTAAACAAATGTTTCAAACTACGATGATTAGTGTAAACCTCGCATGACACCACACAAAAATAATGCCTCCAGATCTTGAGGGCATGAATTATTGCGGCCTACTCCAAATCATGTACAATGTAATTTTGCTTGTGTGGCTTTAGCTGACATGAAGAAAATGCAATAAATCACCCCTCTTACGTCAATATGCAACCCAATCCAATGCGTGAAGCGTCACAATGCACAATATACAGCCCTAAACCGGAGGGCAATACTAACACCGATGCTAAGTCAATGCGGTATTGAGCTTTTGGAAGCTCGCCTTGCAATTATCAGATCATCTGAATGGAGCATCCTTGTGGGCCAATCTACTCAAACGAGTTGCAATGGACAAGAAACCCTCCACAAACCGATGATAATAACATGTTAGCCCCAAGAAACTCCTGATCTCGGTCGCTGTGGTAGGACAAGGCCAACTCCGAACTACCTCGAGATCCACCTTGATACCCTCACTTGGTACAACATGCCCCAAAAAAGCCACAGAATCTGACCAGAACTCGCACTTGGAGAACTTAACATGTAGATTTTGTTCCCGCAAGGTTTGAAGTACAATCCTCAAATGTTGCTCGTGCTCCTCCATCCCATGTGAGTAGATCAATATCTCTTCAGTGAAGAGAATGACAAATAATTTAAGATATGTCATGCACACCTGATTCATTATATCCATAGATGCTAATGGGGCATTAGTGAAGCCGAAGGACAACACTAGAAAATCATAATGCCCATATCTAGTACAAAAAGTCATCTTCGAAACATATGAAGCACGAATCCTCAGCTGATGATACCTATAACTTTGAGTCAATCTTTGAGAAAACTCTAGCACCCTGTAACTGATCAAACAAATCATCGATGCGCGGCAACAGGTACTTATTCTTGATAGTGACTTTATTCAGCTGGCAATAATCAATGCACATCTGCATACTCCCATCTTTATTCCTTACAAACAATACCGGTACAACTGAAGGCGACACACTCAGCATGATAAACCTCTTCACGAGCAACTCCTTAAGTTGTTCCTTCAACACCATTGGAGCCATGCGATACAATGGAATAGAGATAGGCTGAGTGCCTACTAAATCAATACTGAAATCAATATCACGATCTGGTGGTATGCCTGTGGATTAGAAGGAATTACATCGGAGAACTGGCACACCACAAGCACTGAATCAATTGTGGGAGTCTCTATAGCAGCATCCCGAACAAAAGCCAGATAGGCCAAACAACCATTATCGACCATATATCTAGCCATCACGAAAGAGATAATCTGACTAGATGTACTGATAGATGATCCCCTCCACTCTAATCTAGGCAACTTTGGCATCGCCAAGGTAACAGTCTCGGCATAACAATCAAGAACGACATGGTACATAGACAACTAATCCATGCCTAGGATGACCTCAAAGTCAGTCATATCAAGCAACAGAAGACCCTCTTTGGTATCATAACCATATAAAGTCACTACACAAGACTGGTAACCCCGATCCACAATAACAGAATCACCCACTGGCATGGGCGCATATAGGAGAACATTCAAGGACTCACGAGAGACATCCAGATTAGGAGCAAATAGAGAAGATACATATGAATAAGTAGACCCTAGTATTGAATAGTGCTGAAGAATCCTTACGAACAACAACAACAACATACCTAGTATTATCCCACACCGTGGGGTCTAGGGAGAGTATTATGTACACAGACCTTACCACTACCTTGTGAGAATAGAGAGGCTGTTTCCAATTGACCCTCGGCTTAGGAAAGCATAAGCACCACATGTTGATACCTAATTTTTCCTATAATGTTTTCAGAACTATGTTTTTAATATATAATTTCTGAATTTAAAAGTATTTTAACTAATTTCTCCCAGCATTTTATTTATAATCCAATCACTAATTGTATCACAAATAGTTTTATAATAATTTTTGTGGTTTAATTTTAACATTTGCATTTGTACTAAGTTTGAATTACTGCACAAATATCCATTTTTGTATTTTTAGGATGCATTTGCAATTACTTTGCAATTATAGCCTATACATGTATTACTATATTATGTCACAAGAAAATAGCCCTTTACATTTTTAAATATTAAGTAATTATTTTAGAATATCTCTAGGCATGAAAATTATTTTTTATGGCCTATTAGCTATTTTTAAAAAAATTTTATCAATTAAATCGAGTATTTAATATATAGCACCTTTAACCATAATTCAATTCGGACCCTGGCCCAATCAAATACACTCTTAGCCCAATTAAAACCCCAACCAAATTAACCTATCTTATAATCCTGACCCAATTTTATAACCCACCCCAGCCCGGAACCAATCTTGGTTGGTGATCTCAAGAGATCAACTGTCCAAAACAAACATTCATTTTTTTTATCCAACCTACCGTAACCCTAATCCATTTTCACCAAACAGCCGCCCTGAAGCCCTCTTTTCTCTCCAATTCTCTCTGAGATCTAAACCTAACCCCAGCCACCGCCACCCAAAACCAGCCCTAATCCCCGTGATTCCTACTCGATCTATGGCTTCCCATGCATGTACGAGGCCTCTACTTGTCTCCTATCTCCCTGGTAGTTTGATTGTAAGGATTTTTTGGAAGGACCTCAAAGAGATCTGCTCCAGATCTCGTTTAAGGCTATTCAAGAGTTTGTCCATGGTCTGTGAGTGTTTTCTATCGCAGTTTAATGGTTAAAATCCTTGATTTAAAGGCGAGATTCTTGTACCCGTTCTCTTTTCTTTAAGAAACCCTATGTTTGGACTTGAATCGGTTCAAATCTCTATAGATCTGGAACGATCCTGAGGTCATTGTTAATTTTCTTATAAGTTCCTTTACTTCTTTACTAGTTAATCGATGTCTGAACATTTTTTGTTATATTAGTGTTTGTTTTCTTGTTGTTTGTTAGTCGAACCTCTAGGTATCTGAAACATTTTTAAACTTCCATGGCTACTCTTCTAGGTTCTTTTACTCCTTTACTACTGACCGATTTTATAACACTACAATACTTCAGGTTTTGACTTCTATGACTTCTGTTTGTTCGAATCTCTGTATGTTGACACGCCTTCAAGTTTTCTTCTTTAAGTGTTTTCAAACTAGGGTTTCATCCTTTTAAGTTTTATGCAAATCTAAAGTGTTTGACTGTTGTTCTCTTTACTTGTTTGACTGATTTTTTATATCTATGTTTTAATCCCTAAGGATTTTGCTTTGTTCACTGATTATTTCTCTATTTTACATGTTATTCGTTAGTTATGTCAATTAAAAGGGATTGACTGAATTTATTCGGATTAGGATTCAAATCATATGTTTTGCCAAGATTGGTACTTCTCTGCAATCTCTTTCCTTATTTGTGACTCATGACTTGTACTACTTGCCTTAATTGGTTATTAGACTGAATTATGGGATTAATTGCCTTAACCGCTTTAGAGGGTCTTTGATTGAATTATTTACCTTATTGAATCTGTAACTTGTCTGTTAATTGATTCTCCCTAATTTAAGGGGTGCTTTCCATATTCTGGTGAATTATTTAATTTGATTGGGTAGCCCATATTAACTATTTAATTTGGAACTCTTAATTGTTGTTTGATTTATTTGTTTTACTCTGCTAAGGGCTATATAATCTCCTCATTCTGACTTTGGAAAAACACGAACACCAGTTCATCCATACTCTCACACTCTTTAAAGCTCTCTATTCTCTTCTGTTACTTGAAATTCTCACTAATCCAACTGGTTATAAGCCAAGGCTAGCTATTTGCAGCATCTCTGCTCTATACTCTATATTCTCTTCTTAACTGGTTTGTCCTGATTCGATTCAAATTCTAAAACTATGTCTTCCATTGTTGGTTCAGTTCATTAGTTGTGACTTAAAATCATGTTTATTGTTTATTATCATGCTGCTCAATGTGTAACCAGCATGCTTAGACTACACTACCTAACTACTATATCACTTAGCATATTGAAGTTTGTTCTATTAGAGGCTATGACTAGTTTATTTGCCTAAAAGGATTTGTTTATTGTTTAGCATGTCCAATCCTGTTTTGAGTGTGAGCACGTGATTTTTCCCTAAGAAAATTATTCCCATAAATTCAAACAAAACAATTTCTTATTTTACAATTTTTATGGATTTTTGTGTCATTTTCAGGTAATTGTTGCATTTTATCTATGCATTTTAGTTCGTATGAAAAATATAAAAAAGTGCATTTGGCATTTGTTTGAGAATTACTTTCACATTTTCAGATTAATTAGTAGTTTAAATTTCTTGAAAATAAGGAAAATAGTAAAAATAGCCCATTTTTGCATGTTTATTTGTTAATTGTTCAATTTGTCGCGGAATCGATTTTAGACAATTTAGAACTTAATTAGCTTAGTTTAGGAAATAAATTAGGTCATTAATTTTTTTCACTTTTATAAAATCAAAAAATACAAAAAATTTATACAAATTGAAATGCAAGAAATAAATAAAAGAAATGAAAAGAGAAAACAAATAAAAGAAGATGTCTTTATAAGAGATTCGAAATGGGGCTGATTTTTCAATGTTTGAGCCTAGCCCAGTACAACATCACCCAAACCCAGCCAAGCCCAAACCTTCCCCGCGCAGTCCAAGTCCTTCCTCCCCAAAACGACCCCGTTTAGGCTAGGATTAATCCAGGCTGCCCATTACCCCTAATCCAATGGCTTACATTATTTCCCCATATTAGTTATAGTTGTCAAAAAACCCCCAAACCCTAAAAGAACATTCTTCGTCCTTCTCATACCTTCCTCTGTAACACCACCGCCTCCAACGTCGCCGCCGGCGAACGCCACCACAGCCAATCCGTCCCAAAATAACACCCGAAACTCCCATTTTCCTCCTCTATCCGAATCCACCATCCATGTCCCTTGAATCCTTTCCAAAGTCTTCTAATCTTGATTTTAAATTCTCCGGCCAAGTCACTACCTCACCCAAACTCGCCCAAATTAACATCCCAAAACCACATGCACCTCCTCTATCGAACCCTCAAAGCCTTTACTCTCAAATATGGCCAGAATTGTTCGAATTTTGATTTGAGCTTTTCTGGCAAAAACCCTAATTGCCCAAACTTTGGCAAATGGATATTATGCTACTTCCTAGTCCCTTGCATGAAGAATCCACCGGAAATAACACTCAAGTCTCACCGTAAGTGAATTAATTTCGAGTCGGGACCTTAACATGTTTGAAAATACCCAGTAAGTTCCCGCTTTTGTTTTCCTTTTTCTTCTTATTCTGTTTGGCATTATCTTAATTTTTATTTGTTGTTAATAATTGTTAACCCGAAAGTCATTAAGTTTCTTCAATTTCGTTTCAAATTCATTTCATCTTGATTCTTATTTGTTGATTCATCTTAGTTTATAGGTGTTTGTTTTTTTTCGTTAATTGTTGGATTTGCCTCAGTTTTTCTGTTTGGTGACTTATGAGTCTGTTAGTTAATGAATATTTGAATGCCATTTATTATGATTAAGTTTCCGTTTGTGATTAGTTTTGATGATTGTTGATGTTAAATGGTTTCAATAGATAGGTTAGTTAATAGTTGAATTAGGATTACATCTTTTTCTAGTTGAAATTCAGATCTACGGATCTGTTTGGAATAGCTGTACTAGACCGGTAATTTTAGGATAAAAAGGGCAATTGGGCAATTCAGGGGTATGAAACTTAACTAGAATTTCCTAGAAGCTTCTAGATATGGGTGTTAAGGTACATTTCAGTAAAACAAGGGTGTAACTTCTGTAACAAATCAAGGAGTAAAGGACCAAAGTTGAAAGTAAAGAGGGACTGAATGTGCAAACTGAAATTGTGCGGCTGCCCTCCTCTATGCTTATAAAAGGGATGTATCTTGCCTTCGTGAAGAAGTTTTTTTAGCCATAAAATTCCCCCAAAAGTTCCCTCAATATTCGCAGATATAAAATTCAAATTCAGATTAATATTTCTTAGATTTTAGCTTCCTTCATATAGAAAACAAAAAATAGTAGAAATCTTCAAAATCCAAAAAAACAGTACTCTTCCATTAGAGATTTTATGCCGGTTTCTATTTCCAGTTAGTTTATTGAAAGTTTCAAAAGTGTTTGGGTGTTTGCAAGTCAGATTTGAGGTTTAGTCGAGTTTGTTTGTTTGCTGGGTGTTTTATGGTTGCATGCGTTTGATTACAAGCTTGTTTGAAGCTCAATCGAGTTATTTGTGGTTTAGTTCATATTTCCTATTTGATTCTGGACTATTACTGGGTTTAATCCACTTATGGATTGTGTTTGCTGTCGGAATTTCATTGCTGCTCATTACTGCCCTATTGCTGACTTCTACTTCTCTAATTTCATCTCGAATTCAGGTACACACTTGAGACTAAGTCAATGTAGCTTTATTTATTGGACACAAAATGAAATCGAAGCCATTCTCTATGTGGATCTGCATTCTATGATCATGTTATATTCTAGATGACTTTCTCTATGATTTGACTAGGAGGTCATTGTAATTTAACTTGGATTGCACAACATGGACAATGATTGGGACTGTCTAAAGTGATTTGGACTTTGTTTTACTTGTGAACACCATAATTTGTAGACTGATAATGTTACAAATTGTCTAGTTAGTTTGTTTAAATTGTGTTTATAGTCTCAGTCAGTGTAGTGGAACTTTGAATACAAAAGAAGCTAGAACTGAAAAATGATTTGAAATATGATTTCTATTCATGCTATGTAATTAAAATTTGAGCAGGAAACTAGTAGGTCTTTTGGATCATCTTAGAATAAACGTTCATATTTCCTTGAAATAAGTCAGAAATAGGAATTAGAAGTAATTAAATACCGCTGATTTGTTAATAGTAATATATGTTCAGTTTGTGTCACGCTTTGGTGGAATTAATTCATCACCTTCCTCTGAGTTAGTCTTAAAATAGTTGGTTTGTTTTAACAAAAATCACACAATCAAGTCGTCATTACTATAGTCAAAACTGAATTCCTATTTCCAATTTGGTCGTCCCCTTTCATAAATTTGGGAACTCATTTGTATAAAAATAAGTTGGATAAATAAGTAGATGTAAAAGGTGTTTTATTATGTGGTACCCCTTCCCTTTGAGCCTCTCTTATGTGTGAGTAATTATGAGTTATGTTGGTATTATATTATTGCCACTCATGACTTAGAATCAGGTTCTCTTGAACCTCTACTCAAGTCAATTCCCGATTCCCTTTACCCCTTTATGGGCTGAGCCTTAACTCAGGTCTGGTGGTGCCCTAATCACCTTCCAGACCCAAGTTTGACTTCTAAAAGTCTACTCTTTATTTTCTTGGACCAAGTAGAGGGTTAGGGGTGTGCCAGTCCATGCCCATGACTCGGTATGACCACCCTCTGTTATGGCTCCCTCTTTCACTTTGCACTGATTCCTAGTTCTAAGTTCTACCCCCCCTTTGGTAAGACATGCTTTGGAACCCCGTAGTTCCCTTTGAAATTGGATGCCTGAGGGCTGGTGATTCCGCACTACACTATTCTGTTACAACAATTGTTATTCAGAGTGTAAGCATTGCCCGGGGCTCTTGAAACTCCTTAGAACTTTGAAATACTTTGAATAAGAGAAGGCCTTAGAATCTAGAATCCAGATTTGGTGAAACACATGCTATTGGATGTTAAAGATTGCATTATGCAGTTTTGATCTAGTTGTAGGTTGTGATGTATTGTTTTTATTGTTTACTTTCTTTTCTTTATATAATAATCTTGTAAAAAAACTTGGGGAAGTACTAGTAAAGGGTGTGGGAAGGGGTTTCTTTATTGCACAAAAAGGGTAGATGTCATGCCTATAGGTTAATATTTTTAATCACCTAGATACCATGCCTATAGGTTAATGTTGTTATTCAGTCGCTTAGAAATCATGCTTGTAGGCTCAATGCTTTAATCACCTAGAGATCATGTCTATAGGTTTTTAACATTTCTTAACTCAATCATTAGAAATCCTGCCAATAGGACCTAATAATCAAACAACCAGTTGCATATAGAAATCATATCTATCGGAAATGCATAAACGCTAGGCAAACTGTAGGGTAATCAAATACTCATTTCTTACTGGTTTAATGACAGAGCCATAAAAAAATCTAAGTATAGATATCATGCCTATAGGGGTTCGAACTCGCATTAATCTGTATTGGTAATAATCTGGAAATTGGCTTCGGCGTTTTTCAACAAAACTCATCCAAACCTGTTTATTTCAAAAACTCTTATAATTCTGCAATGCCCTTAAATTTTCTAAACTTGCATCTTTTGATGAAACATTTGTCAACCTTCTGCCTGAATTTTTTATTTATCTCATGAAGCTGCATTTTCAAAACAGTATTTAACTTTTAAAGTCTTTTCACTTGTGAAACACTTCTTCATAACTCTCTTGCATTTCATTTTAGTGATTTCAATGCCATCTATGCACTTCTGCAATCTTTAATCAGTTGTTTCAAACTCTTCAGCATTAGGTTTGTAATCAATAACCTGTTTAAATACCTCAATTTCTGACAATTGGATCCGGATTGGCTAATGGTGACTTTTTATCTGACTCTATGTGTTAGACTAGTCGACCGCTTAAGTTATAAATTTAAAGACCGAATCAGTATATGCAAGGTGTTGATACTTAAATTTTCCCTATATATTCTTATGCTCAAATTATTCTAAAAGATAGCGTATATAAGCAGCCACAAAGGTCTTGGTATTTTTCCACATTTTAAAAGAATTTTTAAATCAATTTATGGCCAATTTGTACACTATAAAATCCATTAATTTTTCCAAAATTTATTATTTTGGAATAATATATTTTATTATCTCATTTACACGAAAATATATTTTACATAATTTACAAGTTCATTTAGTATTTCTAAATTAAAATTGCATAAAATTTCAATTTTAGCCTATTTCTCGATTTCATAGCTTTTTTAATCATAAAATCATTCCTAATTTTTTTAAATTAATACTTTTTGTTTAGTAACTCATTTGTTTTAATTGGATTTTTAAACATCGTTTGCAACTTTATAAAATTCAAATTATGGGAAAATTGGTTATTTAAATCGTAGCCCTTTTAATTTCAATTGTAGAGAAATTTCAGCCCCAATCTAACCCCAATTACCCTGCCCAATTTCACAATTACCCGAATAAACTGACCCGCTCCTTTCCCTCTTTTAAATCATGGTTGTTGATCATTTAGATCAACGATCCACAATAACCCCTTCCATAATTAAACCAATACACCCCTACCCTAAATCATTTTACAAAGCCCGCTGCCCTTGTACCCCCCTTTCGTTCCCAAATTCTATCAACCCCCCGAAACCCTAGTCGCCTCCGGTCACTTTACAACCCCGTTTCACCCAAAAATATGGCTTTCCAGGTTTCATGCAACATGTACTCACCCTCACTCCCTTCTATGGCTCCTCCGTTCATAGATCGAGGCCAGACCTTGAAGGTCTCCGGTTCAGAGAACCTCCAATTAGATTTCTACGATCATGTGCGGTCTCTCTCTGGCGAGCCTTAAGGTTGTGAGTCCGTTGTTGACTCGAAACCAGTCCATTCCAGGCTTTCTCGTTCTCTAGGGTTCTTTCTGAAACCCTAAATTCTTATGGTTTTCTTCTGTGTTTCTTTATGATCTACTTCAATTTAAGTTATTTTCTAAATCTTCCAAGTGTTTTCCACATTTTACCGATTTTCATCTTCAAACTGTTCATCTTCCTAAAACTAGGGTTTCTCTGATTTTTCTTTTTTTTTTTAACTAATCTACAGTGATTTCGTTGCTTTTTCTATGA
This sequence comes from Nicotiana benthamiana, assembly GCA_034376525.1. Lineage (NCBI taxonomy): Eukaryota > Viridiplantae > Streptophyta > Magnoliopsida > Solanales > Solanaceae > Nicotiana > Nicotiana benthamiana. The sequence goes on along the minus strand of CM067334.1, from coordinate 29,316,972 downwards.
CTTTTGGATGTTTTATCTGTGATTCTATGTATTATTTTCACCTAAGGTTTCTCCCATTTTTTTTAACTTCTCTACTAGGATTTCTTTATTTCTATCTATGGCTCTTGAATGTTTTCCTTTACTGAAGGTTTCTGGTAACTCTCTACTATATTTTGCTTTTTGCGAGTATTTGTGTTCTCTCTAAGTTCGTTTACCTGAGTATTCTTTTGCTTTCTTCTTTACACTCTGAAATGTTAGGAAACCTTAGACTTTGGGGGTTTTCATCTTTGTGTGTGTTGTTTACCTGATTCTGAAACCCTAACTATTTTGAGTTTCTTCTTATTTCTTGCTAAGCTCTGCAAGAACGTTAATCCGTTTAATGCCTATGCTTTCTGCTTTCTGAATATGTGACTATTTTGTCAGCCCTAGCCTCATCTGCTTGAATATGTGCACTTCTTTATAGTCATATTTTCCTTTTAAATAACACTAACTTTTGGGGTTTTGATTTTTTTACAAACTTATTTGATTCTCTAACTTAGGCTTGTTTTCGGACGGCATTCAAATGCGCGTTTCCTTGATTCCTCGTGTGATTGATGATTCAGTTTACCTTATTTGCTAAAAAGTGTGTATTTCAAAAAAGAAAAGCTATACACATTTACCCTCTATCTTACAACCCATTCTTGATTTCCTTTCCATATTTGGAACACATTCTATGTACCCCTAAGTTCGATTCCCTTAATTAAAGGGAATTCATTCCCTAATGGATTTTGATTGATACTAAATTATTTTTCTGCCTTACTACTTATTTTCATACTATAAAAAGGCCCCCTCCTTCTAACTTCAGAACAATGAACATCACAATTTCATACCCCAATCATTCTCTCTTCTCTTCAATACTCTCTTTGCTACTTGTTTTTACTGCTGAGTTTAACCGGCTGAAAGCCAATGCTAATCTATAGGGTTCCATTTGCCCTATTTACTTTGCTATTCGAATTTGCAACTTGTAGGTCCTTGATTTAAATACCATCTCCAAGGACTATGTTTTTACCTATCTTTCACATGCATGTCTGTACATAATTTTCTTATATCGTGTAATCAAACTTCAGCATGTACATCCCTACCCCCCCTATCCCTATGTTTTGATACTGTGTGCTTGTATGAGTGCTTTCATGTACTTCCCTTCCCCCAAATCCCTTTAGTCTACTTCTGTTTAACTCTGTTTTGTTTTTGTGCAAATGCTTTCATATTTGATCCCCTTTCCCTAACCCTTTTGTGTGTGAGTATCATTTTAGACTAGAGTGGAACTCCATTGCCACCCGTATTTTAGAATAAGGTTGCTCTAAACCTATACTCAAATCAATCCCATTCCCTTAACCCCCATTATATGTTGAGCTTGACTCAGGTTTGGTGGTGTCCTGATCACCATTCAGGCCTAAGTCTGACCTATTTCATGTCTGCTCTTATTTGTTTAAGCCATGTAAAGGGTCAGGGGTGTTCCAGTCCTGTTCATGGCTAGGTATGACCACCTTTTGCATTGGTCTTCCTCTAATCCCTGACTTTTACACTGACCCTTAGTTCTTTAAATCCTAACCCCCTCTGGTAAGCCATGCTTAGGGACCCCCGAGTTCCCTCTAAACTTGGATGCCTAAGGGCTGGTAATTCCACACCTTGCACTACTCTAATCATTGTTTAGGGTGTAAGCATTGAGTGGGCTTCCTGAAAGCCCTTGGAGCTTTGAAACACTCTAAGAGAAAGCCTTGGAATCTGGAGCCCGGATTTCGTAAAATACATGTGTTGGACATTAAAGTTGCTTTGGGCTTCCTCGGGTCCGTTTTAGCTTTGACGTACTTATTTCCTTAGTCCTTTCTTTCCAGTTATGTAACAAGCTTTGTAAAAGAATTTGGGGATATAGTGAAAATGATATGGGAGGGGTTTATATTGTTGCTAATCATATAGAAACCATGCCTATAGGATTTTTATATTGCAAGCATAATAGAAATCATGTCTATAGGATTCCAATATTGCATCTCATCTAGAAACCATGTCTGTAGGATTTCGATATTGCATCTCATCTAGAAACCATGTCTATTGGATTTCAATATTGTAAATCATCTTGAAATTATGTCTACAGGATTTCGATGTTATATCACATCTAGAAACCATGTCTATAGGTATTGCATAAAACGCTAGGCAAATAGTAGGTCTCCTAGACGTTCTAAAGCAACAACTATCAATATCTAGATATCATGCCTATAAGGTTCAAAACTCGCCTAATTTGTTAAAAACTTTCAATAAAATGTGTCCAATGTGGTCTATTTTTGAAATCTGTCTCAATCTGTTTTTTTAATCTATAAGAATCTATTATATTCTAAACCTGCAATTTTTTCCGAAATCAACTTTTTTTTTTATCTTCTGCCTAGATTTACACTTCAATGCCTTTTTAAAAAAACTTTTTCTTGTACCATTATACTTAAGCAGTTCGGCTATTTTACAAGCCATTTCTGAACTTCAGCAAATTCCAAATTCCTATTTCAAATTATTGTTTTGTTAAATTATTGCTTTCAAAAATACCTTATGTTTTAACAAACCAGATCCGAGGGGCTGAAAGCAGATTTATTATCCAACTTTATATGTTAAACTAATCTACCCATTATCAGTTTTAAGTTTAAGACCAAATCAGTAACTGCAAGTCATGCTAAACTAATTGTTGTTGTGATTTACGGGGTTTTGCATGAGCCTTTGGTTGTCTGATTAGTATACCCTTATGTGCTATTTGTTTTGGTTGTCGTCTTAGCATTATTACCTTTGAAACTCCATATATGTGTTATCCTTCTCCCCCTTTTTTAGGATTAGAAGTTCTAATACCTCGGGACTGATAGGTTGGGACGGGTATTAGCATGCAATAAGTAAACTAGACTAAACACGTTTAAATATCTTAACGGGCTTGGAAGGGTAGAATATGGAGATGATGACGATGCGCTAATATCATAAAACGGCCCCTTTTTGGGAATATGTGCGGGATATTGCATCAAATGATCCATATTATAGTTAAACCTAGGACCCTCCTTATTTTTTCTCTTTGCTTAAATACTTTATCTAAAATTTCCCTTTACTTGTGTTATTCTTCTTTCAAAATTGTCCACTTGTTTGTATTCTTCATATGCACAATTTTCTTGTCTATTTATATGCTTCTTAAAGTCACATCTAAGCAAGGCCGGGAACCACACTAGTGGATCTTGAGGGGTGCCTAACACCTTCACCTCGAGATAATTTCAAGCCCTTACCCGAACTTTGCTTTCTTTCAAAATCTTCATTTCTTCTTAAAGTGTCCTAATTCACTATAATCATTATGTAGCGACTCTTCAAAACTCTGTAACCCAATTCTCAAAAGGGAATAAGAGTTGTTCTGTCCCTAATGTCGTAAACCCGATTTCTCCTTTTAGGGGAAAAAGGGGGCGTCGACACAAGGCATGCTAAACTAGATGCTATGTGACTTACAGGGTTTTGTGTGAACATTGTCTGCTTTGTTCATTCCCCATTACTTGCTATTTGTTTTGTTTGTCGCCAATAGTATTTTGTCCTTTTAACCCCATATATGCCCCTACCACTTTCCTTTCCTTTTAGGATTAGAAGTCCTAATACTCCGGGACTGAAAGTTTGGGACAGGTAATAGCATAGAATATGTAAACGAGACTAATGGCGTTTAATACCTTAACGGGGTGGGAAGGATAGAATATGGATATGACGATCGGCGCGCTAATATCTCGTGTGACCCCTCTTTGAGGAGTGATTGCTGGCTATTGCATTAATGTGATCCATATTTTATTTAAACATAGGACCTCCATTCTTTTATTTTGTAATGTTTTCTTCTTGAGTGTTTTCATTTCTCTGCATCAATTCATTTTCTAAAAAACTGTCTACTCTTCTTTTTCTTTTTGAATGTTTTAAAACTTATGTGTAACTACAGTGTGTTGATACCTAATTTTTTCCTATGTATTTTTGCACCCAAAATACCTTTAAAATAGTATATGTAAGCATATATAAGCATACCCAGAAATTTTGGTATTTTTATTTAATTTTTAATAGTTTTTTGAAATCAATTTACAGCTTATTTTGACAGTACAAATGCCAAAATTATTTACAAATTATCATTTTTAGTGAATAGTGTGTTTCACTCTCATATTTGCAACAAAATATAATTAATGTAATTTTTGCACATTTTTTAAAAATTTATTGGTGATTTTTAAATATAATTGCATGAAATTGCAATTATGGCCTATTTTACAATTAACTATGTTTTATACCTATGAAGTTATTTTTAATATTTTCAGATATATATATATATATATATATATATATATATATATATATATATATATATATATATATATGTTATTATTAGATCTATATTTTCAATTTTTCTTTTAAAATTATTTTAGCTATTTTATAAAATAAATTGGGAGAAATTGGATATTTAAAAGTCGGCCAGATTTTATCTAAAATATAGCCAAAATTGAACCCCTATTCCAGCCCAATTTTGAACCCAAATCAAATGACCCATGCCCGTTGAGTTTTGCCCGACCTGCCTCTGGTTTAATCTGAGTCGTTGATTCCTTAATTAAATCCAAACGACCCCCCTCCCAAACCCTCATTCACACAGACGGCCTCTCTCTGTCTCTAACAAATGCTCTCCCTTCTCTCTAGAACCTTCTGGTTCCTTCTTCTTTGATGAAGCTCGTCGCCTCTCCGACCATACTCCTCCCTCACTTCTCTTGATCTCTAGTCGCCATGGAACCCTCATCTCATTGTTTCTCTCTAATGTTTGAAGCCCAGAAGCTTCCACCATGAAAGACGGTCGTTGAAGCTTGGCCTGGGTCTGTTGCCGTCTTTTCGCCGGTGGGTTTTTGTCCGAGGATGCCTTGTATTACATTACTAACGAGTTTCACGGCCAGGTTTCTCATTTTCCTAATTTATTTTTTGCAAACCCTAATGTTTTGCCTAAATCTCTTAAACCTCTGTCATTTTAAGCAATTTCCGATTTAATCTTCATTTTTACACTACTTTTCACTTGATATCTTTGATTAATTCAAGTTTTCAAACGTTTTGTCCCTCTTTTCAAAACCAGGGTCTCTCACCCCTTTTTTAAAATCATTAGGCTTTTGTTTCTTTGGGTATTATGTGATTATTCCTATGATTGTGCTTGAAACCTTGTTTTTTCTGAATTCCATGCTTCAAGTCTCTTCTAGGGCTCCGACCCTCTACTGTTTGTATGATTCCTCGCTTCCGGTTTTTAGATTCTTTGACCTTTTAAGTTCGAATGCCTCTTTCATTACGGAATATCCTATTAGTTCCGAGTATCTTTTTTGAATCCCTGGTTCGTATGTGTTCCTACAGTGATTTCAAATTGTTTCCTTATTTGTGAGTTTCTTTCTATGTTTGGGACTAATTCCCTGTTATTTTGGTCTTGCCCGTGATTCTTTGACTGACTGTTCATAGTTAATTTATATTGATTGCCATATTTGTGCACTCAAGTATATTTTAGTTATTCAGCATATATTTTCCTTGTTTGAAATATTGTATACCTAGCCTTTATTATGTACAGCATGCCTACTGCTTTTGTTATGGTATAATCAATCATTCAACTGATTTTTTCCTTATTTGATAGCATGTACTCGTATTCGAATTATGAGTCCCTGATTTAGTTGAATTAGGACATGCGATTGATATAATTTGGTACTGTTTCTATAATTATGTACTCCTTACCCTATTCTCTACTATTTTTCGAAAACTATAAGTACTGCTCTTCCTTTCTCATTTAACACACCAGCACAATGCAATCTCTCTGAACTCTCTTTCAATAACACTCAGTGCTCTCGCTTTCTCTATTGTTTCTACACAAACTATCTCTATTGAACACTCAATCGACTTAAAGCAAAGATTGAGTAATCTTGGTCGTTTATTTCTACTACTAGGCTCTACTGCATTGTTTACTTGGGTTTACCTGCTGCTTGCTTCTCTGCACACTGCTGCTCTGACTCTCTGCATAATTACTGCAAACTTTGCTCTCCTTTGTACACTATTTCTCATTGCTATTGTTTCTATTATCCGCAACTAGTATGTCACCTTTTTAAGTTACAGCCTCCTAAGCAACATGGTTCTATTAGTTCTGCACTCCCTCCTGTTTTCTTGTGTGCTTTTACTTATGTTTCTGCTATTCCCATTGCCAATAACATGTACTTATTAGTTTGCCTAGCTTGACTTAGCATGTTCACCACCCCCTTCAGTATCTCAATGTATGGTTTTTCATTCCTATGCACTACTAGCATGTATTCAGGCCTGCTTGATTACTTAACAATTCCGATGCCTCTTCATGAGGATAATTAAGTTTGGAGTTTGGTGCAGTAAGAACTGGACTCCTTGTCTGCAGCCATGTTTGATTGCTTTTCTTTGATGTGTTGTACATGTGAATGGTTTCTTTGCTTATTTGTTCCCTTTCCCTTTTCCCCTGCTTGTGTCATTCTCTTGTTTTGAAACTGGCCAGTCCTGATGAATTTCAAAAGAATTTTTTCAACTCTTCTTACTGTCTTCCTCTCAACTGTCTTCAAATGTTTTCAACTCTTTCAACTCTATCGCAATCTCACTACTCTTAAAACTTAGGTTCTGCCCCCTTAGTATAAGCATTGCCTTGGGAGCCTTGAGTATCCATTGAACTTTGATGCACAAGGCTGGCACTTCCAAACTTGAACTTGTCAATAATGATACATTCCTGGTGCTTGGTATTGGTCAGGGGTTCAAACGAACCCTTAGGGAACTTTGCCGCACCCAAACCTTGGTAAAGGCTGTGAAACTCGAAAGAAGTGAGGTTGGAGAATTTGGGCCTGGTTGTAGGCTCCCTATAGTATAGCTTTTTTTTTTTACTGTTGTATTTTAATTATTTGGGCTGTAATAATTTGTAAAGAATAATAGGGTATATAATGAATTTGGGATTGTTATGCGGGCTTAGTTAAGGGAATGGGTAGAAAACATGTTCATAAGGCTTTTCTTACTTATATGTGCAATAGACACAATATTTAGGACATGCACCTCACTTGTAGAAATCCTGTTCTTAGGTCTCTCCTTCTCACTCTGTTATTCTGTACGTTTCATAATGACAATCAGTTAATAATCAACTTCATATCCATTGCATTTAGATACCATGTTCTAGGACTTTTTGTGTCCATTAGATATCCTTCACTTAGGAGTTTTGTCTGCAACTGCTAAATACTTCTCTAATTTGTTAAAACTGGTTGATAAACTCCTTTTAAATCTGGAAACTAATATGCATGTCCACCTTCTTTTACCGTTTAAATAACGCCTAGGCAAGCCTTAGGCCAGATAAAAATAGATTAATCACCTTAAGTCGTGTTTAAATTATTCCATCTCTGTCCGAATTCGTTTGTCTCTGAAGCCCCCCTGATTTTATACAAAATTTTTTGCCTATTTTTTTTACCGTCTCGAAAATTGCTTTTAATAAATTACTTTTCTTTCCCTAGACCATAACTTGACTACTATTTTCCTAAAGAACTACCAGAGTACCGTATACTCGATAATTTTCCAAACAATAGTTCTAAGTAAACATATTTTATTGCTTTTCTTTACACTTCTGCAGTCTTAAAAATACTAGCATATCCGTTCTGTTACTCCTCCTATCCGAAACGGCCTTTACCATATATTCCACGAGTTTTTTTAATTCCTAAACTGCTACCGTCTTTTTCAAGTCTTGAACGTTTACGATTCTTTTCTGCAAATTCTCCAGTTTCAGTTTCTAAACTTATGCTCCAACTTTTAAAAAATTTCCCTTCTTTAGACCTTAAATGTGTTTGAGACATGCTAAATACGTGTTTGTTCATGGAGGAATACTTGAGCCTTTACATGCCTTACGTGATTCCATTATATGTAGTCCTATTTATTTTTGAATGTCGCTTATCATTTTATCCTTGAATCATAAGGGTTCAACCTAGTTCATACCTTATAGGAATAGCGATCCTATGTGCCCTCTAGGATCTATAGGATGGGACGGGTAATAGCACGCAATAAGCATTCGTAACTAATTCACATTCTTAAATAACCTCTATGGGATGGGAAGGGTAGAATATGGAGATGACGACGATGCAATAATATTATAAAGCGACCCCTCTTTGGGAATATGTGCGGGATATTGTATCGAATGATCCATATTATACTCTAACCTAGGACCCCCTTACCTTTACTTTTGTCTAAGTACTTTTTCTAGAAAATTTCCCATTTTACTTGTATTGTACTTCTTTCAAAATTTTAATTAGTTTTTATATTCTTTATATGAAAACTTACCTATCTATTTCTAGGCTCCTTAAAGTCACATCTAAGCAGTGCCGGGAACCACACTAGTGGATCTTGAGAGATGCCTAACACCATTCCCTCGAGATAATTTCAAGCCCTAACCCGAACTCTGGTTTTCTTTAAAAATCTTCTTTTCTTCTTAAAGTGTCCTAATGCACTATAATCATTAGGTGCGACTCTTCGAACTTCAGAACCCAATTCCCCAAAAGGGAATAAGAGTTGTTTTGTCCATAATTTCGTAAACCCGATTTCGCTTCTTTTAGGAGAAGGGAAAAGGGGGTGTCGACAGCATGGTGACACTGCTGGGGATATTCTTTACGGCTTTTACCATTAATTGCTTTTGTGACTTTACTTTGTTTTTTTTAATTGCATTTATTTCCTGTTTTAATTATTCCATCACAATTACTAACTTGACTCTTCATGTTTTCTCTTTCCTTTAACTGCTTTCTTTACCGCTTAGTATTTCAATTCTGTTGTAATTTTCGAGTATCTATTGTAATCTTTATGAACGTGAAAATACATGTAACTTGTTTCATTATTGTAATTGCATTTCTCAACATCATGTTCCATTCATGCCAAAACAAATCCTACAGTAACGCTTTCAATGAGTGGTTGAGCCCTCCCAATATAAAAAACCCCTAAATATGGCAAAGGCATATTTGCAGTAAAATCAGTTGATTAACGGTGTAGTCGACGGTTTCGCGCCTTTCCCTCTCGAGTTGTCCGCTCAAGGGTACCTTGTCTAACACTTCAAAAATAGAAACCTTACTCTATTGGACTGTTCATGCATCATGGTCAACCCTAGCTGAGTCAGTTATGTTGTCCGCATAATGACTCATTAAGATAGCCTAAAACAAAGTTCATCGGGTTTCCTAAAACCCAAACGGACAACTTCACGTTATGTGCATTTATTTGGAGAATTAAATGCTTTTTTGCTAACTATTGGTTTAAATAGTCGAGTCTGGTGGGGGTTAATGGCTTAACACTTTGTTTTGTAGAAATGAGGCACGAGGTCCCCAGATTCGGCATCGTATCCAACATCCACCCAAAGTTGCTGAGCTGGTTGGAGGATCTTCATAGCAGTGATCAAACCCTCATCCGTAAACACTTAGGGAATTTTCCTTCGCTTTTGGAAATCCAACCCAACAAAAAGATCATTGAGGCTTCCACTTTGTTTTGGTATGGTGATCGATCAGTGTTCCATTTCAGGGAATTGGAGATGACCCCTTTGCTTGAAGAAATAGTGGGCCTAGCTGGCATCCCTTGGGAAACGTCGGGTTTACTCATGCCGGAGAATCACAGAAGTAGAGGTTTCGTTAAAATGATGGGACTCAATAAAAATCCTAACCTTTCTTGTTTGAAGGACTATTACATACCATTCGACTTCCTGTACGAGAGATATGGCCATAGTAAGTCCTATCGCACCTACATGGATGTATTTGCCCTCACCTCTTTGGGGAAAATACATAGAAGGGTGCTTGTGTTTATGTTTTGCTTCTTGGGCATGGTAATTTTCCCTATGAAGAAGGCTAGGATCCACACCAAACTAGACATGGTTAATAAGACTTTATGGAAGGGATTGACGGACAATCATTCAGCATAGTACCTATAATCCTCGTGGAAATCTATCGAGCCTTGGGAATATGTCAACAAGAGGCTCCACATTTCGAGGGTTGTAACTTACTACTTCAACTATGCCTTCTGGAACACCTTCGGAAAGGAGACTACAAACAGGAAATCATACGCAGAGATTGGGATGACCATATTGCTTTTCATCATCCAAAGCGAATGAACTTCATGCCCAATATGTTCACTCAGCCAGAGGACGCCAGTGGATGGGTAAAACTATTTGAGAATCTAAAAGAAGAGAAAATTCAGTGGATGTTTGAGCGGTCCCGACCGGGGTGTTCATTGTCCATTATCGAGATGCACCGTTCCTCATACTCATTGGCCTGAGGGGAACTCATCCTTATGTCCCCCTCCGAGTGATAAGGCAAGCCGGAAGGAAACAAATCATACCTAGGATAGAAAAAATAAGTCACTTCAAGGCTGACTTCCAAAATGACGATAGCCGCACAGGTGTCACGCTCAGCATATGTGGCACTACAAGCTCGTTCTAGGAAAGGATTCTATTAAACCAAACAGGTATCATGCCGGGTGTGTGCCGCACTACATAGGTTGGTTAGAAGATGATCACATTGGTTTGGGTCACCCAGGGTTCATCCATGGTCACAGAATTATTGACGAGAAAACTGAAGCGCAAGTTAAATATAATGAACTGCGCAAGAGGATGAGAGAATGTGAGAACGAACATCAGGAAATACAGGAAGCCCACAAGAAGCTGATCAACGATTGGAAGGATATGGCTATCAACGCCAACAACCGTTTGGGGTATCTGGAGCAAGGTTTGGTATGGTTGGAGGGAAAGTTCTTGCAAAGGATCGAAGAAAGTCAGAATGCTGAAGGAAAGGCATGTGGACATTTGGCTCGAGCCTACCTAGTGTTAGGGATGCGCGAGTTGATGCAGCTATGTGAGGGAGGCAAGAAAACTGAATCTGGGGAAGGTCCTTCTGGGACCAAGTAGTTAGTAGTCTTTCTTTTGCTTTAATGATTTAATAAGGCCAATGGCCATTAGTGATATTTTATTTAGTGTCTCTTTGGGATTTATATTATTTTTATCAATAAAATGAGGCATTTAGCATTATAAGTTCTCCAAATTGTATTTATCGCTAGGCCTACCTCGGGCATAACGAGGCACCCAAATTAGGAAGCGATTTATATTCCTGCAAAATGTGTTTAAATATCGCAATATTATTTATCAGAATCCGCACTAACTTTTTAACTTTTTGTTTTCTTTTATTCCCCTCCCTAAAGGTTAGTTCGTGCATTCTGGCACCATCAGCATACTACACAAGATCAAAGGGTCCTCCACCTCCTTCGAGTCCGAGTCCTCCCAGAAACAGGAACAAGAACAAAATGGAAGATACTAATGCTAGAAAGGAAGTCGGAGAGGCTTCAATCACCAAAGAAATGGCTGCTCGTCTTGAGCAAACTTTACTAAAATTTCGGGAAGAGTTGGAACAAGTATGAAACTTGGCAAGTCTAGCAATCACCCTTGCTGCTGCTGATGCAAATAAATCACCACCGCCGCTACCAACCCAGCTTGCTCAGTCCCAAGTCCGCAACATATGCAACAATGCTCCACTACTTGTCCCGGAGCCCCAAAATACCACACATAACCAGAACACTCATGTCTTTGTGGATGCTGTACCACATTACGGTCAACCAATCACCAATTTAGCCGAGTCGGAAGACAAAAGCTCCCTTATTCAGAATTTGGCCGTTGAGGTTAAGAAGTTGACAAACTGGGTTCAGGGTTTCGAAGGTAACAAGGGTGCTGAAGGGTTGAATTACAAAAATCTCTATGTTCAACCAGATGTTGTGCTCCCGTAGGGGTACAAACCTCCTAAGTTCGAATTGTTTGATAGTACCCGGGATCCTAGGGTTCACTTGAGAACGATAGGGACGAGAAGATCCGTATGAAGCTATTCATAAGAAGCTCGAAGGGTGACGCCTTATCCTGGTATATTAGACAGGATGCGAAGAAATGGACTAGTTGGGTAAACATGGCGTCTGATTTCACGGATCAATTTAGGTTAAACACTGAGAACGCACCATATTTACCTTTCGCGAGTATGCTACTCGTTGGAGGTCGGAAGCTGCTAAGGTCAGACCGGCCTTGGAGGAAGAACAAATGAACAGATTCTTTGTCCGTGCTCAAGATCCACAGTACTATGAGAGATTGATGCTAATTGAGGGTCAAAAGCTATCCGATATCATCAAATTGGGAGAAAGGATTGAAGAAGGCATCAAGAATAGTATGGTCAATAACCTCGAGGCTTTTTAAGCCACCAACAAGGCTCTACAGTCTGGTGTCTTGACAATGAAGAAGGATGTAAATTCCGTAATTGCTGCGGAAAGAAACAACTCTCCCATGAAGTACCAAACCTATCCCTCAGCTCCACTCACGTATCAGCCTACCCTAAATTACCAAGCACCATCACCCACTTACCAAATTTCACCGTCTGCTTACCAATCACCTCCACCACCCACATACCAACCCACTTTAACCAGATATTCCCAACCTTCACCCGTATGCCAAGAATATAACTCCCAACGTTCTCACTACCCATCACCGCCTACTCGCAAACATTTCCCTCGACCTAGACCAAACTTCGACTGTAGACCTCCTAGAAAATACACCGCCATAGCCGAGTCGATTGGCCAATTATATGAGAAACTTAAAGCAGCAAGTTACGTTACCCCTATCCCAGCCGTAACTCCAGAAAACCCTTTCTAGTGGATCAACCCAAACAAGACTTGCGCATACTATTCCGGGATGAAGGGCCTTACCATTGACGAGTGTCTCTCGTTAAAAAAAAATTTAGAATCTAATTGACAACAAGATTATTATAGCAAATTGCTCCTAATGTCCACGACAACCCTCTCCCTAACTATAAGGGTGGAGGCATCCACATGATTGAGATCGTAGATGATTGGGACCCCAAGGGATCAATCGATTTGATAGCTGAAGGAGATGAGCCTAAAAAGCCAACGGTTACTCTCAATCCCATTGTCGTCCAGATTCTGCCCTTAGAGGGCAATGTGGTAAATGTATCCATGCCACTCGAGTTTGATGTACCTTTTGCAAAGATGCCAAAATCAATCGAGGTTGAGTTCGAAGTTCCAAAACCACCTACACCGTTTAAAGTTGTTGTGTTGCCTCCCAAGGGACCTATTCCAGTCTCCATGACAGATGTGACCCCGTTCCAAACAAATGATATACCTTGGGATTACACCGCTAAGGGTAGAAGGAAAGGAAGATGTATACTGGAGAAGCAACTGCCGCACAAGGCATGACTAGGACAGGCAGGGTATACACCCCGGAACATTTGGCTGAGTCTAGCAACAAGGCTTCCGGGCGAGCTGTTGAAACTGGACCCGATGACCTCTGGATAAAGGTACAGGCCAAAGAGTACTCGGTCGTTGAGCAACTGAACATGACATCATCGCAGATTTCTATTCTGGCCCTCCTACAAAGCTCTAAGGCACATAAAAACGCCTTGATGAAAATACTAAGTGAACCTTATGTTCCCAGCAACATAACAGGAGGCGAAATGGCAAACATGGTGGGACAGATACTGGAAAGCCATAAGATCACCTTCTACAAAGATGAATTACCACATGAAGGGCTTGGTCACAACAAAGCATTGCACATCACTGTGCAATGCGAGGACGGGGGGTCCAGCCTCAAAGGTCCACCATTGGAGAGATCAGCTTATTCCTGCAGATGGGCCCACCTAGTTCGACATTGAGTTCCAAGTCATTGACGTACCATCGTCCTATAATTTGTTGCTAGGACGACCCTGGAACCACACCCTCGGGGTTGTGGCATAAACATTGCATCAAGCTGTGAAATTTGTATGGAATCATCAGTAAGTAGACATTCATGACGATGGTAGCAACCCCATATACAAACGCCAGGCTATCTCGATGATCAGAGGAAGGAGGAGAATAGATGGAGAAATATACCATCACATCGAGCGAGCAAACACCATAGACAAAGATCAGTGGTGGGATAGAAAAATCGAGAGCATTCTGAATTGGACTGGATACGAGCCCGGAAAGGGGCTTGGCAAGAATCTCCAGGGTATCACCAAGCCCATCCAGTTGAAAAAGCATGGCACCACTTTTGGTCTAGGTTATGAATACACTTGGGAGGAGTTACATCACTGGTCGCCACCATGCGCGGTCCCTACTACCCGCTAGAGCACCCTCTACCTTAGTTAGAGCAGATCTTTCAGCCCGCTGATGTCATATCAGAGGAAGATGAGATGCTGGCATCAATGAAGAACCTGTTTGTGGAGGATGATATGGATTGATGTGTTACCTTGGAGGAGGAAGGCCCTTCCAATCAAGCTGGGAACCGGGGAGAACACCTCACAAATTGGTCAATCAGGACCACCATTGGCCGTAAAGCCTCGGGGTAACAAGGCTAAACAACACATATGCATCACATTTTGCTTTTAGTTGATTTTTACTTTTCAGCATTGTCTTTAATTTAGAAAAGAGCTTTGATGTTTCAAACAATTATGAATTTAATCAAAAGCATTTTCAAAGTTTATCCTTATATTTCGCTCTCATTTATTTTCTCTACCATTTACTTTATTTTTTAAAGCATTACTATTACATATCTTGATGAAGAATCGATGACTGTAACTTGCAACGAGACAAAGCAAAAAACAGACGTAGATTCAGAGGAGGATGAAATGCCAGAAGAGGTTGTTAGAGCGGTCAAAATTTTTAAGAACAAACCTAAATCCAATTTGGATGAAACTGAGGTGATCAATCTGGGAGATGCAAAAAATGTCAACAAAACACGAAACAACATACACTTTTCACCGTCAGAAAAAGGAAGAATACATAGAGTTTTTGAAAGAGTATGAGGAAATATTCTCCTGGTCGTATGATGATATGACCGGCCTCAGCACGTCCATTGTGGCTCACAAGTTGCCAACAGATACGACATGCCCGCCGGTCAAATAGAAACTCAGAAAGTTCAAACCAGATATGAGTTTGAAAATCAAAGAAGAAGTCACCAAGCAAGTCAAAGCCAGGGTTCTCAGAGTGGTAGAGTATCCAACATAGTCAGCCAACGTTGTGCTAGTGCCAAAGAAGGATGGGAAGGTTAGAGTCTATGTCGACTACCGGGATCTCAGCTGGGCCAGTCCTAAAGATGAATTCCCTTTGCCAAATACATACTGATTGACAACTGTGCCAAGCATGAGCTCCAGTCCTTCATCGACTGTTTTTCAGGATACCATCAGATATGGATGGACAAAGAGAATGCAGAGAAAATGGCATTCATCATGCCGTGGGGAATGTACTATCACAGAATGATGTCATTCGGTCTAAAGAATGCCGATGCTACCTACATGAGAGCCATGACCACAATCTTTGATGATATGATACACAAATAGATCAAGGTATATGTGGATGACATCATCATTAAATCCAGAAAAGAACAAGAAAGAGGTAATGAGTTTTCTGGGGATGCTCAACTATATCAGCTGATTCATAGATCATTCCACTGTCATTTGTGAACCCATCCTCAAGATTCTAAAGAAAGATGCCGCCACTAAATGGACTGATGATTGTCAAAAGGTTTTCGACAGAATCAAGGAATACTTGTCAACTCCGCCAGTCTTAGTTCCAAGGGGCATTTTGTGGTGTTTTGGGATAACATGACGAAACAAGGAGGAAGGAGCAGGCCATCTACTACCTCAGTAAGAAGTTTACCCCTTACGAGTATCGAAATTCCTCAGTAGAGCGCACTTGTTGTGCTTTAACCTGGGTAGATGAAAAATTGAGGCATTATTTTGCATTTACACCACTCATCTCATATCCCGGATGGATCCATTGAATTATATTTTCCAGAAACCTATGCCTACTGGCAAGCTCGCCAAGTGGAAGATTGTATTAAGTGAATTTGACATCATTTGTGTTACCCAAAAGGAGGTCAAAGGACAAGCCCTGGTGGATCACCTCATCGAGAATAATGTAGGAGATGAATACAAACCCCTAAAGTCGTATTTTCCTGATGAAGAGATAGCATTCATATGAGAAGATATTGCAGAATCTATGACTGTTGGAGGATGTTTTTTGATGGAGCCGCAAACTTCAAATTAGTTGGTATAGGAGTGGTTTTGGTATCAAAAACGGGTCGCATTACCCGGTGTCTGCCAAGATCAGATTCCACTGCACCAACAATATGGCCGAGTATAAAGCCTGCATCTTAGGGCTTAAGCTGGCCATTGACATGAATATTCAGGAACTACTGGTGATCAGAGACTCAGACCTACCCATTAATTAGGTTTAAGAAGAATGGGCAACCAAGAATTCCAAGATACTCCCCTATCTACACCATGTGCAGGAGTAGATGAAAAGATTCAGAAAGACGGAGTTCCAACGTGTTCCCAGAACACAGAACGAGTTCGCCGATGCTTTAGCCACTTTATCATCCATGATCAAGCATCCAGATACAAACTTTATTGATCCCATCCCGGTCAAGATTCATGACCAGCCAGCTTATTATGCTTACATCGAGGAAGAAGCCGACAGGAAACCTATGTTATACGACATCAGGGAATATTTGACAAGAGGTGAGTACCCAGAGCTTGCCAATGCTACTCGGAAACGAACACTTCGGAGATTGTCCAATAATTTCTTTCATAGCGTAGGAATTCTGTATATGAGGACTCCAAATTTGGGATTATTAAGGTGTCTCGAGGCAAAAGAAGCAACCAGACTATTGGAGGAAGTGCATGCAGGGACTTGTGGACCACAAATGAATGGTTTTGTTTTGGCAAAGAAGATACTTCAAGCATGTTATTTTTGGATGACTATGGAGACGGACTACATCCAGTACGTCTGAAAATGCCATTAATGTCAAGTACATGCAGATATGATATAGGTGCCTCCAAACGAGCTTACTGCGACAAGCTTACCATGGCCGTTCGCCGCTTGGGGTAAGGACGTCATTTGGAACAATTGAACCAGCCGCGTCAAAGGGGCATAGGTTCATCCTAGTGGCAATTGATTACTTTACCAAATGGGTTGAAGCAGCATCACACAAGGCAATCACCAAGAAGGTAGTTGCAGATTTCATCCGAGATCGTATGCTTTGTCGATTCGGGGTTCCAGAATCAATCATCACCGTCAACGGCTCTAACCTCAATAGCGACCTGATGAAAGAAATGTGCGAAACATTCAAGATCAGACATATGAACTCTGCGACTTACAGACCTCAGATAAATGGAGCTGTAGAAGCAGCCAATAAGAACATCAAGAAGATACTAAGGAAAATGATTTAAATGCACAAGTAGTGGCATGAGAAATTGTTGTTATTGGGTTATCGCACCACGATCCGCACATCAACTGGGGCCACTCCTTACATGCTGGTTTATGAAATTCCATCCTGAAGGGTGATACAAGAATAATTAGATGATGCGGAATGGGTTAAAAGTCGCTACAAGCAATTATCCCTCATCGATGGGTAGTGAGTGAATGTTGTCTGTCACGGTCAATTATATCAAAACAGACTTACCAGAGCCTTCAACAAGAGAGTTAGACCAAGGAAGTTTACACCAGGGTAGCTGGTGTAGAAGAATATATTCACACATCAAGATGGAGCCAAAGGGAAATTCTCTCCCAACTAGCAGAGTCCATACATGGAACACTGGGTTCAAACGGGAGGAGCCCTTATTCTCGCAGAAATGGACGGAGAAATTTGGTCAAAGCCTATCAACTCAGACATAGTGAAGAGATACTACATTTGATCACATGCTTTCTTTTATGATATAATTAGAACTACGCCTGACCTGATTCCCGCTTAAGAGGGGATACGTAGGTTGCCCTATGGGTTCGGTCACATCTTAATAAAAATTCTATTCCCCCCCCCCCCCTATTAGAACTGGGGAAAAATTTTGAAGAGGACCCTTAAAATTCCGAAGTCAATTTTTTAGTCTCTTCATCAACGCCGACACAGTAAAATAGGGTAGAATTTTGAGGAGGTCCCTCAAACTTCTGGAATTATTCCGCGTTCATTCATTCAGCACAGCCGTTAGTAGCGCCAGCCCAGTAAATTGGGGAAGAATTTTGAGGAGGACCCTCAATATTCCGAAGCAAGCAAGGTCGTCGTGTCTTGAACCACGTTGCAGTTCGTTGGTTCATCCCAAAACTTTATATATATATATATATATATATATATATATATACATACGTACTCATATTATGTTTACTAAGTCATGCATAAACATCACTTGCACCACCATCGTTGAGCAATACTACCCCCACGACGCATGACACCAAAAGCTAGAAGACACGAACTAACCTCCCCCTACAAAACTCACAATTTTTCTTTGGATGCAGGAATTCAGGTTACGCATCAAAGTGCATTCGTTTTTCAGGATCAAAACCCTTATATGGTCACCATCTGCACTTCCCAGCAGTCTTAATCTCACAAAAATTGTCTACCAACTAAGAAAACCTATTACTCTTTGCTTTTTTACATTCCCGAATTGCATAAGGCTCCTATCTGCCTTTCGGGACTAAGCTATGTCTCCATCTGCATTTTTTATAAGGCTATTTTTCTGCCTTTCGAGGCTAACCTCTGCCTCCATATTGCATAACGCTCTTATCTGCCTTTCGAGACTAAGCTCTGTCTCCATCTGCATTTTGCATAAGGCTATTTTCTGCCTTTCGAGGTTAAGATCTGCCTCCATATTGCATAAGGCTCTTATGTACCATTCGAGTGTAAGCTCTGTCTCTATTCGCATTTTGCATAAGGATATTTTCTACCTTCCAAGGCTAAGCTCTACCTATATATTGCATAAGACTTTTATTTTCCTTTATGTCTATGCTCTCTCTCCACTTGCATTCTGCATAAGGCTAGTCTCTGCCTTCCGAGGCTAAGCTCTGCCTCCATATTGCATAAGGCTTTTATCTGCCTTTCGAGACTAAGCTCTCTCTCCATTCGCGTTTTGCATAAGGCTATTTTCTGCCTTCTGAGGCTAAGCTCTGCCTCCATATTGCATAAGGCTCTTATTTGCCTTTCGAGACTAAGCTTTGTCTCCACTCGCATTTTGCATAAAGCTATTTTCTGCCTTCCGAGGCGAATCTCTGCCTCCATATTGCATAAGGCTTTTATTTTTCTTTCGAGACTAAGCTGTGTCTCCACTTGCATTTTTCATAAGGCTAATCTCTACCTTCCGAGGTTAAGCTCTACCTCCATATTGCATAAGGCTCTTATTTGACTTTCAAGACTAAGCATTGTCTCCGCCCTGCATGGCTGAAATATCGTCGCTTTATTTTTCGACTGGCTGAAGCATCGCCACCTACATTTGAAATTCTCATCCTGCTAAAATATCGCCATCTGTTTTAATTTCTCGCTCGGGCTGAAAGATCGCCACCCTTTGCGTTCATTTGGCTGAAAGATTGCCACCTTCTCATGGGCGGAAAGATCTCCAACTCGTTCAAAGGCATCATAGTTTGAAGGCACCATCTGCATAGCCCAAGAACATCATTCCATGGCCTGCGAACCTTTACATTTATGCTTTTCATGGCCCAGAACATCATAGTCTGAGGACATCATCCAAGGACAAACATTCATGGTCCAAAGAGAACTTGCATCACGTTTAAATTATGCAATACGTATGCACATCGCCCATTTGTAGTTGTTCCGGTTAGCTCACTGCCGTCTCAGCAGGAGCAATCTCGCTTTGATTCTCCGCAGCACGTCCTACCTACAAACCCTTTTCAAATCTAACCATCGCGTTCGTTATTTTAAATTTCCATCGGCATATTCCGCCAATGGTTCCTGAATTACATATGGCCTAATTCATGTAAAACCAGGGATATGTAGGTAGCTCATAAACCAAGGCGCGGTCAAAATCTTTTACAAATTGCAAGCCAAGTCAAAATTAGTCATCTTATCTTTACTCGACAACTCTTTCATCCTCCTCGGGTAAAGAGGGGCAGCTGTTGGTCCCCAACTTTTTCCTATGTACTTTTGTACCCAAAATACCTTCAAAATAGTATATGTAAGCATACATAAGCATACCTAGAAATTTTGGTGTTTTTCTTCAATTATTAAGATTTTTTAAAAATCAATTTGCTGCTTATTTTAACAGTACAAAGGCCAAAATTATTTCCAAATTATCATTTCAGTGAATAGTGTGCTTCACTCTCATATTTGCAACAAAATATAATTTATGTTATTTTTGCGCATTCGTTACAAATTTATTGGGAATTTTTGAAGATAATTGCATGAAATTACAATTATGACCTATTTTGCAATTAATTATGTTTTATAGCTATAAAATTATTTTTAATATTTTTAGATTGATATTTATATGTTATTTATTAGTTCTATGTTTTTAATTTTTCCTTTGAAATTATTTTTGCTATTTTATAAAATAAATTGGGAGAAATTGGCTATTTAAAAGTCGGCCCGATTTCATTTAAAATATAGCCCAAATTGTACCCCTATTCCAGCCCAATTTTGAACCCAAATCAAACGACCCATGCACGTTGATTTTTTCCAGACTCGCCTTTTGTTTAATCTAAGCCGTTGATCAAATGAGATCAACGGCCCAGATCTTATTTCCTTAATTAAATCCAAACGATCCCCCTCCCAAACCCTCATTCACACAGACGGTCTCTCTCTCTCTCTAATAAATTCTTCCCCTTCTCTCTATAACCTTCTGGTTCCTTCTTCTCTGATGAAGCTCGACGGCTCTCCGTCCATACTCCTCCCTCACTTCTCTCGATATCTAGTCACCATGAAACCTTCATCTCGTTGTTTCTCTCTAAATTTTGAAGCTCAGAAGCTTCCGATGAAAGATTTTGCCTGGGTCTGTTGTCGGCTTTTCGCCGGTGGGTTTTTGTCCGATGATTCCTAGTATGGCATTACCAACTAGTTTCACGGCCAGGTTTCTCATTTCCCAAATTTATTTTTTGCAAACCCTAATTATTTGCCTAAATCTCTTAAACCTCTATCTTTTTAAGTGATTTCCAGTTTAATATTTGTTTTCTACACTACTTTTCACTCGATATCTTTGAGTAATTCTAGTTTTCAAACGTTTTGTCCCTCTTTTCAAAACTAGGTTTCCGACTTTTTTTTTAAATCATTAGGCTTCTGTTTCTTTGGGTATTACGTGATTATTCCTATGATTGTGCTTGAAACCTTCTTGTTTCTGAGTTCCATGCTTCAAGTTTCTTCTAGGCTCCGACACTCTACTATTTGTATGATTCTTCGCTTAGGGTTTTTAATATCTGTGACCTTTTAAGTTCGAATGCCTCTCTCTTTACTGAATATTCTATTAGTTCCGAGTATCTTTTTTTATATCCCTGATTCATATATGTTCATACATTAATTTCAAATTGTTTCCTTATTTTTGAGTTGCTTTCTATATTTGGGACTAATTCCCTCTAATCTTGGTCTTGCCCATGATTCTTTGACTGACTGTTCATAGTTGATTTATATTGCTTTCCTTATTTGTGCGCTCGAGTATATTTTGGTTATTCAGCACATATTTTCCTTGTTTGAAATATTATATACCTAGCCCTTATTATGTACAGCATGCCTACTGGTTTTGTTATGGTAGAATCAGTCATTCAACTGATTGTTTCCTTATTTGATAGCCCGTACTCCTATTTGAATCATGAGTTCCTGATTTAGTTGAATTAGGACATGTGATTGACTTAATTTGGTACTGTTTCTATAACTATATACTACTTACCCTATTCTCTACTATTTTTCGAAAATTATAAGTACTACTCTTACTTTCTCACTTAACACACCAACACATCGAATCTCTCTGAACTCTCTTTCAATAACACTCAGTGCTCTCTCTTTCTCTATTGTTTCTATACAAACTCTCTCTATTGAACACTCAATCGGCTGAAAGCCATGATTGAGCAATCTTGGCTATTTATTTCTACTACTGGGACTCTACTGCATTGTTTACTTGGGTTTACCTGCTGCTTGCTTCTCTGCACACTACTGCTCTCACTCTCCGCACAATCTCTGCACACTTTGCTCTCCTTTGTGCACTATTGCTTATTGCTATTGTTTCTATTATCTGCAACTGGTATGTCACCTCTTTAAATTACAGCCTCCAAAACAACATGGTTCTATTAGTTCTGCACTTCCTCTTGTTTTCTTGTGTGCTTTTACTTATGTTTCGGCTATTCTTATTGCTAATATCATGTACTTATTAGTTTTCCTAGCTTGACTTAGCATCTTCACCGCCCCCTTCCCTATCTCAATATATGTTTTTTCATTCATATGCACTACTAGCATGTATTCAAGCCTGCTTGATTACTTAACAATCCTGAAGCCTCTCCTGAGGATAATTATGTTTGGAGTTTGGTGCAGTAAGAACTGGACTCCTTGTCTGCAGCCATGTTTGACTGCTTTTCTTTGATGTGCTGTACATGTGAATGGTTTCTTTGCTTATTTGTTCCCTTTCCCTTATCCCCTGCTTGTGTGATTCTCTTGTTTTGAAACAGGTCAGTCGAAATTAATTTCAAAAGAATTCTTTCAACTCTTCTTACTGTCTTCCTCTCAAACTGTCTCTCAAATGTTTTCAACTCTTTCAACTATGTCGCAATCTCACTATACTTAAAACTTTGGTTCTGCCCCTTTAGTATAAGCATTGCCTTGGGAGCCTTGAGAATCCATTGAACTTTTATGCACAAGGCTATCACTTCCACACTTGCACTTGACAATAATGATACATTCCGGGTTCTTGATATTGGCCAGGGGTTCAAACGAACCCTTAGGGAACTTTGCCACATCCAAACCTTGGTAAAGGCTGTGAAACTCGAAAGAAGTGAGGTTGGAGAATTTTGGCCTGGCTGTAGGCTCCCCATAGAATAACTTCTTTTTTTATCACTGTTGTATTTTAATTATTTCGGCTGTAGTAATTTGTAAAGAATAGTGGGGTATATAATGAATTTGGGAGGGTTATGCATGCTTAGGTAAGGGAATGGGTACAAAACATGTTCAAAAGGATTTACTTACTTATCTGTGCAATCGACACCATGTTTAGGACATGCACCTCACATGTAGAAATCATGTTCTTAGGTCTCTCATTCCCAGTCTGTTATTCTGTACATTTTCATAATCACAATCAGTTAATAATCAATGTCATTACCATTGCATTTAGATACCATGTTCTAAGACTTTTTGTGTGCATTAGATATCCTGCACTTAGGACTTTTGTCTGCAACTGTTGAATTTCGCTAATTTGGTAAAACTGGATGATAAACGCCTATTAAAACTGGAAACTAATATGCATGTCCACCTTCTTTTACGATTTAAATAACACCTAGGCAAGCCTTAGGCCGGATAAAAATGGATTAATCACCTTAAGTCGTGTATAAACTATTCCACCTCTGTCAAAATTCGTTTGTCTCTGAAGCCCCCCTGATTTTATACAAACATTTCTGCCTATTTTTTTTACTGCCTGGAAAAATGCTTTTAATGAATTACTTTTCTTTACCCAGACCATAACTGGACTACTATTTTCCTAAAGATCTACTTGAGCACCATATACTCTGTAATTTTCCAAACTATAGTTCTAAGTTAACATGTTTTATTGCTTTTATTTACACTTCTGCAGTCTTAAAAATATTAGCATATCCGTTCTGCTACTCCTCCTGTCCGAAAACGGCCTTTACCATATGCTCCACGAGTTTTTTTTAATTCCTGAAACTGCTACCGTCTTTTTCAAGTGTTGAACGTTTACGATTCTTTTCTGCAAATTCTCCAGTTTAAGTTTCTAAACTTATGCTCCAACTTTTAAAAATTTTCCCTTCTTTAGACCTTAAATGTGTTTGAGACATGCTAAATACGTGTTTGTTCATGGAAGAATATTTGAGCCTTTACATGCCTTATGTGATTCCATTATATGTAGTCCTATTTGTTTTTGAATGTCGCTTATCATTTTATTCTTGAAGCTTAAGGGTTCAACCTAGTTCATACCTAATAGGAATAGCGATCCTAAGTGCCCTCTAGGATCTATAGGATAGGACGGGTAATAGAACGCAATAAGCATTCGTAACTAATTCACACTCTTAAATAACCTCTATGGGATGGGAATGGTAGAATATGGAGATGACGACGATGCGATAATCTTATAAAGTGACCCTCTTTGGGAATATGTGCAGGATATTGTATCGAATGATCTATATTATAGTCAAACCTACGACCCCCTTACCTTTACTTTTGTCTAAGTACTTTTTCTAAAAGACTTCCCTTTTTACTTATATTGTTCTTCTTTCAAAATTGTCCATTAGTTTTTGTATTCTTTATGTCTCACTTGCCTGTCTATTTCTATACTCCTTAAAATCACATCTAAGCAAGGCGGGGAACCACACTAGTAGATCTTAAGGGATGCCTAACACCTTCCCCTCGAGATAATTTCAAGTCGTTCCCCGAACTTTGGTTTTCTTTCAACTTCTTTTCTTCTTAAAGTGTCCTAATGTACTATAATCATTAGGTGGCGACTCTTCGAACTTATAACCCGATTCCCCAAAAGGGAATAAGAGTTTTTTTGTCCATAATGTCGTAAACCCGATTTCTCTCCTTTTAGGAGAGGGAAAAGGGGGTGTCGACACTGTGTACAAACCTTACTTGTTTCCTTTATTTTTTTTAAAGTCACAATTAAGCATGGCCGAGAACAAAACTGGTGGATCTTGAGGGGTGCCTAACATCTTCCCTTCGAGATAATCTCAATCCCTTTCTCGAACTCTGGTTTTCTTTAAAAATCTTCTTCTCTTCTTTAAAGTGTCCTAATGCACTAAAATCATTAGGTGGTGACTCTTCAAATTCAATAACCTAATTACTGAAAAGGGAATAAGAGTTGTTTTGTCTATAATGTCGCAAACCCGATTTCGCCAATTCTTTTTGGTAAGGCGGGGAAAAGGGGGCGTCGACAGCCACCACTGCCAATCCGCCCCAAAATAACACCCTAAACTCCCCTCTTCCTCCTCTATCTGAATCCACCATCCATGTCCCTTGAATCCTTTTCCAAGTCTTCGAATATTGATTTTGAATTCTCCGGCCAAGTCACTACCTCACCCAAACTCGCCCAAATTAAAACCCAAAACTTGCTTGGACCTCCTCTATCGAACCCTCAAATCCTTGACTCTCAAATATGGCCGGAATTGTTTGAATTTTGATTTAAGCTTTTCCGTCCAAAATCATAATTCCCCAAACTTTGCCAAATGAATATTATGCAACTCCCTTGTCCCTTGCATGAAGAATCCATCGGAAATAACACTCAAGTCTCACCGGAAGTGAATTAATTTTGAGTCGGGACCTTAGCCTATTTGAAAATACCCCATTAAGTTCCCCGTTTTGTTTTCCTTTTTCTTCTTCTGTTTGGCATTATCTTAATTTTCATTTATTATTAATAATTATTAACCCGAAAGTCATTAAGTTCCTTCAATTTCATTTCAAATTCGTTTCATCTTGATTCTTGTTTGCTGATTCATCTTAGTTTATAGGTGTTAGTTTGTTTTTTCATTAATAGTTGGATTTGCCTCAATGTTTTCTGTTTGGTAACTTTTGAGTCTATTAGTTAATGACTATATGTCATTTATTTTGATTAAGTTTCGGTTTGTGATTAGTTTTGATGATTGTTACTATTAAATGGTTTCAATAGATAGGTTAGCTAATAGTTTAATTAGGATTACATATTTTCCTAGTTGAAATTAAGACCTTAGGATTTGTCTGGACCAGTAATTTTAGCATAAAATAATGGAAACTGGAGGAAATTCAAGGATATGGAACTTAACTAGAATTTCCTAGATGCTTTTAGATGTGGGTGTTAAGGTACATTTCAGTAAAATAAGGGTGTAACTTGGGTAATAAGTAAAGAAGTAAAGGACCAAAGTTTAAAATAAAGAGGGACTGAGTGTGCAAACTGAAATTCTGAGGCTGCCTTCCTCCATGCTTGTAAAAGGGATGTACCTTGGCTTCATGAAGAAGTTTTTTTTAGCCATAAAATTTCCCCCCCCCCCCCCCAATATTCCCTCAATCTATGCAGATCTGAAATTCAAATTCATATCAAAATTTCTTAGATTTTAGCTTCCTTCATACAGAACACAAAAAATATAGTAGAAATCTTCAATATCCAAAAAAAAATAGTACTGTTCCATTGGAGATTTTAGGCTAATTTCAATTTTCAGTTAGTCTATTGATAGTTTGAGAAGTGTTTGGGTGTTTGCAAGTCATATTTGAGGTTTAGTCGAGTTTGTTTGTTTGCGTTCCTAGTTTCCTGGGTTTGATTGCGACCTTGTTTGAAGCTCAGCCGAGTTATTTGTGGTCAAGTTCCTATTTCCTAATTGATTATAGACTGTTACTGGGTTGAATCCACTTCTAGACTGTGTTTGCTTATGGAATTTCATTGTTGCTCATTATAGCCATATTGTTGACTTCTCCTTCTCTTATTTCATCTCGAATCCAGGTAAACACTTGAGACTAAGTCAATGTAGCTTCATTTGTTGGACAGGAAATGAAATCGAAGCCAGTATCTACTGTGGATTTGCATTCTATGATCATGTTATATTCTAGATGATTTTCTCTGTGATTTGATTAGGAGGTCATTGTAATTTAACTTGGATTGCACAACATCGACTGTAATTGGGACTGTCTAAAGTGATTTAGACTTTATTTTTACTTGTGACCACCAGAATTTGTAGACTGATAATATTAGAAATTGTCTAGTTAGCTTGTTTAAATTGGGTTTATAGTCTCAGTCAGTGTAGTGGAACTTCGAATGCAAATGAAGTTGGAACAGAAAAATGATTTAAAATCTAATTTCTATTCATGCTATGTAATTGAAATTTGAGCAGGAAACCAGCAGGTGTTTTGGATTAGCTTAGAATAAACGTTCATATTTCCTTGTGTTAAGTTAGAAACAGGAATTAGAAGTAGTTAAATACCTTAGTCGATTTGTTAATAGAAATATATGTTCAGATTGTGTCATGTTTTGCTGGAATTAATTTATCATCTTCTTCTGAGTTAGTCTTAATATAGTTGGTTTGTTTTAACAAAAATCACACAATCAAGTCGCCATTACTATTGTCAAAACTGAATTCCTTTTTCCAATTTGGTCATCCCCTTTCATAAATTTGGGAACTCATTAGTATAAAAATAAGTAGGATAAATAAGTAGATGTAAAAAGGTGATTTTTTTATAATTTAGGACAAGGTCCGGTGCAATTGCAAAAAATTAGTTAGTCTGCACTGGAGATCTAATTGGGCCGTTTGGGTTTGCCTTTAGGCGCCATTTTATACCTCTGTTGAGACTCAACTTCTGAGTCATTTGGGCCTGTCTTTCATTGACATTGAGCCCAAATAATTCCCTTTCAGAAGGGTGGGATCGAGGCCTGTCAGCTGCCATTGTTTAATAGCTCTCGCCTAGTCCATTAACTTGGACTTGGTTTGAAGGTCTCGATTCATAGTTTAATATAGCATAAGTTTGAGCTTTCGAGATAGGTAGCGGGTTCAAATTAAGAGGTTGTCCCTTTTATTTGAATCCGTACTTGAACTCGAGGCCCAGAATTTACAATATCAATTGATTAGGACTTCCTTTATTCTTAGAAACAAAAATATAGAAAATCATAGTTTCTTATGGTTTGTCCTTTAATTAATAAAATGAGAGGAGCCTCGCAAAAAAAAATATACAAATTATGGGGCCCTCAATAAATGGTTATATTAAAATACTTAGATTTCGGGACGGGCCGTTTAGCGAATTTCACGGCCTTCCCAAAATATAATAACGTGCTAGCCTCTTTAAGCATGATTTTAATAAAACTACCTTCCTAATCTCGGGTGTGCATTTCATGTGACCAAAAACAAATCCCAAAACATTGAATAAAAGGTGTTTAGGATTGCGGGTGAATTTCATGTGCCGCGATCCAAAGACACGTTTTAAACGATGTTCAACTTTCTTTAAAATCTGAATAAAAAGCGGTTAAAAGTTAAAATTGGCACATAGGTTCATCATGTAATAAAATCAAATAAATAAGCTAAACACGACAGTTAAGCGACCGTACTAGAACCACAGAATCCGGGAATGCCTAACACCTTCTCCTGGGTTAACAAAATTCCTTACTCGAATTTCTGATTCGCGGATTATTAACAGAGTCATATTTTCCTCGGTTCGAGCTTGAATTGATGAAATAGGACACCATTAATCTCCCAAGTGGCGACTCTGAACCTTATTAATAAATTCCGTTTCAATTATCCTTTAAGTGAAAAAACTCCTTTATGCCTTTGGGGGCGTAGTGAAAAAGGATGTGTGACATTGAGATGATTGCATGAATCCTATTTGTTCACTAGTATGTCCAAACTATATTGTTTGCTTACTGTATCATCCAACATGCCTACATCTTTGTTGTTCTATATATGATTAGTATTTATAGACCTGGAATGCTTCAAGAAATGCTTGCCTAGTTTGTTCATTTATGTCTTACCTAGTCTATTTTACTAATGAGATCCCGTTAAGGCATCTAGCCCTTCAAAGTACTCTTGTTGTGTGTTTTGGTCATGTCTAAGACCTATGTGTTCTCAATATGTCTTTGTGTAATATTTACAACTAACTTGTCAATACCAAAACCTCTTCAGAAATTTGTGTATCTGTTTGCTTATACACTAGAATGTATTCTATGTGTCCCCCCACCCCTCTGTCTCTATGTGTGGAACTTGTTTGCCCTAAAATGTTTCTGAAATTGTGTATTCTGTAACTTGCATTCTGATTTCAAAAAATATTTTTTCTTACTTTTTTTTTAGTCAAACTGTTTACCATCCTAATACATGTCCTTAGTTAACCTAAATTAGGAAACAGTTACACCTCTAACCTCCAAACATTTCCATAAAAACCTCTCTCGAAACTTTATCGTACGCCTTTTGTATGTTGATGAACACCATATGCAAGTCATTCTTTCTCTCCCAATGCTGCTCAATCAATCGTCTAACAAGGTGGATGGCTTCTGTACTAGAACGCCTCGGCATAAACTCAAATTGGTCCTCAAAAATAGATACCCTCTTCCTCACCCTTAGCTCTAACACTCTCTCCCAAACTTTCATAGTATAGCTAAGCAGCTTGATACCCCGATAAATATCACAATGCAGCAGGGCCATCCCTATCACAAATAGAAATAATACTTTTGATCATGGCGTCTGAGACTACTATATCTGGTATGGCTGGAAAGTCAAAGATGGCTAGTCGGAGTGCCACCTGGCTAGCCTCTACCTATAGGGCGACACCTACACAGATTCCCACCACCTATTACCAGTTGGATGGGTGGTGTGGCAGCTAGTGCAATGATAATAATGTGATGGCCCAGCTGCACTACCTTGCCCGAAGCGCAGGGTAAACCTCCTCATGTGACCAAGCTCCTCGCACCTATAGTAACACCACAATGCGGAAGACTACTAACCCTGAGTTTGACCCTCGTGACTTGAATACCCAGTGGAGGAACCACGGATAACTGGTAGACAGTAGGTACTCCTTAAAATGGAATTGAAGTAGGCCCATGCAGGAGCACCCCTTGTTGCATGCTCTCAGCTCTAATGGCTTATACCATCGACCCTCTGAGCTTTCTCCACAATCTGCTCATAAGAAGTCCCCATCAACCTCTCGTCCCATAGTAATTTGGTCACTATAATACATGCCCATAATAAACCTCTGTATTCACTTTGCGTCTATGGGGAGTATCATAAGTACGTGCCAATACAACATAGGGAATCTCACCTCATAATTGATTATAGACATATAACCTTACTGGAGCTTCTCGAACTGTCCCTGAAACTCTTCCCTCTGAGAGGGCAGGATATACCTCTCCAAAAAGAGATGTGTGAACTGGTCCCAAGTCAAGGGAGGTGAACATGCTAGCTTGCTACAGATATAAAACCTGCCACCATCTACGGGCCTTGCCCTTCAATTTAAATGTGGTGAATTCCACCTCGTTGGACTCCAATACTCCCATGTCATGCAACCTTTCCTTGCAACGAGCAATGAACTCTTGTGGATCCTTATGTTGCTCACCGCCAAAGATAGGAGGATGTAGCCTAGCCTATCTATCCAGTCGCTTCTGCTGCTCAACAGTCATGGGTGGTCTAGACTCTGGTATAATTGTTGTAACTGGCTGGACCCCACCCGTAAGTAGTTCACCTAGGGATTGATAAATGACAATAATATGCCCCGGAGCCGGAGCGTAGGGGTCTTTTCCCCGCCTCTCTCTTAAGATATGGACAGATCTGCTAGAAATGGACCGGCCTATATCCTAGTATACATGAACCGCAACGTACGACATATGAACTCCTGAAATCCCAGTGCAGTCATAAAATCTGCGGGACCGACTCAGCTACAAGAGCCTCATCCTGCTCCTCATTAATATGATCCTCCACTAGATCCACTGTGGTACAACATGAGCAACTCTAGGATGCCCTCATCCTTTAGCATGAGTTGCAGGCCTCCTTTGTTGTCTAACAACAGGAGGAGAAGCCCTTCTACCACCCGGTACAGCAGTAACACGTGTTCTCACCATCTATGAGAGAAAAAGAGAAAGATACTAAGCACATCATGAACTGCACAATAGGAAACGAAGAAGGAGAAATTTCCTAACACTGTATAGCCTCTCGAAGATAAGTAGGGATGTCTCATACCAAATCATGATACTCTACTAGGCCAGCTCATTGCTCATGAGACTTAAATGAACTTACAGCTCCGATAAGAAGCTGTCACAACCCCAAACCTACTCTAGGCTGTGATAGCGTCCATTGGCACCGTTAGGCAAGACAACGGTGAACTATCAAATTAAATACTTATTTTGTTGCTTTGAAATAATGAATTTTTAGTTAATAAATAAACTAAGTATAAAATATTAGGGCGGTATAATATATAAATAAGACATAAAAATGAAATGGTAACAATTTTAGGCAATACCATTAACATCTACGAGTAATACCCAAAATCCGGTGTCACAAGTGCACAAGCAATCTTGTAAACTATATAAAACTCCTATAACTACTGTTTGAAATAAAATAGAAAAAAATAGTAAGTACAACAAGGAGGAGACTCCGGGTGATTCAGAGCCGAGTATGGGAAGTAGATCATCAATAGGTCTCTGGATAATATGGATGCGCACCCGAACGGATACCAGATGTACTTTCCTCGGTACCTGCACAATTTGTGAAGAAGTATAGCATTGGTACATAAATTAACATGTACCTAGAAAGTGTCTAGTCTAACCTCAAAGAAGTAGTGATGAGAGGTGGACATTGACACTTACTAGTGGTTAATAAATAAAGTGAATGAAGTATAAATAGTCATGAAATACAGTAGTAATAATGGAATAAGAAGCAGTAGATAAGTGATTTTTAAACAAAATATCAATCTAAAATCTCCAATTATTTGATGTCAATTTTAACAAATAAGGGCCATCAACTAATTACCAATTCTCAAGTCATGTAGGAAATATTACGTATAATCGGACTTCTAGCAATATTACGCACGAGTTATGCCAAGGTTGTACGGTCCGATCCAGAATAATCGGTACGCTATCAAGGGTCGACCGACACAAACCATAGATGCATCTCAAATATACTGTTGATGCATTCGTCCCGATCCACAGGAATATAATAACTCTTCAAACTACGGGAAAAACAACTACAACACAAGGATGGCACTCAAAGAAAGAATAAATTTCACCAACAATTCGGTGTTCCGCCAAAACTTCAAGGTAAGGAAGTTCGGCAAAGCAAAATCCCTAAACAAATTTCAAGTATAAATCTAAGTAATTAAACTATCAAGTTCAGCTCAAGTAGTACAACTATTGCATGGTGAATTCTTAAGTCTACTGGAACATAAGTATGATTTTAGCTACGTACGGACACTCATCACCTCATGCGTACGTAGCTCCCACAATAAGTATCATATAACAATTAAAGCACCAACATGGATAATTCCCTATTACAAGATTATACAAGAGACTTACCTTATTTAAGTTTACTACTCGGCTCTTCAACCATACTAATTGCCTCAAATCAACGTCGAGCAATCAGAAACTAGCCAAGGTCGTACAAACTAATTAATATATGCCCAAAAGTTCATAGTTTAACTATTAGAGTAATTACTCAACGCAACTTGAAAAAATCCTAAAAGAACCCCCAGGCATACGCACTTGGTTTCCAGACATTCTTGTAGAATAATATTATTCATGACCTTACGAACTCAAATATGTAATTTATACTCAATTCCATAATCTTAGTGATCTAATCCCATTTTTACCATAACCTAGGTTTTAAAACATAATCCAATTATTTCTACAATTTCTATATTAAAATCTACCCATAACCTATGTATTAAACTCACATTGTGTAGAAATCATTTATATTCAACAGCTAGGTGAAAATTTCCTCTGCAAAACCTCGAACATCGACCAAGAAAAGTGTAAGAATGAGAAAAAATAAGCCTAATCCTTGTTTTTAAAAGTTTCTGGCCAGTGATCCCTTCTCCGCGATAGCAAAATGTTCCTTGCGATCGCGAAGGCAAAATTGCCCAGGCTCAAAAAAAGCCTCTTTGCGAACGCAATCCGGTCCTCGCAATCACGAAGGATAGCCCAGCCAAAGCATCACGAATGCTACATGCTCTTTACGAATGCGACCTGATCTTCATGAATGCAAAGGAAAACAACTTGCCAACCCCCAAACTTATCCCCTGCTACGCGAACGCATGACCCTCAACACAAAAACAAAGGTCACTGGTCCTAAGCATTCTTGAATGCAACCCCTTCATGGGGAATGCAAAGAACAAAACACTTCAGCCCCAAATCCTTCATCGCGAACACGTGAAACCCTCTGCGTTCACAAAGAAGGAAACCGGTAGCAGAAAAGTTGCTATTTTTGACTTAAGTCCATGTTACACCCCAAGTTTTTGTATGTTAGAGTATTCGTAAGTCAATTGATGTAAGCTCAGAAATGAGATCAACTTTGAAAGTACGTAAGGTAAGTTAATCATTTAATATTGGAGGATACAACTCATAAAGATCATGAATAATGAGTACCAAAAGATTTGGAAAGCTGAGATGCTAAAAGAATTAAAGAAAATAAGTTTTGTCGAATGTCGACAAGTTTGGAATGTTATAACATATAGTTTTGGGGTGATGCTAGGGTTATTAACATGATGAGAAGGTTAATTTATGAGTTAATTTAGTTATATGATAGTGGTGTGTTATATTATTAAGTCAAGAAAGTTGTGAAACAAAAGTTGGAAAAGGTCATCACAAGTTACAATCAAAAATGAGTTGAAACTTAGGTTAAATGTAGCTGAACTTTTATCCCAATATACTTTAAATCAAGGGATGATCTACATATCAAGTTAAAGATCTATGAGTCTAGTTTCCAATGAATTATACCATTTGTCAGTATGATCTTGGAGTATAGATATATACGCATTTTCGCGAGATTGCGCAAATTGGTAGGTGACAAGTAGGTGCATCACCTACTTGCCAAAATGATTAGACTCAGTTAAAAGCCCCAAAGTCGGCCAAAAGGGGAATTTTAAGGGATTATCAACTTATTTATTTTACCCATATTTATGAACTTTAAAACCTAATTGAACCCATGCAACTCCCCCCCAGAATCTCACACAAACCCTAGGGTATTTCGGGTGCTACGACGTGATTCTAGTGCTGAAAAGTTTGGACAACTTGCTAGTTTCTCTTTTTCGTTCTTGTAGCCGCGTTGAGGAACAGATTTTTGATGAAGAAGGAACATGTTTCTTGGGTTATTCTCATTACAAGGTATGGTTATGCTCCTCTTTCCATTTTCTATACGTTTGCGAGTTGTACCTCGACCATAAAGACTAGCCCTAGCGAGTTTGAAAGAGTGGTATGTTGTTTGTCCTTGAGTTATGGTTGGTTGTTGGTGATATTATTTATAAGTTAACTTTATTGCTGGTGTACTAGATAAGAGGCTTAATTATGTACGTTTGGTTGTTTTTCTCAATTTGAAAGAAAAGACTAGTCGAAACATATGTAAATAAAGTAAAAAATGAATTTTGAGTTGTTGAACTTGTGGGTCAGTTTTGTGTTGCTATTGGATTGTATATTTTTCTACTGTTTTTATAGAGTTGAGAAGATAAAAAGTGTGGAGAACCACCACATAATCGAAGGGTGGTTTTCTGGTCGTTCTTTGTAACATTTTTGGGTCGTTTGGCACTACTACGGTGGTCATATTATGTGTGAAGTGAGTAGGTTGTGTGGACTATTTTGGGAGGCTCAATATGATTATTATTGATTTTGTTTGGGCTGTTTGGTGATTTTTTTGACTTGTGTGAAGTAATATATATAGGGGAGGTGCTATTCGTTTCCTTGTAAAATAGGTTGTGTTTGATACATAATAGTTACTATGCCTAAATGATAACGATCGTGTCATTTCTCTTATTGCAAAATAAGGAGCAGTAAAATTGCATAGCTTGAGGTTGGGAAGAATATACAAGTTATGTGAGGCTATTCCTTTCCTTCTTTTGCATGACTCCGATTGTACATACCGTAATGAACGAGCTTCCAAAGATACTCCACTCTTAGAAGCTAGCAACACTTACATTGTTTCCCTTATTATGGAGCGATTGATGTTGATGTTGCTTCTCTTATTCTTATGTTATCAATGTTTTTGGTACTTCCTGATTCTTATAAGATTCATTATGAAGAGTTAGCCCTAATAACAAGTATTGAGGATATTACATCTCTCCGAAAGATCCAGAAAATTATTCCAATGAGTCTAGCATGCATTATATATGTATCTATTTTACTCTACCAAGCCACGCTATAAACGGACGGGTACGACACCTATTGTGCTACCACTGATCAGTTGGGTTTACCATCCTTCACGTTGCAGGGTATGATTCTACCGTTGGGGCCCCTCAGCTTGTTGATAAGGGGAAGATGGTTGTTCAGGGTGATGAGAGTGCAGACGCTACTCTTGACGAGGAGGAGAGGACACATATGAAGATTGCCCTGGAGAGGTCTTTGATTGACAGAGGGGGTCCGACAGCTCCTGTAGTACCCCTATCTACATCGGGTGCATCCAGTAGCTCTCAAGTGCCAGCAGATGATATTGTCCCCCTAGCCACAGTTTCAGTTGCACAGCCCTTTCCTTCCCCTACTTCAGAGCAGCCACCAGCAGAGGAGATCACAGTCCCGACTGATCCAGTACCAGTTCTCACCACCACATCAGAGGGTGATCCCTCCAGCACTGAGCCAGCTACCGACTCCCATCGCACTTAGTGTGCCTCAGAGAGCTTCCCCTCAAACTCTACTCTTTATTTCTATGCATTTGGGACAATGCATCATTTATAGTTGAGGTAAAACTCACTCAGTTGAGTCTTTCATTATTTGAGTATGTTTGAACTGTTTCGTATGGGTGCGCGTATTATTCAAGTTGTGGCATAGACCTGTATTGGGGTGTTATATCACCAGAGTGGTGTGTCGGATTCGAGGTGATCGTTGGGGGCGGTGATGAATACGAACAGAATTGACTTTTGCTTGTTAGGAGGATAATATCGAGGTTCAGCTCGAAAATCTGTTGAGATATTAGTATAAGAGGAAATGACTTCATAAATGGTTGATATGAGAAATGGTTACGTTTTATAGTGTGTTTTATTTATAGATGACAGTATATGAAAGTGTTGGAATAAGACGTTAGCTAACAAGAGGTTTCCTATCGGTATTTGGGTATTGTGGGAAACTGTTGTGAATAGAGACTATCATTCCGAGTGTTGGGTTGTGGGTTATTACAGCTGGTTCGTGTTAATTCTGGGTATGATTTCGGAAAGTGCAATGTGGGTCTAAAGTTTCTGGTCTAAATGGCTATGAAATTTCAGTTGTATTGTATTATCAGACCTATGTGAGATAGGGTGACGTGAGTTCATCCCCGTATTTATACATAATAAGGTTATTCAGCTTTTGGTTGGCTTCTAGAACAACTCTGGGTACGCTTGAGGATGAGCGTTTGTTTAAGTTGGGGAGAATGTGACGACCCGACTCGTCGTCTCATGAGTTACTACCCCGTTCTTCCCATTTTTTACTTCCTTATATTTTATTATCGGTATTGCGTGCGTTAGAATTTAATTGGAGTGATTTTATTAAGAAATGAGACACTTAGTCTCTTTTAGGAAGGCTTAAGTTAAAAACGTCAACCGGATATTGACTTTTCTGTTAGTTTCGGGAGATGTTTGAAGGCTTAGGAGAGCAATCAGAAGTAATTTTGGAGGTCCGGTGAAGAAGTTAGCCTATTTTGGCAAAGTTAGTATTTTTGGCAATTTCCTGTTGGTAGGTGAAATTTTGATCTAGGGGTCGGAACGGAACTCCGGAAGTTGCTGTAGCACCTTCATGTCATTTGGGAAATGTATGAAAAATTTCAAGTCATTCGGACATGTTTTGGTTAGGTTTTTGATCAAATATGTGTTTTTGAAGTTTTAAAAGAACTTAGGCTTGAATTCTATATAATTCAATGATTTTAGTGTTAATCGAGGTGTTTTGATGATTTTGAGCAAGTTTGTATGATATTTTAGGAGGTGTTGATATTTTTGGTTGAGGTCTCGGGGGCCACGAGGTGATTTTGGATGGCTAACGGAAAATTTAAAAGTTGAAAAATGCTGCAGAAATGCAGCAGTCTGTGTAGAGCAATTATGTTCTATGCCATCGAAATTCTCTAATGCGACCGCACAGTGTTAGCTACAGTGCCAGGATGTTTGTTCTATGCGTTCACATAGTGTTAGTTACAGTACCCAAGATTTTGTTTTATAAAATCGCATAGGGTTAACTACAGTGCCCCGTAAATTTTGTTCTATGCGATATCAATGCTCTAATGCGATCACATAATGCTACAGTACCGGACAGAATGTTAAAAAAATTTCAGTCGCGAACCCAACTCATTTTCCACCATTTTTGAGCAAGCTTGGGAGCTTATGTCGAGAATTTTGAAGTGTTTTGATTGGAAATGAATTGGAGGTAAGTTTTATGAGTTAAATTTACTGAAGAGTCATCCTTGAAATTCATGAAAACATAGCTAAATTGTAAGAAATTAGGGCTTGGGATTGAAATTCTAAATTGGTGATTTGAAGGGTCAAATGAACTTCGATTTTTGTGAATTTGGTATGTATAGACTCGTGGCGAGATAAGAATGGTATTGATGTAAAGATTTCTGAATTTCAAAACGTGGGTCCGAGGCTCGAGTTTTGCAAATTTCATATTTTTGATATTTTTCGAGTCTTTTCGATTAGGTTATATTTCCTTAGCATATTGTGATGTATTTGCTCTGAATTTGGATAGATTCGACGCGCGTGGAGGTTGATTTGAGGAGCAAGGTCGTCGCGGTCTAGAGATTTCACCGGTTCGAGGTGAGTAATGATTTTAAATGATGCACCAGGGGTTTGAAACCCCAGATTGCACTACTGCTATGTTGAGATGAGACACGCGTTGTATGACGAGCGCCGTGTCATTTACTATTGGAGATTGTGACTAAATCCATCCCAGTTGATATTTTTACCACATATTTGATAAAGATTTATTATTTTTTACTATGATTGGGGCTTATTGTCATATTTGGGCTTTGTGCCAATTATCTGAAAACTTTTTTGAATTTATATCACTATTTTCCTCATGAATTGAAATATTATTTGAACTCAGTCCAATTGAATTATGTTATTTTGTGAACTCAGCTACATTTATACTCAACTCGAAACTTAATGATATTTATAATGTTGTTGAACTGAGCACTATTGTTTCACTGATGCCCAAGAGGCTTATGACTATTTTCTGGACTGATAGAGGCCGAGGGCCATACGTAAGGATATGTTGAGTGATGTGAGGAGGCTTTCAGGCCTCAAGTGTTATGTGAGGAGGCTTTCAGGTCTCAAGTATTATGTGAGGAGGTTTTCAGGCCTCAAGTGTTATATGAGGAGGCTTTCAGGCCTCGAGTGTTATGTGAGGAGGCTTTCAGGCCTCGTGTGTCATGTGTGAAGGCTTTCAGGCCTGTTGATTTTGCGCTTGGGCAGTATGTGCCCCTCCGGAGTCTGCACACACCCCAGTGAGCGCAGGGTACCCAGGCGAGTTGGGAGTGGGCCTAAGAGGCCGTTGTTTGTGTTTTGGTGAGTTGGGAGTGAGCCCGTGGGGCTGATACTGTACTGTTTGATATTGAGCCCGAGGGGCAAGCTTTTGATTATTCCTTACTAGATAAAATTGATATTTTCACTGTCTTAAAAAGAGAATTATCTGATACTCCACGACTTTATTGTATAATTGATTTTACTGCTTGAGATAGTGTCATATTGAGACTTTATGAGATTTTATGCTTTCAGTCGTTATTTATTTTTATTACTCACTGGATCGGAGTACTCACATTACTCTCTGTATCATGTGTGCAGATGCAGTTATTGATCACCCGGTACCGAGATTTGATTGAAGGTACTTCTATTGTAGCTGAGCAGGGTGACCCCGAGAAATTTAGCAATTGTACGTAGCTTTCACTCCCAACAACCAGAAATTAATAAAGCAAAAGAGAACCTCTTCTCTTTGTATGCTCGGAGTTGTTTATCCCACTTGAGACGTCAGCCATGACTTCTATGTGATCTACAATTTTAAAAAACATAATTAATTTGTCTTGATCGATTCTCCTGTCGACTAAATTGTTTTTTTTTTCAAATGAAAAATAGTAAAACTATTCATTTTATAGAAAATTTAAATAAGTAAAAACTTAGTTAAACAATAAATATAATACTTAATATCACTATCTTTCCTGTCTAGAGATAATAATTATTCTCTCCGTTTCATTTTATGTGAATTTAGTTCTAACCAGTCAAAAAAGAGCACATAATTTTTATAATTGTAAAAATTTCTGATTAAGGATAAATTATAATCCTAAGCAAAATTATTATTAAATTTATAAAAAGATATTTTTTTAGAATTAACAAAAAAATTCACATAAATTAAAACGATTGAAATAAATTTATATCCATTGAATGAAATTCTCGAGTCGCTATTCATATATCATTAGCAGTTGATCAACATTCACCATCAAATATCACTCGATGTGATGGTGGATGAGTTGGATCTTTGAAATCTCTCTATTTTAAGTTATGAGTTGAAAATAAAAAACTATATTGCACAGAAACCATTATACTTGTTTAATAAATCCAACCGATTCTGATTTAAATTAGTCAATACTTTGTGAAGCCTGACCACCAATGAATCTCCACATAATTGGCAGTTCATGTCAGAGAAAGCAGTCAACATGACAGCAAAGATGTAGCATAAAACACGAGATTCTAAAACTGTTTTCCCAACCAAAGGTAGATAGTATAATATGAAAAATTTCATTTTGTGTCTTATAAAACTGACATCAATTATATGAGATATTTATGTATTTTATAATTTTATGAATCCAAATTTTTATAAATATAAAAATATAAGATTGAGATTTACAAATTTATAAAACAAAAATGACTTTCAAACGGCTAACATCTCACACTTGACAAGTTATCATTTACTTGTTATTTCCGTCAATCAATCAATGTTCCAGTAAAGCCCCAATTAATCATTATAGTAATTTCTATTATTTTTTTATATTTATACTATATATGAAACCTTATTATCAAAAATATATATCTGATAAATACTACCACATGCACTATTTTTCTATAATATTTATACCATTCATTAATTAGTAATTAATAATATTCGAATCTTCCTAATATGACGCGTTAAAAATCAGGAAAAAAATATTCTAATTGATTTAGTGACCTTTAGTTTAATTTTTAATACAAATATATTAGAAAGTCTTTGAACCCATTCTCCACGGTGTCTTTTTTTAATGTCGAGCAACAGTCCTGCATTTTTCCAACTAGCAGCATTAGCATATACATTAGAGTCAGCCACCTCATCTCCTAAATTATATTTCCTTAGTAATCATCCTTCCAGTTATCAACCAATTAACTCACACAAGTATACACGAAATTTACAAATCAAAAAAATAATAAAATATAGAACAACACGGTAGCAAACAACACTCAATCATGTCCAAGAACCCCAATCATGTTACAATTGAATAAAAAATATTTGATTATAAAAAAATGGGTCTCATCTCTATATTTTTTGTGAAGAAGAAGGAATGGAGAAAATGAATTCTGATTTTATGTTAATATCTACAAAATTCCTACATTTATTTATAAATAAACTATAAGTTAGTGTAAGTATGTATAAAGTAGTATTGCTTTTAAGGGTGTCAATAAAAATTACTACATTTATACTACAATTAAACTACGATCAATGTTGAAAAAAAATTTAACTATAAAATTTTCTATTCATCTACAAAATTCCTGCAAATAAATTACAAATCAGTTTTAGTATTGCATAAAGGTGTATTATTTTAAGGTATCTACAAAATTACTACATTTATGCTACAATTAAACTACAATCTATGTTGGAAAAAAATATTGACTATAAAATTTTCTCTTCGCCTACAAAATTTCGTTCTAAAAAACAATAAAATTTCTTTCAAGAAAACAAGAAATGTAGCTGTGGTCAATTACAACTTTAGGAACTTTCATGTTTAAATTGTTTCCAAATTGTGGTTATAATGTAGGTTAAATGTAGTTAATTTGTAGTTTTTGTAAAATTTTGCAGAAACTTTTCAGATTAATTGTGGATGTCACATTTCTACAATTGGCTCTTCATCTACAAAATTTCTACAAAAAATACAAATAAAAGCTACCAAAATAGCAATTCATAACATTCCAATCAAGAAATATGAGAAGAAGTTTAGAAGTTATTTAGCATTATGTCTTTTTCATTAATTGGATCAATACTAACATATCGCCCATGCTGTTTTATGACACTTGATGGCCACGATGGTGATGCCTGCAATCTTTATGGCCACAATGGTGATGCCTGCAACCTTTCGACCAGGTGACATCGAAACGGAATTCAAACAAATTATTTTCCAGAAAGAGGGAATTTTGTTTGGTTACAGAAGATGAAAAATGGTAAAAAGAATGTGGGGTATGTGTAAAAATGTGGGTCAGGGGGTGAGGGGTAAGGAGAGAGAAATGTGAGATATATGGATACCTTTAATTAAGGAGAAAAAACCGCCCATTAATTCGATATGGATACCTTTAATTAAGGAGTAAAAACAGTCCATTAATTAGATCCTTAATTAATAGTATATGATTGGTAATTTAGTATACGAGTTTGTAATTAAATAAAACTTTAAACATTAAGGGTAATAAGGTTTCATATGTGGTATATGAATATAAAAAACCCTATTGTCTGAGTAGCATGTTTGGCAAGTTTTTCTTTTGGCCAAAAGTAATTTTTTTGTTAAATGTGCTTTTTCGTCGAAGTTCAGGCGTTTGGTCAAGCTTTTTGAAAGAAAAAAAGTACTTTTGAGTAAAAGCATAAATAATTTTTAAAAGCAGAAAAAAAATAGCCTCTCCTCAGAAACACTTTTTGAAAAAGTAATTTTGAGAAAAATACAATTATAGCCCGTTTCGCCAAGCTGCAAAAATGAGCTTATATTGAGAAGTGTTTTCAAAAGTGCTTTTCTCAAAAGCATTTTTGGTGAAAAGCATATTGTGTTTGGCTAATAAGTTTGAAAAGTACTTCTGAGTAGCAATTAATGTTTGGCCAAACTTTAAAAAAGTGTCTCTAAGTGTATTTTTCTCAAAAGTGCTTCTAAAAAAAGTGCTTTTGGAGATGAGGTAATTTTTTCTGCTTCTCCAAAACTGCTTCAGCTTCTCCTCAAAAGTACTTTTTTCCCTTCTAGAACCTTGGCCAAACACCTCAATTTTTGGCCAAAAGTGCTTTTGGAAAAAAAATAAAAAACACTTTTGGCCAAAAAGAAGTTTGGCCAAACAGGCTATTAGAATCACTAAGGTTTCTCCGATTTTTCTTTTTTTTTTTTAACTACTCTACTGTGATTTCTTTGCTTTTGCTATGACTTTTGGATGTTTTACCAGTGATTCCATGTAATCTTTTCACCTAGTATTTCTCGGATTTTTCTTTTTTTTTTTAACTTCTCTACTGGGATTTATTTATTCTTTGCTATGGCTCTTGAATGTTTTCCTTTACCTAGGGTTTCTGGTAACTCTCTACTGTAGTTTGCGTGTTGCGAGTATTTGTGTTATCTCTGAGTTTGTTTACCTGAATATTCTTTTGCTTTCTTATTTACACAGTGAAATGTTAGGAAACCCTAGACTTTGGAGGTTTTCGTCTTTGT
Organism: Nicotiana benthamiana; assembly: GCA_034376525.1. Lineage (NCBI taxonomy): Eukaryota > Viridiplantae > Streptophyta > Magnoliopsida > Solanales > Solanaceae > Nicotiana > Nicotiana benthamiana. The sequence continues at coordinate 29,274,720 of CM067334.1, read as the reverse complement.
GTGTTGTTTACCTGATTCTGAAACCCTAACTGTTTTGAGTTTCTTCTGATTTCTTGCTAATCTCTGCAAGAACTTTAATCCATTTCATGCCTATGCTTTCTGCTTTCTGATTATGTGACTATTTTGTCAGTCCTAGCCTTGTCTATTTGAATATGTGCACCTCTTTATAGTCATATTTTTCTTTTATATAACCCTAACTTTTGGGGTTTTGATTTTTTTAAAAAACTTATTTGATTCTCTAACTTAGGCTTGTTTTCGGACTGCATTCAAATACGCGTTTCCTTGATTCCCTGAGTGACTGATGATTCAGATTACTTTATTTGTTAAGCCATGTGTATTTAAAAAAAAAACCTATATGCATTTACCCTCTATATTACAACCCATTCTTGATTTTTTTCCATATTTGGAACTCTGTCTATTTACCCCTAAGTTTGGCTCCCTTAATTAAAGGGAATTCTTTCCCTAATGGATTTTGATTAATACTAATTTATTTTCCTACCTTACTTACTACTTATTTTTAGACTATTAAAATCCCCCTCCTTCTTACTTCAGAACAACGAACATCACAAGTTCATACCCCAATCATTCTCTCTTCTCTTCTATACTCTTCTCTGCTACTTGTTTTTACTGTTGGGTTTAGCCGGCTGAAAGCCAAGGCTAAACTATAAGGTTCCATTTGCACTATTTGCTTTATTGTTCGAATTTGCAACTGGTAGGTCCTTGATTTTAATACCATCTCCAATAATTATGTGTTTACCTATCTTTCACATGTATGTCTGTACTTAATTTTCTTATATTGTGTAATCAAACTTCAGTATGTACATACCTACCCCCTATCCCGATGTTTTGATACTGTGTGCTTGTATGAGTGCTTTCATGTACTTCCCTTCCCCCAAATCCCTTTAGTCTACTTCTGTTTAACTGTGTTCTGTTTTTGTGTGCAAATGCTTTCATATTTGATCCCCTTTCCCTAACGCCTTTGTGTGTGAGTATCATATTAGACTAGGGTTGCACTCCATTGCCACCCCTAGTTTAGAATCACGTTGCTCTAAACCTAAACAAAATTAAATCCCATTAACCCCCATTATGTGTTGAGCTTGACTCAGGTCTGGTAGTGTCCTGATCACCATTCAGGCCTAAGTCTGACTTATTTCAAGTCTGCTCTTATTTGTTTAAGCCATGTAAAGGGTCAGGGGTATGCCAGTCCTGTTCATGGCTAGGTATGACCACCTTTTGCATTGGTCTTCCTCTGATCCCTCACTTATACACTAACTCTTATTTCTTTAAGTCCTAACCCCTCTGGTAAGCCATGCTTAGAGACCCCCGAGTTCCCTCTGAACTTGGATGCCTAAGGGCTGGTAATTCCACACCTGCACTACGGTAATCATTATTTTCGGGTGTAAGCATTGTCTGGGCTTCCTGAAAGCCCTTGGAACTTTGAAATACTCTAAGAGAAAGCCTTGGAATCTAGAGCCCGAATTAGCTAAAATACATGTGTTGGACAATAAGGTTGCTTTGAGCTTCCTCGGGGCCGTTTTTGCTTTGATGTACTTATATCCTTAGTCCTTTCTTTCCATTTATGTAACAAGATTTGTAAAAGAATTTGGGGATATATTGAAAAGGATATAGGAGGGGTTTATATTGCTGCTAATCATATAGAAACCATGCCTATACGATTTTTATATTGCAAGCATAATAGAAATCATGTCTATAGTATTCCAATATTGCATCTCATCTAGAAACCATGTCTGTAGGATTTCGATATAGAAGCCATGTCTATTGGATTTCAATATTGCAAATCATCTAGAGATCTTGTCTATATCATTTCGATGTTACATCCCATGTAGAAACCATGTCTATAGGAATTGCAGAAAATGTTAGGCAAACAGTAGGTCCCCTAGACGTTCTAAGGCAACAACAATCAATATGTAGATATCATGCCGATGCGGTTCAAAACTCGCCTAATTTGTTAAACACATAGAATAAATGTGTCCAATGCGGTCTATTTTTTAAATCTGACTCAATCTGTTTTTTTATTCTATAAGAATCTATTAAATTCCAAACCTACAATTTTTTCCGAAATCAACTTTTTTTTATCTTCTGCCTAGATTTACACTTCAACTCCTTTTAAAAAAAAAAACTTTTTCTTGTACCATTTTACTTAAGCAGTTCCGTTATTTTACAAGCCATTTCTGAACTTCCGCAAATTACAAATTCCTATTTCAAATTATCGTTTTATGAAATTACTGGCTTTCAAAAATACTTTAAGTTTCAACAAATCAGATCTGAGGGGCTCAAAGCAGATTTATTATCCAACTTTGTGTGTTAAACTAACCTAGCTATTATTAGTTTAATGCTTAAGACCAAATCAGTAATTGAAAGTCATGCTAAACTAATTGCTGTTGTTATTTACGGGGTTTTGCACGAGCCTTTGAGTGTCTGATTTGTATACCCTTATGTGCTATTTGTTTTGGTTTCTGTCTTAGCATTTTTACCTTAGAAACTACATATATGTCTTATCCTTCTCCCCCCTTTAAACGAGACTAAACGCGTTTAAATGGCTTAACGGGGTGGGAAGGGTAGAATATGGAGATGATGACGATGTGCTAATATCATAAAGCGAACCCTCTTTGGGAATATGTGCGGGATATTACATCGAATGATCCATATTATAGTTAAACCTAGGACCCTCATTACTTTTTCTCTTTGATTAAATACTTTATCGAAAATTTCCCTTCACTTGTGCTATTCTTCTTTCAAAATTGTGCACTTGTTATTATTCTTTATATGAACATTTTGCTTGTCTATTTCTACGCTTCATAAAGTCACATCTAAGCAACGACGGGAACCACACTAGTGGATCTTGAGGGGTGCCTAACACCTTCCCTCGAGATAATTTCAAACCCTTACCCGAACTCTAATTTTTTTTCTTTCAAAATCTTATTTTCTTCTTAAAGTGTCCTAATGCACTATAATCATTTGGTGGCGACTCTTCAAATCTCCGTAATCCAATTCCCAAAAAGGGAATAAGATTTGTTTTGTCCATAATATCGTAAAACCGATTTCGGCTTTTAGGGGAAAAAAGGGGGCATCGACTGCATGGCGGCTCTGCTGGGGATTTCTTCTAGGCTGTTACTTTATTGCTTATTTAATCACATTTATTTCATGGTTTGATTATTCCATCACAACTACTAACTTGGCTCTTCATGTATTTTCTTTCCTTTAACTGCTTTTTTTATTGCTTTGCTATTTTCATATTTGTAATTTCGAGCAATCATTGTAATCATTTATCTTATGAACGTGAAAATACATGTAATCTGTTTCATTATTGTTATTGCATCTCTTAACATCATATTCCACTCATTCCAAAACAAATCCTATAGCCACGCTTATAATGAGTGGTTGCGCCCTTCCAATATTATTAACCCCTTGAATGTGGCAAATGCATATTTTCGGTAAAACCAGTCGATCAACGGTGTAGTGGATGGTTCCGAGCCTTTTCCTTTTAAGTTGTCCGCTCAAGGGTACCTTGTATAGCACTTCAAAAATAGAAACCTTACTCTATTGAAATTTTCATGTATCATGGTAAACCTTAGCCAAGTCAATTATGTTGTCCGCATAATGACTCATTAAGATAGCCTATACCAAAGTCCATCGGGTTTCCTGAAACCGAAATGGACACATTCATGTTATGTGCATTAATTTGGAGAACTAAATGACTTTTTCTAATTATTGATTTAAAAAGTCGAGTCTGGTGGAGTTATGGGCCTAACACCTTGTTTTGTAGAAATGAGGCACGAGTTCCCCAGATTTGGTTTGATATCCAACATCCACTCAATGTTGCTAAGCTTGTGGGAAGATCTTCATAGCAGTGATTGAACTCTCATCCACAAGTACTTAGGGAATTTGCCTTCACTCCTGGAAATCCAACCCAACAACAAAATCATTGAGGCTGCCACTTTGTTTTGGGATGGTGATCGATCAGTGTTCCGTTTCAGGGATTTGGAAATGACCCCTTTGCAAAAAGAAATAGGATGGCTAGCTGACATCCCTTGGGAAACTCCATGTTTACTCATGCCGGAGAATCGCAAAGGCAAAGGTTTCCTTGAAATGATGGAACTCAAAAAATCCCGACCTTTCTTGCTTGAAGGACTCTTACATACCATTAGACTTCTTATACGAGAGATATGGCCATAATAAGTCCTATCGTACCTACATGGACGAATTCACCCTCACCTCTTCGGGGCACATACATAGAAGGTTGTTTGTGTTCATGTATATGAAAATAGGCATCCGCAAAAGGTTTGGTATTTTGTACATTTTCTCAAGGATTCTAATATCAATTTATGACCTATTTTGTACTATAAAATCCAATATTTAGTCTCAAACCCTATTATTTTGATAAGTAATTTATTTTATTCTCTCATTTACATAGAAATATAATTTATGTATTTTTACATAATCTTTACAAAGTCGTTAGGTATTTCAAGATTAAGATTGCATTATATTGTAATTTTATCCTATTTTTCGATTTAATAAGTATTTCAAGTACAAAGTCGTTCCTAATATTTTTAATTAATACCTAGATATATTTTATTAACTCAGTAATTTTTATAAGGTTATTTACTATTTTAATAAAATTAAAATGGGAAAAATGGCTATTTAAAGTGTAGCCCTTTTATTCTTTCAATTTTATCCCGATTGAACCCAAATTAACCCCCAATTGCCTGACCCAATTTAAATTTACCCGACCCAAACCATCCTAAAACCAACCCGCCCAATTCCTCTTTTAATCTTGGCCGTTGATCACACAGATTAACGGCCCACATTTCTCATACCAAAATTAAATCCCAAATAACCACTAACCTTAATCAGTTTACCAAACTAGCCTCCTTTGAATCCAAAATGCTCTCTAGCACCCCCGAACCTTAATCGCCTCCGGATATATTTCACCAGCGTTCATGGCCGTTCAAGCCCTCAAATGCCTATATCCGTCACTCCTCACCTCTCCTGGTCCCTAGGTTTGAAGATCGAAACCCCACCTCAAAGTTGATCGGACCTGAGGTCCTCCGATATGATTACTGCAGCTATGTCCGGCCTTTTCCGGCAAGCCCTGAGGCTATAGGTTCTTTGCCGACTCCAACGAGTCCATTCCAGGCTTTTCTCGGTCCTTCGAGACCTTTCTCTGAAAACCCAAATTTTCGAGGTTCTTTTTCGTTTTCTCTGTGTGTATCTTACGGTTCTCTCTGAATCCTAGTCATTCTCTAAATATTTTAAAGTACTTTTTCACTTTTTCATCGTCCTTTTGTTTTCAAACTGCTGTCTTCTTAAAAACCCAGGGTTTCTAGGATCTCCCTGATTTCCTTAATTTCTTTGCTCTATTTGCTTTACTGTGTGTTCTCTTTTAGTACTTACTTTGATTCTGAGTATTTTCTACCATGGCTCTAAGGCGTTTTGTTTTACTGATTATTTTCTAGGGTTTCGAGTTAATGTGTTCTATGCTTTCCCTTTATGTTGTTATGCTTTTGTTCATCTTCATCTATGATATTCCTTATGCTCTGTGTGCAATGGAAATCCTAGTTTTAAGGGAATTTTCCACTTTCTCTCTGTGAAACCCTAGCCGCCTCTAATTCTCGCTTGTGTGTTTCTACTACATGTTATTCTACTACTTCCAGTATTTGAATGTTCAAAACTATGCATCTTTTTATATTGTCACATTTCCCTATTCTGAGCAACCCTAATTTGGGAAAAATGATTTTGTACAGTTTAATTGATTCTCTAATTGAGACCTGTTTTCTGACTAAGTTCAAACAAGCTAGTGTCTAATCCTTTGATTTTCTAGGTAATGGACCTGCCTTATGTCCGTGTGATTTTCAAAACTTCTTACACGTATTTTCCCTATATTCTGTGATTGCTACTTGATTTTCCTTCCAAAAATAAATTAAGTTTATTTACCTCAAGTCGGTTCCTTAATTAAAAGGAACCTTCTCCTTAATTGTTTGTGATTGATACTGATTGACATTTTCTTTCCCTATTGCTGCATCTTTTCAAACTATAAAAGGCCCTCGCCTTTTCTCACTCAAAGACACACGGATACACGACTACTCTCTAGTTTCACTCACTGAAAACTCTCATCTCTTCTATATTCCTCTCTGTTACTTATTTTCTTGCTAAGAGTTAGCCGGCTAAAATCCAAGGCTAACTATAAGGATCCATACTTTCTTTGTTATTCAAGTTTGCACCTGGCAGGCTCCTAATTTCACATTATCAACCTCCAAACTATTTTTTTAATTAAGCCGTTCCCTTTGCCTGTTTATGATTAGTTGAGTTATTACATGTTAAATCATTTTCCCTTTCCCCTGGTCTGTTTATGTTAAGTATTTTAATATGTTTAACCCCCTCTCCCTTTCCCCCTGGTATGTTTATGTTAAGCATTTCAATTTTAGTTCAGCATGTTTAATCCCTTTCCCTTTTTCCCTTGTCTGTAAAAGGGAATATGGGAGGGTTTTACTTTCTTGCATCAATTTGAAATCATCTTTACATTACTACATCTATCAATGATAGAAACCATGTCTATAGGGCTTACATTACCGCATCTCATATATATACCACGTCTATAGGTTTACTTTATCATAATATCATATAGATACCATGTCTATAGGTTTACTTTATCGCAATCTCATATAAATACCATGTCTATAAGGCTTCACATTACTGCATCTATCAATGATAGAAACCATGTCTATAGGACTTACATACCGCATCTCATATAGAAACCATGCCTATAGGTTTCAATGTCATATCTCATATAGAAACCATGCCTATAAGCTTTCAACATTGCATCTCGTATTGAAAGCATTCCTGTAGGATCTTAATGTTGCATCTCGCATAGAAAACATGCCTATATGAATTGTATAAAACTCTAGGCAAATAGTAGGTCGTCTAAAACGTATAAAAGGAGTAATACAAATTCAGTATCACACCTATAAAGTTCAAACTCGCTTAATGGGCTCACAACGTTTCAGTACATTTCGTCCTAAATCTGTCCATTTTTTAAAATCGGGCGCAGATCTGCTCTTTAACACTACTCTGCTAAGTGTGCAGTTTTGAGTTACTTTGCCTTCCTAAGTTAATACATTAAGGTTCTTTTCAAAATTTTCTTCTTGCGTCCTTTAATCAAGCAGTTCGGCTAAATCGTAAGCCATTTCTGAACTTTTTCTGCAAAACTTTAATTTTCTCTTTAACAGACCTATGTCTGAAACCAATGCTTTCTCTAAAGACCACTGGTTTTAAATCCTGTTTAATCCTAACAACGGGCTCGGAGGGCGCAAAGTAGATTTTCTATCCAACTTCTATATGTTAAACTAATCTGTCCGCTCTTCTAACCTCTTTTGAAAGACCAAATCGGTATTTGAAGTCATGCTAAACTAGTTGTTGTTATGTTATGGGGTTTTGTCTGACCCTTTGACTCTCTCATTTGCATACCTCTGCTATTTATTTTGTTTGTCGTTCTTGTAGTTTTACCTTTGAAAACTCCATATATATCCTCTCTCTCTCTCTTTCTCCCCTCTTAGGATTATAAGTCCTAATACCCCGGGACTAATAGGTTGGGACGGGTATTAGCATGCAATAAGTAAATGATACCAATGCGTTTCAATACCTTAACGGGGAGGGAAGGGTAGAATATGGAGATGATGACCGGTGTACTAATGTCATACGCGACCCCTCTTTGAGGAGTGTGAGCGGGGTATTGTAGCGATGTGATCCATATTATAATCAAACCTAGGACCCCCTTTTCATTTGCTTGCTTTATTTAAACGTTTTTCTGAAGTAATGCTTTCTGTTCAAATCCATTCTCTCTTCTATTTTATTTAACTTATGCCTTTCCCTTTTAAACATTCATAAGTTGTCCAAATGTTTATATAAATGGATCTCATGTGTCTATTTGCTTCATCTCTTCATAAATTCACATTAGCACGGCCGAGAACCACACTAGTGGATCTGGAGGGCTGCCTAACACCTTCCCCTTGAGATAATCCCAAGCCCTTACCCGAACTTTAGTTTTCTTTCAAAATACTCCTCTTACCTTTAAAAGTGTCCTAATGCAAAATAATTAATAGGTGACGACTCTTCAAAATCCATAACCCAAATCCCAAACGGGAATGAGAGTTGTTTTGCCCATAATGTCGTAAAACCCGATTTCGCTTTTGAAAAAAGGGGCGTCGACGGCCGTTCACCGCTTGGGGAATGGATGTTATTGGACCAATTGAACCGGCCGCGTCAAAGGGGCACATGTTCATCCTAGTGACAATTGATTACATTACCAAGTGGGTCGAAGTAGCATCATATAAGCCAGTCACCAAGAAAGTAGTAGCAGATTTCGTTTGAGATCGTGTGGTTTGTCAATTCGGGGTTCCAAAATCAATCATCACCAACAACGGTTCTAATCTCAACAGCGACCTGATGAAGGCAATGTGAGAAACATTCAATATCAGACACAAGAACTCTATGGCTTACAGACCTCAGATGAATGGAGCTGTAGAAGCAGCCAATAAGAAAATCAAGAAGATACTAAAGAAAATGATTGAAAAGCACAAGAAGTGGCATGAGAAATTGTCGTTCGCTGTATTAGGTTATCGTACCACAGTCCACACATTAACCGGGGCCATTCCTTACATGCTGGTTAATGGTACAGAGGCAGTCATCCCCCCCGAGGTAGAAATTCCCTCATTAAGGGTCATACAAGAAGCAGAGTTAGATGACACAGAATGGGTCAAAAGTCGATACGATTAGTTAGCCCTCATCGACAAAAAGAGGATGAAATCTGTCTGTCACGGTCAATTATATCATAACAGAATGTCCAGAGCCTTCAACAAGAGAGTCAAGACGAGGAAATTCACGCCAGGATAGTCGGTATTAAAGAAAGTGTTTCCGCACCAAGATGAAGCCAAAGGGAAATTCTCTCCCAATTGGCAGGGTTCATACATGGTCCATCAGGTTCTAACTGGAGGAGCCCTTATTTTTACAGAAATGGATGGAGAAGTCTGGCTGAAGCCTATCAACTCAGACATAGCGAAAAGATACTACATTTGATCATATGTTTTTCCTTTGTGTTATAATTTGAACTACGCCTGACCTGATTCCCGTTTAAGAAGGGATACGTAAAGAGCCCTATGGGTTCGGTCACATTTTAATAAAAATCCCATTTCCACCCGCTGTTGGAACTGGGGTAGAATTTTGAGGAGGACCCTCGAAATTCCGTAGTAAGTTTTTCAGTGTCTTCACAAGTGCCGACCCAGTAAACTGGGGCAGAATTTATCGGAGGACACTCAAAATTCTGTTATTAATCCGCAATCAGTTATTCAACACAACCGTCAGCAGCGCCAACCCAGTAAACTGGGGCAAAAGTTTGAGGAGGACCCTAAAAATTCCAGAACAAGCAAGGTTGCCCGTCTTGAACCCCGTTGTAGTTTGTTGGTTCATCCAAAATAAAAGCATTTATATATATATATATATATATATATATATATATATATATATATATATATATATATATATATATATATATATATATATATATATATATATATATGTATATGTATATATATACGTACTTGCATTATATTTACTAAGACATGCATAAACATCACTTCCACCACCGTAATTTAGCAACGCAACCCCCAGGACATACGACGACCAAAAGCTGGAGGACATGAACTAACCCCCCCCCCCCCCCACAGAACTCATGAATTTTCCTTGGTTGCAGGAACTCAGGTTTTGAATCGAAACACATATGCTCTTCAGGATTAAAATCCTCACAGGGTCATTATCTGCCCTCCCTTGCAGTCCTCATATCCCAAACAAATCGTCTATCAGCTAAGAAAATTTACTACCATTCACTCTTCTGCATCCCTTCATTGCATAAGGCTATCATCTGCCTTTCCAAACTAAGCTCTGTCTCCATTTGTATTTTGCATAAGGCTACTCCCTGCCTTCCGTGGTTATGCTATACCTCCATCCTGCATAAGGCTATCATCTGCCTTTCGAGACTAAGCTCTGTCTCCATCTGCATTTTTGCATAAAGCTATTCTCTGCCTTTCGAGGTTAAGCCCTACCTCCATCCTGCATAAGGCTTCTATCTGCCTTTCGAGACTAAGCTCTGTCTCCATCTGCATTTGCATACTTCCGAGGTTAAGCTCTACTTCCACCCTACATAAGGCTACTATCTGCCTTCAGAGACTAACCTCTGTCTCCATCTGCATTTTGCATAAGGCTTCTCTCTGCCTTTCGAGGTTAAGCTCTACCTCCATATCGCATAAGGCTCTTATATGCCTTTCGAGACAAAACATTGTCTCCGTCCTGTATGGATGAAATATTGCCGCTTTTATTTTTGACTGGCTGAAACATCGCCACCTGCATTTGAAATTATCATCCGGCTGAAATATCGCCATCTATTTTTAAATTCTCGCTCTGTCTGAAAGATCCCCACCCTTTGCATTCATTTGGATGAAATATTGCCACCTTCTCATGGGCTGAAAGTTCGCGAACTCGTTCAAAGGCGTCATAGTTCTAAGGCACCATTTGCATAGCTCAAGAACATCTTTTGATGGCCTGCGAACCCTTACTTTTATGCTTTTCATGGCCCAGGACAGCATAGTCTTAGGACATCATCCTAACCGTCCAAGGACAAACATTCATGGTCCAATGGGAACTTGCATCACGTTTAATATATGCAATATGTATGCACATCGTGCATTTACAGGTGTTCCGGCTAGCTCGCGACTGTCTCAGCAAGAGCGATCCCACTCCAGTTCTCCATAGCTTGTCCGATTCTAAGCACTTTCTCATATCTAACCAACACATTCGTTTTTTCTGAATTCCCATCGGCATGTTCCGTCAATGATTCCTGATCTACGTATAACCAGATTTCTGTAAAACCAGGGATATGTAGGCAGCTCAGAGACCAAAGAGCAGTCAAATCTTTTTACAATCGCCATCTCCGGTCAAAATTGGTCATCTTATCTTTACCCGACAACTTTTTCATCCTCCTCGGGTAAAGAGGGGTGGTTGTTGATACCCAATTTTCTCTATATATTTTTATTCTCAAGATATTCTCAAAACTAACGTATATAAGCAGTCACAAAAGTTTTGGTGTTTTTCCATATTTTTTTAAGAACTTTTAAATCGATTTATGGCCTACTTTTGAACTATAAAATCCATTAATTATTCCAAAATTTGTTATTTTGGTTAATAATCTATTTTACTCTCGCATTTACACAAAAATATATTTTAAATGATTTTTACATAATTTTACAAGTTCATTTAGTATTTCTAAATTAAAATTGCATGAAATTGCAATTTTAGCCTATTTCTTGATATAATAGCTTATTTAATCATAAACCATTCCTAATATTTTCAATTTAATACTTATGCTTTGTTTAGTAACTCGGTATTTTTAAATATCGTTTGCTACTTTATAAAATTCAAATTAGGGGAAAATTAGTTATTTAAATCATAGCCCCTTTTAATTTCAATTGTAGCCAAATTTCAGCCCCAATCTAACCCCAATTACCCTACCCAATTTAAAAATTACCTAGATAAACTGACCCGCCTCATTCCCTCTTTTAAATCGTGGCCACTGATTATTTAGATCAACGGCCCACAATAACCCCTTCCATTATTAAACCCAATACACCCCAAGCCTAAATCATTTTACAAAGCCCACAACCCTTGTACCCCCCTTTCGTTCCCAAATGCTCTCAACCCCCTGAAACCCTTTTCGCCTCCGGTCACTTTACAATCCAATTTTACCGAAAAATATGGATTTCCAGGTTTCATGCAACTTTTACTCACCCCCACTCCCTTCTATGGCTCCTTTGTTCATAGATCGAGGCCAGACCTTGAAGGTCTACGGTTAAGAGAACCTCCGATTCAAATTCTACAACTATTTCTAGTCTCTCTTCGTCGAGTCTTAAGGTTGTGAGTCCATTGTTGACTCGAAACCAGTCCGTTCCAGGCTTTCTCGTTCTCTAGGTTTCTTTACGATTTACTTCGGATTTAAGTTATTTTCTAAAGCTTAAAATTACTTTCCACATTTTTATCGATTTTTATTTTATCTTCAAACTGTCTATCTTTCTAAAACTAGGGTTTCTCCGATTTTTCTTTTTTTTTAACTACTCTACTTTGATTTCTTTGCTTTTGCTATGACTTTTGGATGTCTTACCTATGATTCCATGTAATTTTTTCACCTAGGGTTTCTCCGATTTTTCTTTTTTTAAAAAAAAAAAAATTTCTACTGGTATTTCATTATTTCTTGCTATGGCTCTTGAATGTTTTCCTTTACCTAGGTTTCTGGTAACTCTCTATTGTATTTTGCTTTTTGCAAGTATTTGTGTTCTCTTATTGTTTGTTGACATAAGTATTCTTTTGCTTTCTTCTTTACACTTTGAAATATTAGGAAACCCTAGACTTTGGGGGTTTTCGTCTTTTGTGTGTGTTGTTTACCTGATTCTGAAACCCTAACTGTTTTGAGTTTCTTCTGATTTCTTACTAAGCTCTTCAAGAACTATAATCCGTTTCATGCATATGCTTTCTGCTTTATGCTTTCTGATTAAGAGACTATTTTGTCAGTCCTAGGCTCGTGTGCTTGAATATGTGCACCTCTTTATAGTCATATTTTCCTTTTAAATAACCCTAATTTTTGGGGTTTTGATTTTTTTATAAATTTATTTGATTCTCTAACTTAGGCTTGTTTTCATACTGCATTCAAATACGTGATTCCTTGATTCCCCATGTGATTGATGATTCAGTTTACCTTATTTTTTAGGCCGTGTGTATTTAAAAAAAAACCTATATGCATTTAACCTCAATCTTACAACCCATTCTTGATTTCCTTTCCATATTTGGAACTCTGTCTATTTACCCCTAAGTTCGATTCCCTTAATTAAAGGGAATTCTTTCCCTAATGGAGTTTGATTGATGCTAATTTATTTTCCTGCCTTAATTACTACTTATTTTCATACTATAAAAAGCCCCCTCCATCTTACTTCAGAACACCGAACATCACAAGTTCATACCCCAATCATTCTCTCTTCTCTTCTATAATCTTCTCCGCTATTTGTTTTTACTACTAATTTTAGACGACTAAAAGACAAGGCTAAACTATAAGGTTTCATTTGCCCTATTTGGTTTACTTTTCTAATTTGCAACTGGTAGGCCCTTGAATTAAATACCATCTCCAAAGACTATGTGTTTACCTATCTTTCACATGTATGTTTGTACTTTGTTTTCTTATATTGTGTAATCAAACTTCAACATGTACATACCTACCCCCGATCCCTATGTTTTGATATTGTGTGCTTGTGTGAGTGCTTTCATGTACTTCCTTTCCCCCAAATCCTTTTAGTCTACTTCTGTTTAACTCTGTTCTATTTTTGCGCAAATGCTTTCATATTTGATCCCCTTTCCGCAACCCCTTTAAGTGTGAGTATCATTTTAGACTAGGGTGGCACTCCATTGCCACCCCAGTTTAGAATGAGGTTGCTCTAAACCTATATCCAAACCAATCCCATTCCCTTAACCTCCATTATGTGTTGAGCTTGACTCAGGTCTGGTGGTGTCCTGATCACTATTCAGGCCTAACTCTGACTTATTTCAAGTATACTCTTATTTGTTTATGCCATGAAAAGGATCAGGGGTGCGCCAGTCCTGTTCATGGCTGGGTATGACCACCTTTTGGTAAGTCTTATTTCTTTAAGTCCTACCCCCCTCTGGTAAGCTATGCTTAGGGACCCCCGAGTTACCTCTGAACTTGGATGCCTAAGGGCTGGTAATTCCACACCTTACACTACTGTAATCATTGTTTTAGGGTGTAAACAATACTTGGGCTTCCTGAAAGCACTTGGAATTTTGAAAATCTAAGAGAAAGCCTTGGAATTTGGAGCCCAGATTTGGTAAAATACATGTGTTGGACATTAAGGTTGCTTTGAGCTTCCTCGTGTCCGTTTTAGCTTTGATGTACTTATTTCCTCAGTCCTTTGTTTCCAAATATGTAACAAGCTTTGTAAAGGAAATGGGGGATATAGTGAAAAGGATATGGGAGGGGTTTATATTGTTGCTAATCATATATAAACCATGCCTATTGGATTTTTATATTGCAAGCATAATAGAAATCATGTCTATAGGATTCCAATATTACATCTCATCTAGAAACCATGTCTGTAGTATTTCGATATTGCATATCATCTAGAAACCATGTCTTTGGGATTTCAATATTGAAAATCATCTAGAAATAATGTCTATAGGATTTCGATGTTACATCCCATCTAGAAACCATGTCTATAGAAATTGCATAAAACGCTAGGCAAATAGTAGGTCCCCCAGACGTTCTAAAGCAACAACAATCAATATGTGGATACCATGCCTATAAGGTTCAAAACTCGCCTAATTTTTTAAACACTTTCAATAAAATGTGTCCAATGCGGTCTATTTTTGAAATCTTTCTCAATCTATTTTTTTTAATCTAGAAGAATCTATAAAATTCCAAACCTGCAATTTTTTCCGAAATCAAATTTTTTTTGATCTTCTGCCTAGATTTACACTTCAATGCCTTTTAGGAAACCTTTTTCTTGTACCATTTTACTTAAGCAGTTCGGCTGGATTACAAGCCATTTCTGAACATCCGCAAATTCCAAATTCCTATTTCAAATTATCATTTCTTGAAATTATTGGCTTTAAAAAATACTTTAAGTTTCAACAAACCGGATCCGAGGTGCTCAAAGCAGATTTATTATCCAACTTTGAATGTTAAAATAATCTACCCATTATCAGTTTTAAGTTTAAGACCAAATCAGTAATTGCAAGTCATGCTAAAGTAATTGCTGTTGTGATTTACGAGGTTTTGCATGCGCCTTTGAGTGTCTGATTTGTATACCCTTATGTGCTATTTGTTTTGGTTTCCATCTTAGCATTTTTACCTTTGAAACTCCATTTATGTCTTATCCTTCTCCCCCTTTTTTAGGATTAGAATACCTAATACCCCAGGACTAATAGGTTGGGACGGGTATTAGCATGTAATAAGTAAACTAGACTAAACGCGTTTAAATACCTTAACGGGGAATGAAGGGTAGAATATGGAGATGATAATGATGCGCTAATATCATAAAGCGACCCCTCTGTGGGAATATGTGCGGGATATTTCATCGAGTGATCCATATTATAGTTAAACCTAGGACCCTCCTTACTTTTTCTCTTTGCTTAAATACTTTCTCTAAAATTTCCCTTTACTTGTGCTATTCTTCTTTCAAAATTGTCCACTTGTTTTTATTCTTTATATGCACATTTTGCTTGTCTGTTTCTACGCTTCTTAAAGTCACATCTAAGCAAGACCGGGAACCACACTAGTGGATCTTGAGGGGTGCCTAACACCTTCCCCTCGAGATAATTTCAAGCCGTTACCCGAACTCTGGTTTTCTTTCAAAATCTTCTTTTCTTCTTAAAGTTTCCTAATGCACTATAATCCTTAGGTGGCGACTCTTCAAAACTCCGTAACCCAATTCCCAAAATGGAATAAGAGTTGTTTTGTCCATAATGTCTTAAACCCGATTTAACTTTTTATGGGAAAAAAGGGGCGTCGACACAAGCCATTCTAAACTAGATGCTATGTATCTTACGGGGTCTTGTGTGAACCTTGTCTTCTTTGTTCATTCCCCATTACTTGCTATTTGTTTTGTTTGTCGCCAATAGTATTTTGTCCTTTTAAACCCATATATGCCCCTACCCCTTTCCTTCCCTTTTAGGACTAGAAGTCCTAATACCCCGGGACTAATAGTTTGGGATGGGTAAGAGCATGAAATAATTAAACGAGACTAATCGCATTTAATTACTTTAGCGGGGTGGGAAGGGTAGAATATAGATAGGATGACTGGTGCGCTAGTATCTCGTGCGACCCCTCTTTGATGAGTGATTGCTGGCTATTGCATTGATGTGATCCATATTGTATTTAAACCTAGGACCTCCTTTCTTTTATTTTGTAATGTTTTCTTCTTATGTTTTTTCATATCTCTGCATCAACTCATTTTCTAAAAAACTGTCTAGTCTTCTTCTTCTTTTTGAATGTTTTAAAACTTATGTGTAACTACTGTATACAAGCCTTGCTTGTTTCCTTCTATTTTTTCAAAGTCACAATTAAGCATGGCCGGGAACCACACGGTGGATCTTGAAGGGCACCTAACATCTTCTCCTCGAGATAATCTGAAGCTCTTACCCGAACTCTTATTTTTTTCAGAATCTTCTTCTCTTTTTTAAAAGTGTCCTAATGCACTATAGTCATTAGGTGGCGACTCTTCAAATTCTATAACCTAATTCCTCAAAAGGGAATAAGAGTTGTTTTGTCTATAATGTCTTAGACCCGATTTCGCCTATTCTTTTTGGGAAAGGGGGAAAAAAGGGGGCGTCGACAGCCACCACCGCCAATCCGCCCCAAAATAACACCCTAAACTCCCCCTTCCTCCTCTATCCAAATCCACCATCCATGTCCCTTGAATCCTTTTCCAAGTCTTCGAATCTTGATATTAAATTCTCCAGCCAAGTCACTACCTCACCCAAACTCGCCCAATTAACACCCCAAAACTGCCTGGACCTCCTCTATCGAACCCTCAAAGCCTTGACTCTCAAATATGGCTGGAATTGTTTGAATTTTGATTTAAACTTTTCCAGCCAAAACCTAATTCTCCAAACTTTGCCAAATGGATATTATGCAACTTCATTGTCCCTTGCATGAAGAATCCACCAGAAATAACACTCAAGTCTCACCGGAAGTGAATTAATTTCGAGTCTGGACCGTAGCCCATTTGAAAATACCCCAGTTAGTTCCCCGTTGATAGTTGGATTTGCCTCAATGTTTTCTGTTTGGTGACTTGTGATATTGTTAATGAATATTTGAATGTCGTTTTTTCTGATTAAGTTTCAGTTTGTGATTAGTTTTGATGATTGTTACTGTTAATTGGTTTCAATAGATAGGTTAGATAATAGTTGAATTAGAATTACATTTTTTCTAGTTGAAATTGTTGAAACACGTTCTCAAGTCGCTAAACTAAACGTGTGTTCATATTTGTAGGTTTTGATAAATGACAAACCGACGTGAACGGAACATTGACATATGCCGAAGTCCAAGCACAAGAAGAACAAAGATCAAGATTAAGTAAAGCAACAAAGTTTTACATGAGTCGTTCTATAATTGTGATCTTGATCCGACAATTGATTCAAGACTTGGCTTCTCTCGTAAAATCTTTTTATCAAACCATGCATCTCTAATTTAAAGCAAAATGATTTTCAAACATTTCTTTTTAACCAAAATGAATTCTAAACATGTCTTTCAAATCTGGACAAACAAAATCGATTATGCACTTTATGATAATCGATTATGTTAAAGCAGTGTACACCAGATTTTACAAAGCTGTAAGATAATCGATTATGTACCTTATGATAATCGATTATGTTAAGGCAGTGTACACCAGATTTTACAAAGCTGAAAGATAATCGATTATGTACCTTATGATAATCGATTATGTTAAGGCAGTGTTCACCAGATTTTTCAAAGCTACGAGATAATCGATTATGTGCCTTAGACTAATCGATTATGTTGAGACAGTGAGCATCAGATTTTACAAAGTAGCAAAATAATCGATTATGGCTTTTCTGGTAATCGATTATATTAAAGACCGTTGCCAAAGTATTTTCAAACATTGAAAGATAATCGATTATGTACAATCAGACAATCGATTATGTGAAGCATAAAATCGGGGATTGATTTTTGAACGTTGTCAGGTAATCGATTATACGATTTGGATAATCGATTATTCTGCTTAAAATCTGGGATTGATTTTTGAACGTTGGCAGATAATCGATTATGCAGAATCAGATAATCCATTATCCTAGCACAAAATCAGCAATTTGTGAATGGCAATTAAGCAACGGTTTTGGGTGTTTTGAGCACTATAAATACAACTCAAATTCACTCTTCTAAACACAACAACTTATTACATTCTTGCTAAAGCTTACATACTCTCTTTGCAATCATTTTATATTCATTTCATAAGTTTTTGAGAGCCAAACTCTTGACGAAATTGTTGTATTCTTGAGCGTATTGTTTTTACTCATATCTACTCTATTAAGAGAGTCTTGTCTTGAGTACTAAGTGTTTGTACACACTTGAAGGTATATTCTAATCCCTTGTTGTAAGAAGGAAAAGTAGTTCCTTGGTTTGAAGTCTTGAGGTGCGGTATCCTCGAGCAGGTTGAAGTCTTGTAGAGTATATATCTACGAGCAAGTGTAACGGTTTGTTAAGCACCCGTAAGCTTAACGAAGTTAGTGTAAAACTCGAGAGAGTCTCTCGGACTAACCACGTGTTGTGGTGAACCAGGATAAAATTCGGTGTGTTCTCTCCTTATCTTTTTAATTACTGCACTTACGTTATTTCTGCAATTTTTAATTCCGCAAATTTACATTGTTTATTATAATAACGCTATTCAGCCACCCCCCCCCCTCTAGCGTTAAGCGTATATTCTAACAATTGGTATCAGAGCCTAACTCTCTGAAAGACTTAACAGTTTGAGAGAAACTTTCCATGGCTTCTACTCGTAGTGTTTATGTAGGACTAGGTGAAGGACAATGCTTCACAAGGCGATGGCACCAACTACACTTGCTGGAAGGAGAGAATGAGGATTTTTATACAATCAAACAACTTCCAACTGTGGAAAATTATCAAAAATGGAGAACTACAACCTACCAAAAAGGTTGGAGAAGAACTCGTTCCAAAAACGGAAGACGAATACGACGCCGATGATATCATAAAAATAGAGAACAACACAAAGGCGATCAACATGATGTATTGTGCAGTGAACCCCGATGACTATCGAAAAATATCATGTTGCACCACTGCCAAGAAAATGTGGGACAAATTAGAAATCAGCTACGAAGGTACAGACCAGGTAAGGGAAGCTAAAATTAATTTCCTAACCCACGAATATGAACTGTTTCGCATGAAGGAAAACGAGAAGATAGATTACATGTTCGAGCGATTTTCAAAAATCGTTAATGACCTACACGCCCTCAAAAAGACATTCACGGATAAGGAGCTTGTCCGGAAAATTCTACGAAGCCTCACTCCGGAATGGCGTTCCAAAGCCGATGCTATCCAAGAATCAATCGGCATCACAAACGTCACCATCGACGGACTACGAGGTAATCTTAAAAATTATGAATCAACTAATCTTAACTCTCCTTTGGATGATCAAAGGAAAAGAAAGATTGCGCTCAAAGCATCAACTACTCAACCTCAAAACGATGAGGAGTCAAGTGATGAAGATGTCGAGCTTGGACTCGTTATTAAGAAATTTCACAAGTTCATGCAAAAGAAGTATGAACGAAAAGGTAAGCAACAAGGCGACCAATTGAAGTGCTATGGATGCGGAGAAATCGGGCATATCAAATCAAATTGTCCAAACATCAAAAAGGAGAAGAAACCATTCAAGAAACAAAGAGCATACATCTCTTGGGGAGGCGACTCCGGAGACGAGTCAAGTGATGGAGAAGGAAACGAGACCGCAAACTTGTGTCTTATGGCACACGAAGAAAATCAAAATGAGGTATGTACTTCTTCTAAGAACTATTTCACTTTAGAAGAAATGCAAGATGCATTTGATGAGTTGTATAAAGAGTTTATTAGCGCTTCTAAATCTATTAAAGATTTAAGAAAACAATTTTCTTCAAAAGAAAAGGATTTTGAAAAACTCACTCTTGAGAATGAGAAATTAAAAGAGGAAAACAAGTTTTATGGCAAAAGAAGCGCCGATAAACCCGAAAGCTCAATTAAGGATTGTACTTCTTGCAAATCTCTAAAGGAAGAAGTAGAAAGTCTTAGAAGCACTTTGCAAAAATTCAATTCTTCACACAAAAATCTCAATGAAGTGCTTGTAAA
Organism: Nicotiana benthamiana; assembly: GCA_034376525.1. Taxonomy (NCBI): domain Eukaryota; kingdom Viridiplantae; phylum Streptophyta; class Magnoliopsida; order Solanales; family Solanaceae; genus Nicotiana; species Nicotiana benthamiana. The sequence continues at coordinate 29,254,742 of CM067334.1, read as the reverse complement.
TTTGAAATCCACTAAGCACGGTATAGGCTTTAAACACGAGACGAAAGAAAAAGTTGAGTCCATTCCTAAACCACCTAAGACTCAACTTAGGCAAAACAAAATAATTGCAACACTCAACCTAGAAATTTTAATCCTAGAATTGCATCTCATCCAAGAACAAATGCTAGGAGAAATATTGGAATGTATAGACCACCTAGACAAGATTTTCGAAAACCACATCAAAACTATTTTCCTAAAAATAGAGTAGATGCTAGAAGAAATTTTGGCATGTATAGACCACCTAGACAAGATTTTCGAAAACTACATCAAAACTATGTTCCTAAAAATAGAGTGAATAAATTTAGACCCCCAAATTACTATCATCCTAGAAGAATGCACAATCCGAATGTCATCTGTCATTATTGCAATAAAATTGGACATATTGCTCCCTCATGCTTCACTAGACATAGACATTTCACTGCAGGACAATCACACCAATATGTTGCACCTAACACACAAGGACCCAAAATGGCTTGGGTACCAAAATCTCATTAATTTGTTTTGTGGGTGTGTTTGAAGGGATCAAGTGCACTTTGGTATCTTGATAGTGGATGCTCCAAACATATGACCGGGGATGCATCAAAATTCCTTCAACTAAAACCCAAGGAAGGAGGAAATGTCATTTTTGGAGACAATAACAAAGGAAAGATTATCGGCATTGGATCGGTCGATAAGGACGAATCCTCCTCCATTAAGCATATTTTGCTTGTTAAAGGTCTTAAACATAATCTCTTGAGCATAAGTCAATTATGTGACAAGGGAAATATTGTATTGTTTGACTCCGAAGAATGCTTAGTTATCCGTCGAAGTGATTTTAAAATTATTCTTCGTGGTATTAGAATGGATAATATCTATATGGTTGATCTTGAAAATTCTTCATCAAGTTATGTGAATTGTCTTTTGAGTAAAGAAGACGACATGTGGTTATGGCATCGTAGAGTAGCTCATGTAAATATGAATCTTTTAAACAAACTAGTTTCACAAGAATTAGTAATTGGTCTTCCAAACATGAAATTTGAAAAAGATTCTACTTGTGATTCATGTCAAAAAGGGAAACAAACAAATGCCTCTTTTAAATCCAAAAATGTTGTTTCAACCACTAGACCCTTACAACTTCTTCACATGGATCTTTTTGGACCATCTCGTGTTGAAAGTCTTGGTGGAAATCTTTATGCTTTTGTAATTGTTGATGACTACTCTAGATTCACATGGACGTTATTTCTTGCTCATAAAAGTGATGCCTTTCATGCTTTCAAAAGTTTTCTTAAACGTGTTCAAAATGAAAAGAACACAACCATCACTTCCATAAGAAGTGATCATGGGGGGGAGTTCGATCACAATCTCTTCGCGGATTTTTGTGACGAACTCGGTATTGAACATACCTTTTCGGCTCCACGTACACCACAACAAAATGGAGTGGTAGAACGTAAAAATCGATGTCTCGAAGAGATGGCTAGAACCATGCTCGAAGAGGCCGATATTCCCAAATATTTTTGGGCGGATGCCGTGAGTACCGCAAGCTATGTTTTAAACAGAGCTATAATTAGATCGATACTCATGAAAACTCCCTATGAACTCTATAAGGGAAGGAAACCAAATCTTTCCCATCTTAGAGTCTTCGGTTGTAAATATTTTATTCACAACAACGGAAAAGATAACTTGGGAAAATTTGATGCAAAATCTGATGAAGGAATTTTTCTTGGTTACTCATCACGTAGCAAAGCATACAGAGTGTTTAATAATCGAACTAAAACTGTTGAGGAATCTCCTCATGTAGTATTTTGTGAAAATGATGCTCGCTTGGCGAGAAAGGATTCTTGTGTTGGTCTTGCAGATGCTTTAAAGAAAATCAATCTTCAAGACGAGGTACAAAAGGAGGATCCAAAGGAAGTTCAAGATGAAGTCATGGAACAACCTTCGGAAGAAGTACCACCACAAGAAGAAGAATCGATGATGCCTAAGGCTTGGAGGACGTCTAAAGACCATCCTCTTGACAAGGTAATTGGCAACATCGAGAAAGGGGTAAGTACACGAAACCTTCTTAAAGAATCCTATTCTTCACTCAAGAACGAAACACACAGAAATTAGACATCATTTTATAAGAGATCACGTTCTCAAGGGCGATGTCGAGATTGAATTTGTTGAAACCAAAAATCAATTGGCCGACATCTTCACAAAGCCTTTAGAGAAAGAGTCCTTCTTCCGAATTCGTAGTGAACTCGGGATTCTTGACTCCACGTTGATTTAATTCATGCATTGCATTTTTATGTTTTAACGATTACGAACTTGAGCGTCGGAGCGCCTAATTCTTTTTTGCAGGTATCGCCCCAAAGACAGGGGGAATTATCATACACTGGTGCAGAATAATCAATTTCTCTAAAGTCAATAATCGATTATTCCCCATTTACGTTTTATGTTTATTATGCTGGAAAATTGACATAATCGATTATACAACACTACAATCGATTATCTAACAGTTTTGGCTTTGCAGGATTTTAGCTGTTATATATAAAAATCGATTATCACATATCCCTAATCGATTATGCTGACATTTCTTTTCAGGTGTTAAGTCACTGTGTGACAATAATCGATTATTTAAAACAGTGTAATCGATTTTCCTATTCCGTCTCGGATGTCTGTTACCACATTTCCTGAAATAATCGATTATCTCAAAAGCACAATCGATTATCCCCCGAGTCAGAAAATCACTGGGCACACTGTGTCAGAATAATCGATTACCATAGTTCCATAATCGATTATTCTCAGTCTGTATTTCAAAAATAGTTACCGTTTCTGACCGTTTGCTCCTTAAATTTTTGCAGATTTCTTCACTTTAATGCTATCTCATTCTTCACATTATAAATAGGTGCATTATATCTTCAATGTCTTCACTCAAACATCAATCTTAGCTCCCAAGTTCTCAAAAATCTCTCAAAACTCTTCAAAGGCTATTACTATTTATTCAAAATGACGGGCAAAACTTCCAAACGATCTCGTTCTGGCAAAAATGTTGCCTCCTCTTCCGTCACTCGTCCACTAGTTCATTGTTATAAAGATGGTTCTTATTTACGATTCAATAGTGAAGCCGAACTTATGCGCTTCATGGAAAAATTTGAAAATCGAGAAATCCTTCCTCCTTGATTTTCCACGGATCGTTTCCTTAATCAAAGCGCCCCTCCATCCACAGCAAATATGCTTATACAAAGCCAACTCCTTGAATTCCTATATCTTCACACTCCTTACATTCACCCTCCTCTAATTCGGACCTTCTATTCAAATCTCAAGAAGGACGAAGATGGTGAAATTGTCTCAAACGTCAATGGAACTTCAATTCTTCAATCTGAGGGAAATATTCAAGCCCTCACTAAACTCCCGCGCAATGGGGAAGACATTTCTCTCTATACTAGGGAAGAAGGCGCGTTATTTGATGAACAACTTCTCTTCACCCAAATTGGCATCGGTGAATTTATTGCAACTCCGGACCATCGTCGTCCAACCATTACAAACATGCTCCCGGAATATCGCCTTTATTTCATCACTCGCGTTCTAACACCGCGAAAATTCAATCACACAACTATCTCTCATGAGGATTCTAAACTCATGCATGCCATTATTCTGGGGCTCGCATCAATTGGTGCAAGTTCGTCATGACTCACTTATATGATGCAATTGGGGAAGATAAGCCACTCCCCTACGCTTTTGTCGTTATGACCATTCTTGTTGCTTCCGGTATCGACACGTCCGTCGGTCCTCACAAAAAGGCGACAAAACATTGGGAAATTCAAGAATCTTCATTTCCCAATATCGGTGAGCATCCTCCTCCTCCACCTCAAAGACGTCGTCATCCGGCTCTGTCCGATGTATCCCTCCAATCTATTTCCAAGCAACTTGCCTCCATGTCCACTTCCCTAAGTCGTATTGATATGAATGTCAATCGATTGACTCACGAGCTCCATGGATATTTTGATCACGTCAATTATCCGTATGCCCAACTTGTCCTTCGGGAAGATGTACCAGATGTCGAGACGGAAGTCAATGATGATAATGAATGATATCTTGTCTCTTTGTTTTTTCTAGTTTGCATAATATTCTGTCTTTTATTTTCATGTATTTGCAATATTGTTTAATCAATAAAGAGTTAGTTTATTTTTTTGCTAATGTCAAAAGGGGGAAGATATGGGCTATGCACACTAATACATATTGGCATAAATTGAGGGGGAATTCATAACTTGAGGGGGAACTTGTTGCATATCTATACACTTGTCTTGGATCGTCATTATGAATTAATTAATATGCATATCCCGATATTGGTTTGCCATTATCAAAAAGGGGGAAATTGTTGAAACACGTTCTCAAGTCGCTAAACTAAACGTGTGTTCATATTTGTAGGTTTTGATAAATGACAAACCGACGTGAACGGAACATTGACATATGCCGAAGTCCAAGCACAAGAAGAACAAAGATCAAGATTAAGTAAAGCAACAAAGTTTTACATGAGTCGTTCTATAATTGTGATCTTGATCCGACAATTGATTCAAGACTTGGCTTCTCTCGTAAAATCTTTTTATCAAACCATGCATCTCTAATTTAAAGCAAAATGATTTTCAAACATTTCTTTTTAACCAAAATGAATTCTAAACATGTCTTTCAAATCTGGACAAACAAAATCGATTATGCACTTTATGATAATCGATTATGTTAAAGCAGTGTACACCAGATTTTACAAAGATGTAAGATAATCGATTATGTACCTTATGATAATCAATTATGTTAAGGCAGTGTACACCAGATTTTACAAAGCTGAAAGATAATCGATTATGTACCTTATGATAATCGATTATGTTAAGGCAGTGTTCACCAGATTTTTCAAAGCTACGAGATAATCGATTATGTGCCTTAGACTAATCGATTATGTTGAGACAGCGAGCATCAGATTTTACAAAGTAGCAAAATAATAGATTATGGCTTTTCAGGTAATCGATTATATTAAAGACCGTTGCCAAAGTATTTTCAAACATTGAAAGATAATCGATTATGTACAATCAGACAATCGATTACGTTAAGCATAAAATTGGGGATTGATTTTTGAACGTTGTCAGGTAATCGATTATACGATTTGGATAATCGATTATTGCTTAAAATCTGGGATTGATTTTTGAACGTTGGCAGATAATCGATTATGCAGAATCAGATAATCGATTATCCTAGCACAAAATTAGCAATTTGTGATTGGCAATTAAGCAACGGTTTTGGGTGTTTTGAGCACTATAAATACAACTCAAATTCACTCTTCTAAACACAACAACTGATTACATTCTTGCTAAAGCTTACATACTCTCTTTGCAATCATTTTATGTTCATTTCATAAGTTTTTGAGAGCCAAACTCTTGACGAAATTGTTGTGTTCTTGAGCGTATTGTTTTTACTCATATCTACTCTATTAAGAGAGTCTTGTCTTGAGTGCTAAGTGTTTGTACCACTTGAAGGGATATTCTAGTCCCTTGATGTAAGAAGGAAAGGTAGTTCCTTGGTTTGAAGTCTTGAGGTGCGGTATCCTCGAGCAGGTTGAAGTCTTGTAGAGTGTATATCTACGAGCAAGTGTAACGGTTTGTTAAGCACCCGTAAGCTTAACAAAGTTAGTGTAAAACTCGAGAGAGTCTCTCGGGGACTGGACTAACCACGTATTGTGGTGAACCATGATAAAATTCGGTGTGTTCTCTCCTTATTTTTTTCAATTACTGCACTTACGTTATTCCTGCAATTTTTAATTCCGCAAATTTACATTGTTTTTTATTATAACGCTATTCACCCCCCCCCCCCTAGCATTAAGCGTATATTCTAACAGAAATTAAGACCATAGGATTTGTTTGGAATAGCTGTTCTAGACCAGTAATTTTAGGATAAAATAAGGGAAATTGGGGAAATTCAAGGGTATGAAACTTAACTATAATTTCCTAGAAGCTTTTAGATGTGGGTGTTAAGGTATATTTCAGTAAAATAAGGGTATAACTTGGGCAACAAGTCAAGGAGTAAAGGACCCAAGTTTAAAATAAAGAGTGATTGAGTGTGCAAACTGAAATTGTGAGGCTTCCCTCCTCCATCCTTATAAAATGGATGTAGCTTGTCTTCACGAAGAAATTTTTTTAGCCACAAAATCCCCCCCCGCCCCTAAAAAAATTCTCTCAATCTCTGCAGATTTGAAATTCAAATATTCAGATCAAAATTTCTTAGATTTTAGCTTCCTTCATATAGGAAACAAAAAAATAGTAGAAATCTTCAAAATCCAAAAAAAAAATACTATTCAATTAGAGATTTTAGGCTGAATTCAATTTCCAGTTAGTCTATTGATAGTTTCAGAAGTGTTTGGGTGTTTGCAAGTCAGATTTGAGATTTATTCAAGTTTTTTTGTTTCCATCTGATTGCTGGGTGTTTCCTGGTTGCCTGGGTTTGATTGCAAGCTTGTTTGGAGCTCAGTCGAGTTATTTGTGGTCGAGTTCCTATTTCCCGTTTGATTGTAGAGTGTTACTGGGTTGAATCCACTTCTAGATTGTGTTTGCTGCTGGAATTTTATTGCTGCTCATTGCTGCCCTATTGCTGACTTTGCCTTCTCTTATTTCATCTCGAATCTAGGCAAACATTTGAGACTTAGTTAATATAGCTTCATTTGTTGGACAGGAAATGAAATCGAAGCCATTCTCTACTGTGGATCTGCATTCTATGATCATGTTATATTCTAGATTATTTTCTCTGTGATTTGATTAGGAGGTCATTTTAATTTAACTTGGATTGCACAACATGGACCATAATTGGGACTGTCTAAAGTGATTTTGACTTCGTTTTTACTTGTGAACACCAGAATTTGTAGGCTGATAATGTTAGAAATTGTCTAGTTAGTTTGTTTAAATTGTGTTTATAGTCTCAGTTAGTGTAGTGGAACTTCGAATGCAAAAGAAGCTGGAACTGAAAAATGATTTGAAATCTGATTTCTATTCATGCTATGTAATTGAAACTTGAGCAGGAAACCAGTAGGTGTTTTGGATCAGCTTAGAATAAACGTTCATATTTTCTTGTGATAAGTTAGAAACAAGAATTAGAAGTAGTTAAATAACTTAGTTGATTTGTTAATAGTATTACATGTTCAGTTTGTGTCATGTTTTACTGGAATTAATTCATCATCTTCCTCTAAGTTAGTCTTAAAATAGTTGGTTTGTTTTAACCAAAATCACACAATCAAGTCATCATTACTATATTCAAAACTGAATTCCATTTTCCAATTTGGTCGTCCCCTTTCATAAATTTGGGAACTCATTAGTATAAAAATAAGTAGATGTAAAAAGGTGATTTTTTTATAATTTAGGACAAGGTCCAGTGCAATTACACAAAATCAGTTAGTCAGTACTGGAGATTTAATTGGGCCGTTTGGGTTTGCCTTTAGGCGCCATTTTGTGCCTCCGTTGAGATTCAACTTCTGAGTGATTTGGGCCTGTCTTTCGTTGACATTGAGCCCAAATAATTCCCTTTCAAAATGATGGCATCGAGGCCTGTTAGCTGCCATTTTTTTTAATATCTCTCGCGTAGTCCATTAACTTTGACTTGGTTTGAAGGTCTTGATTCATAGTTTAATATAACATAAGTTCAGGCTTTCGAGATAGGTAGCAGGTTCAAATTAAGTGGTTGTCCATTTTGTTTGAATCCGGAATTTTACTCGAGGCCCAAAATTTACAATATCAATTGATTAGGACTTTCTTTATTCTTAGAAACAAAAATATAGAAAATTATAGTTGCTTTAGGTTTGTCCTTCAATTAATAAAATCAGAGGAGCCTTGCAAAATAAAATACACAAATTGTGGGGCCCTCAATAAATGGTTATATTAAAATACTTAGATTTCGGGACGGGCCATTTAGCGAATTTCACGGCCTTCCCAAAAGATAATAACGCGTTAGCCTCTTTAGGCGCGAGTTCAATAAAACTACCTTGCTAATCTTGGGTGTGCATTTCATGTGACCCAATAAAATCCAAAAACATTGAATAAAAGGTGTTTAGGATTGTTGGTGCATTTCATGTGCCTCGATCCACAGACACGTTTTAAACGATGTTCAACTTTCTTTAAAATTTGAATAAAAAGTGGTTAAAAGTTAAAATTGGCATATAGGTTCATCATGTAATAAAATCAAATAAATAAGCTAAACATGACAGTTAAGCGAGCGTGCCAGAACCACGGAAACCGGAAATGCCTAACACTTTCTCCTGAGTTAACAGAATTCTTTACTCGAATTTCTGGCTCGCGAAATATAACAGAGTCATATTTTCCTTGGCTCGTGCTTGAATGGATGACTTGGGAAACCATTAATCTTCCAAGTGGTGACTCTGAACCTTAATAATAAATCATGTTCCCATTATTCTTTAAGTGAAAAAACTCTTTTACGCCCTTGGGGGTGTAGTGAAAAAGGATGTGTGACATTGAGATGATTGCATGAATCCTATTTGTTTACTGTCTCTTCGAACATGCCTAAATCTTGCTTGTTCTATATATGATTAGTATTTCTAAACTTTGAATGCTTCAAGAAGTGCTTGCCTAGTTTGTTCATTTAAGCCTTACCTAGTCTGTTTTACTATTGAGATCTTCTTAAGGCATATAGCCCTTCAAAGTACTCTAGTTGTGTGCATTGGTCATGTCTAAGACCTACGTGTTCTCAACATGTCTTTGTGTAATATTTACAACTAACTTGTCAATTCCACAACCTCTTGAGAAATTTGTGTATCTATTTGCTTAATCACTAGAATGTATTCTATGTGTCCCCCAACCCCTCTGTCTCTCTATCTATGGAGCCTGTTTTCCGCAAAATGTTTCTGAAACTGTGTGTTCTGTAACTTGCATTCTGATTTCAAATAATGTTTTTTTCTTACGTTTTTTAACTCAAACTTTTTACCATCCTAGTACATGTCCTTAATTAACATAAATTAGGCAACATGTACACCTCTAACCTCCAAACATCTCCATAAAAACCTCTATTGAAACTTTTTCGTACACCTATTCTAAATCGATGAACACCATATGCAAGTCATTATTTCTCTCCCAATACTAATCAATCAATCTTCTAACAAGGTGAATGGCTTCTGTACTGGAACGCTTCGGCATAAACTCAAATTGGTTCTCAAAAATAGATTTCCTCTTCCTCACCCTTAGCTCTATTACTCTCTCCCAAACTTTCATAGTATGGCTAAGCAGCTTGATACCCCGATAGTTATCGCAATGCAGCAAGGCCATCCCTATCACAGATAGAAATAATACTTGTGATCATGGCGTCTGAGACTAAAGTATCTGGTATGGCTAGAAAGTCAAATGATCGGTAGCTAGAGTGCCACTTGGCAGGCCTCTACCTCTAGGGTGACTCCTACCCATATTCCCTCCATCTATTACTAGTCGGATGGGTGGTGTGGCAGCTGGTGCGGTGATAATGAGGTGATGGCCCAACTGCACTGCCTTGCCCTGAAGCGTTGGGTAAACCTCCTCATGTGACCAAGCTCCTCACACCCATAGTAACCCCTCAATGTGAAAGACTACTAACCCTGAGTTTGACCCTGGTTACTTGAATACCCACTTGAGGAACCACAAATAACTAGTAGACAGTAGGAACTCCCTAGAATGGCGTTGAAGTAGGCCCGATCAGGCGGTTGTGCTGAATACATAGGCCTGCTAGAGTAGCCTCTCATGGATTGACCTTTGCTCCCAGATAAGGCGCCATTATGTCCACCTGAATATCGAGGCCGCTTGCCCCTTATTGCATGCTCTCGGCCCTAGTGGCTTATGCCCTCGATCCTCTAAGCTATCTCTACAACCTGCTCATAAGAAGTCCTCATCAACCTCTCGTGCCATAGTAACTTGGATACTTTAATGCATGCCCGTAATAAATATCTGTATTCTCTTTGCATCTATGGGAGTATCATAAGTGCGTGCCACTACAACATAGAGAATCTCACCTCATAATCGATCATAGACATAAGACCCTACTGGAGTTTCTCGAGCTGTGCTTGCAAGTCTTCCCTATGAGAGGGTGGGATATACCTCTCCAAAAAGAGACATGTGAACTGGTCCCAAGTCAATGGAGGTGAACATGCTGGCTTGCGAAAGATATAAAACCTGCCACCATCTATGGGCCTTGCCCTTCAATTTAAATGTGGTGAATTCCACCTCGTTGGACTCCAATACCCTCATGTCATGCAACCTTTTCTTGCAACAAGCAATGAAGTGTTGTTGGTCCTTATGTTTCTCACCGCCAAAGATAGGAGGATGTATCCTAGCCTATCTGTCAAGCTACTTCTGCTGCTCAACCGTCATGGGTGGTCTGGACTGTGGTATAACTGTTGTAACTGGCTGGACCCCACATGCAAGTAGTGCAACTAGGGACTGATAAATGACACTAACATGTCCCGGAGCCTGAGCTTAGGGGTCTTTTCTCCCCCCCCCCCCACCGCCTGAGATATGGACAAATATGCTAGAAATGGATCGGCCTAAGTCATAGTATCCATGAACCGCAATGTACGACCTATGACCTCCTAAAATCCCAGTGCAGTCATAAAATCTGTGGGACCGACTCAGCTACAAGAGCCTCATCCTTCTCCTCATTAATATGATTCTCCGCTAGATCCACTGGTGGTACAACATGAGAAACTCTAGGATGCCCTCATCCTTTAGCATGAGTTGCAGCCCTCCTTTCTTCTCGAACAACAGGAGGAGAAGCCCTTCTACCACTCGGTACAGTCGTAGCACGTATTCTCACCATCTATGAGAGAAAAAGAGAAAGATACTAAGCGCATCATGAAATGCACAATAGGAAATGAAGAAAGAGAAATTTCCTAACACTGTATAGCCTCTCGAAGATAAGTAGGGATGTCTCATACCAATTCATGAGACTCTACTAGGCCAGCTCATGACTCGTGAGACCTAATTGAACTTATAACTATGATAAGAAGCTGTAACAACCCCAAACCTACTCTAGGTTGTGATAGCGTCCATTGGCGCCATTAGGCAAGCCAACAATGAACTATCAAATTAAATACCCATTTTATTGCTTTGAAATCATGAATTTTTAGTTAATAAATAAACTAAGTATAAAATATTAGGGCGGTATAATATATAAATAAGACATAAAAATGAAATGGTAAAAATTTTAGGCAATACCATAAACATCTACGAGTATCTGGTGCCATAAGTGCAAAAGCAATCTTGTAAACTATATAAAACTCCTATAACTACTATTTGAAATAAAATAGACAAAAATAGTAAGTACAACAAGGAGGAGGCTTCGGGTGATTCAGAGCCGAGTATGGGAAGTAGATCATCAATAGGTCTCTGGATAATATGGATGCGCGCCCGAATGGAAACCAGATGTACTTGCCTCGATACCTGAACAATTTGTTAAGAAGTATAGCATTGGTACATAAATCAACGTGTACCTAGCAAGTGTCTAGTCTAACCTCAAAGAAATAGTGATGAGAGGTGGACATTGACACTTAGTAGTGGTTAATAAATAAAGTACATGAAGTATAAATAAGCATGAAATACAATAGTAATAATGGAATAAGAAGCAGTAGATAAGTGATTTTTAAAAAAAATATCAATGTAAAATCTCCAATTATCATATGTCAATTTTAACAAATAAGGGCCATCATCTAATTACAAATTCTCAAGTCATGAAGGAAATATTAAGTATTATCAGACTTTTAGCAATATTACGCACGAGTTATGCCAAGGTCGTACGACCCGATTAAGAATAATCGGTACGCTATCAAGGGTCGACCGGCACGAACCTTAGATGCATCTCAAATATACTGTTGAGGCGTTTGGCCTGATCCACAAGAATAGAGAAACTCTTCAAACTACGGGAAAAACAACTACAACACAAGGATGGCACTCAAAGAAAGAATAACTTTCACCAACAATTTGGTGTTCCGCCAAAACTTCAAGGTAAGGAAGTTCGGCACAACATAATCCCTAAACAAATTTCAAGTATAAATCTAAGTAACTAAACTACCAAGTTAAGTTCAAGTAGTACAACTATCGCATGGTGTATCCCTAAGTCTACTCGAACATAAGTATGATTTTAGCTACGTACGAACACTCATCACCTCATGCGTACATTGCTCGCACAGTAAGTAGCATATAACTATTAAAGCACCAACAGGGATAACTCCCTCTTACAACATTAGACAAGAGACTTACCTTGTTTTTAAGTTTACTACTCGGCTCTTCAACCGTACTAATTGCCTCAAATCAATGTTGAGCAATCATAAACTAGCCAAGGTCGTACAAACTAATCTATATATGCCCAAAAATTCATAATTTAACCATTATAGTAATTACGCAACCCAACTTGAAAAAACCTAAAAGAAATTCCAGACATTCTTGAAGAATAATATTACTCATGACCTTGCGAACTCAAATATGTAGTTTCTACTCAATTCCATAATCAATTAGTGGTGTAATCGCAGTTTTATCAAAACCTAGGTTTTTAAACATAATCCATTAATTTCTACAATTTCTATATTAAAATCTACCCATTATCTATGTGTTAAACTCACATTGTGTAAAAATCACTTATATTTAATCGCTAGGTGAAACTTTCCTCTGCAAAGGCTCAAAAATCGACCACGAAAAATGTAAGAATGAGAATAAATAAGCCTAATCCTGATTTTTGAAAGTTTCTGGCCAATGATCCCTTCTCCACATAGCTAAATGTTGCTCGCAATCGCGAACAAAATTGCCGGGGCCCAAAAAACGCCTCTTTGCGAGCGAAATCTGGTCCTCGCGATCGCGAAGGATAACCCAGCAAAAGAATCACGAATGCGACCTACCCTTTGCGAATGCGAACGACAACAACCTACCAACCCCCATACTCAGCCCCTGCTACGCAAACGCATGACCCTCAATACAAAAACAAAGGTCACTATTACTAATCATTCTCGAATGAAACCCCTTGATGGGGAATGCAAAGAACAAAACACTTTTGCCCCATATCATTTATCGCGAACACGTGAAACCCTTTGTGTTTGCGAAGAAGGAAACATGTTAGCAGAAAATTTGCTATTTTGGACTTAAGTCCATGTTACACCCCAAGGTTTTGTACGTTAGAGTATTCGTAAGTCAATTGATGTAAGCTCAGAAATGAGATAAACTTTTAAAGTACATATATTAAGTTAATCATTTTATACTGGAGGATATAAATCATAAAGATCATGAATAACGAGTACCAAAAGGTTTGGAAAGCGGAGACGCAAAACGAATTAAAGAAAATAAGTTTCGTCGAATGTTGACAAGTTTGGAATGTTATAACATATAGTTTTGGGGTGATAATAGGGTTATTAACATGCTGAGAAGGTTATGTTATGAGTTAGTTTAGTTATATGATGGTGGTGTGTTATATTTTTAAGTCAAGAAAGTTGTGAAACAAAAGTTGGAAAAGTTCATCACAAGTTGCATTAAAAAATGAGTAGAAACTTAGGTTAAGTGTAGCTAAACTTTTATCCCAATATATTTTGAATCAAGGGATGATCTACATGTCAAATTGAAGATCTATGAGCCTAGTTTACAATTCATTATACCATTTGTCAGTACAATCTTGGAGTATAGATATGTTTGTATTTTCGCGAGACTGCGCAGATTGGTTGTTGACAAGTAGGTGCATCACCTACTTGCCAAAATGAGTGGACTCAATTAAAAGCCCCAAAGTCGGCCAACAGGGAAATTTTAAGGGATTATCAACTTATTTATTTTACCCATATTTATTACCTTTAAAACCTAATTGTACCCCTGCAACTCTTCCCCAAAAATATCCCACAAATTCTAGGGTATTTCGGGTGCTACGACGTAATTCTAGTGCTGAAAAGTCCGGACAGCTTGCTAGTTTCTCTTTTTCCTTCTCGTAGCCGCGCGTAGGAACTAATTTTTGATGAAGAAGGAGCAGGTTTCGTGGGTTATACTCATTATAAGGTATGTTTATGCTTCTCTTTCAATTTTCTATGCGTTTGCGAGTTGTTACTCGACCGTAAAGACTAGACCTAGCGAGTTCGGAAAGAGTGGTATGTTGTATGACCTTGCGTCATGGTTGGCTGTTGGCGATATTATTTTTAAGTTACTTTTATGGCTGGTTTACTGGATAAGAGGCTTAATTATGTACTTTTGGTTGTTTTTCTCAATCTGAAAGAAAAGACAAGTCGAAACATATTTAAATAAACTGAAAAATGAATTTTGAGTTGCTCAACTTGTGGGGCTGTTTCGTGTTGCAATTGTTAGATAATACGCTTAACGCTAGAGGGGGGGTGAATAGCGTTATAATAGAAATTAGCGTAAACTTGCGGAATTTAAAAATTGCAGGAAGTAAATAAGTGCGATAAATAATAAAGTACGCACCGATGTATTCTGGTTCACCACAACACGTGGCTAGTCCAGTCCCCGAGAGACTCTCTCGAGATTTTCCACTAACTTGTCAAGCTTACGGGTGCTCAACAAACCTTTACAACTTAAGGACACACGACTTAACACTTTTGCTCGGAGATACAACACTCCAAGACTTCAACCAAGAAAACACAAGTTCCTTACAACAAGAGAATCACAATTCTCTTACAAGTGTACAAAACACTAAACACTCAAACAATACACTCCTTAATGAGTAGATATGAGTAAAAGAAGTAAGCTCAAGATCACAACAACTATGGACAAGACTTTGGCTCTCAAAAGCTTTATGAAAAGAATATAAAATGATAAACAATAGTATGCAAGCTTATAGCAATAGAATGATCAGTTGTTGTATGTTGTTGTGTTTAAAACATTGAAATGAAGCTGTATTTATAGTTGAAAAACTTGGCATTACCGTTGCCTAATTGCCAATTAAGAGTTGCTGATTTTACTGTGTGACAATCGATTGTCAAGAAGTCACAATCGATTGTTTGCCAATCGTTCCAGAAATCAATCCCAGATTTTACGCTTAACAATCGATTGTCCAAGATCAACAATCGATTATTGGTAACGTTCAAAAAATCATTTTCAGATTTTACGCAAAACAATCGATTATACAAAATCAATAATCGATTATTCAGCAACGTTCAAAAAATCCTTTCCAGATTTTAATTTCAGCAATCGATTGTACAAAATCGACAATCGATTATTCAGCAACGTTCAAAAAATCTTTTCCAGATTTTAATTTCAACAATCGATTGTACAAAATCAACAATCGATTACCTGACGGTATTTGAAAACTTTACGACAACGGTCAGCTTCACAATCAATTGTGCAATGTTAACAATCGATTATTTATCAGACTTTGAAAATCATTTTAGACACTGCCTCGTGACAATCGATTGTTATATACTCATAATCGATTATTTAATAACTTTGAAAAAGTCTGGAAGACACTACCTCAACACAATCGATTGTCATATGTTCACAATCGATTATTTTGTGACTTTG
Organism: Nicotiana benthamiana; assembly: GCA_034376525.1. Classification (NCBI taxonomy): domain Eukaryota; kingdom Viridiplantae; phylum Streptophyta; class Magnoliopsida; order Solanales; family Solanaceae; genus Nicotiana; species Nicotiana benthamiana. The sequence goes on along the minus strand of CM067334.1, from coordinate 29,239,236 downwards.
AAAAATCTGATGGACATTGTCTCTTCACAATCGATTGTCATTAGCTTCACAATCGATTATTCTGAGTTTTGAAAAACTTTGATGTACACTGCCTCATCACAATCGATTGTCATAAGGTTCACAATCGATTGTCATGCAGGTTTGAAAAACCTGATGCTCACTGCCTTAACACAATCGATTGTCATTAGTTCACAATCGATTGTCATGCAGTCTTGGCTTAACATAATCGATTATCATAAGTACATAATCGATTATCTTCGTCCAGATTTTTTAGAGGCATATTTAAAAATCATTTTGACTAAAGTAAATATGCATGATTTAAAATCATTTAGCATTAAATTAAATATGCATGATTTTGTAAAAATAGTTTTACGAGAGAAGCCATGTCATGAGTCAAGTTGTCGGATCAAGATCACAATTAAGAACGACTCATTTAAACTATAAAACTTTGTATTGCTTGAATCTTGTTATCCACCAATTGTGCGTTTGTACTTGAACTTCGTCATATATAAATTTGCGCTTGTTTGTCATTCATCAAAACCTACACATAAGAACACACGTTTAAGAATAAAGCCTTGAGAACGTGTTTCCAACAATTTCCCCCTTTTTGATAATGGCAATCTTTAAGCGGGATATGCAACTTAAACAATTTATAATGACGATTCAAGACATGAATTTGTTCCCCCTCAATATATGTATTCCCCCTCAATTTAAGCTTATAAATATTGAGAGTGCATACCCGTTATCTTCCCCCTTTTGCCATTAGCAAAAATAATATAAGAAGATGCCAAAGATGTAAATAAAACTTGTTTATTTATTGGAAAGAAAACGTAATTACTTAAAGAGAGTACAATAACTCAAGTCAGGTTTTTTTGTTATTGGGATAGGTGAATTCGTATAGATCCATCCCCCGAGGGAACTGGACATGATAATTAACAATCGATTATTGATACGAGATAATCGATTATTAGACGACAGAAACCGATTTTTCTGAAGAAGACTCGATTATTGCGCGTCATGCTTTATAATTCCCCCTACCTTTAGGGCGATACCTGCAAAAATTCGTTAGACGTCTCCGACGCTCAAGTTAGAAATCATGTAAAATAAAAATATGCAATGCATGACATAGATCAACGTGGAGTCAAGAATCCCGAGTTCACTACGAATTCGGAAGAAGGACTCTTTCTCTAAGGGCTTAGTAAAGATGTCGGCCAATTGGTCTTTGGTTTCAACAAATTCGATTTCGACATCGCCCTTGAGAACGTGATCTCTTATAAAATGATGTCTAATTTCAATGTGTTTTGTTCGCGAATGAAGAACGGGGTTCTTCGTCAAGCATATGGCACTAGTATTATCACATCTAAGAGGGATATGATCAAGACTTAGGCCATAGTCCAAGAGTTGTTGTTTCATCTAGAGGATTTGAGCGCAACAACTCCCCGCGGCTACATATTCAGCCTCGATTGTGGACAACGCAACACTTACTTGTTTCTTGCTAAACCAAGAAACGAGAGAGCTATCGAGCAAATGGCAAGTGCCACTAGTGCTCTTGCGGTCTAATTTGCATCCAGCAAAATCGGAGTCGGAATAGCCAACGAGTTGGCATGAAGACCCTTTGGGGTACCATAGACCCACATTTGTAGTACCAACAAGGTACTTCAAAATCCATTTTACCGCAGTAAGGTGAGACTCCTTCGGACACGATTGATAACGGGCGCATAAGCACACGCTAAACATGATGTCCGGACGACTAGCAGTAAGATAGAGAAGAGAGCCAATCATACCTCGATACTTCTTAGTGTCAACTTCCTTACCTTTCTCATCTTTGTCTAGATGATCGGATGTGCTCATGGTGTCGCCATTGCTTTTGCATTGTTCATTTCAAATCGTTTCAGCAATTCTTTGCAATATTTGGCTTGGAAAATGAACGTACCTTCTTTCATTTGCTTTACTTGTAATCCCAAAAAGAATGTTAACTAACCCATCATAGACATCTCAAATTCGCTTGTCATTAAATCGGAAAATTCCTTGCATAAGACATTGTTAGTAGCACCAAATATGATATCATCCACATCTATTTGAACTAATAAAATATCATTATTTTTATGCTTAACAAAAAGGGTGGTGTCAACTTTCCCCCTAATGAAATCATTTTCCAATAGAAATTTACTCAATCTTTCATACCAAGCTCGGGGAGCTTGTTTTAAACCATAGAGAGCCTTTTTGAGTTTGAAACATGATCGGGAGATTTAAAATCTTCAAAACCGGGGGGTTGTTCAACATAAACTTCTTCTTGTATAAAACCATTTAGAAAAGCACTTTTCACATCCATTTGATATAAATTGAAATTCATAGAAGAGGCAAAAGCGAGCAATAGACGAATAGCTTCTAATCTAGCTACGGGAGCATATGTTTCTTCATAGTCAATACCCTCTTCTTGATTATAGCCTTTTGCTACAAGCCTAGCTTTGTTTCTAGTGATTACACCATTTTCATCTAGTTTGTTTCGAAAAACCCATTTCGTACCAATTATGGTATGATTTTTGGGTCTTGGCACCAAATCCCAAACGTCATTCCGTTTGAATTGGTTAAGCTCCTCTTGCATTGCCGAGGTCCAAAATTCATCTCCAATTGCTTCGGAGATGGTTGTTGGTTCAATTTGAGACACAAAAGCAGTATGTCCTAAGGTGTTATTAAGGGAGTTTCGGGTACTTACCTTTTCTCCGACGTCGCCAATTACCTGTTCGAGAGGGTGATCTTTGATTGTCCTCCACTCGTTAGGCGTTTTCGTTTCATTTTCCAATTGTGGCGCTTCCTCCGTTGGTTGTTTCAAAATTTCGTCTTGATTTTCCTTAGGCGTTTCCTCTTGTATTTTGTCTTTCAAGCTATCTAAAATACCTGCAAGATCAAAACCGGAATCCTTTCTCGCCAAGCGAGCATTATTTTCGGCAAATACAACGTGAGGGGATTCCTCCACAGTTTTGGTTCTTTTATTAAAAACCCTATATGCTTTGCTACGTGAAGAATAACCAATGAAAATTCCCTCATCGGACTTAGCATCAAATTTTCCCAATTGATCTTTGCCATTGTTATGAATAAAACATTTACAACCGAATACTCTAAGATGGGAGATATTTGGTTTCCTTCCCTTATAGAGTTCATAGGGAGTTTTCATGAGTATAGGCCTTATGACTACTCTATTTAAGACGTAGCATGCGGTACTCACGGCATCCGCCCAAAAATGTTTGGGAATCTTGGCCTCTTCGAGCATGGTTCTAGCCATCTCTTCGAGACACCTATTTTTCCTTTCCACCACCCCATTTTGTTGTGGTGTACGTGGAGCGGAAAAGGTATGCTCGATACCGAGTTCGTCACAAAAGTCTGCAAAGAGATTGTGATCAAACTCTCCCCCATGATCACTTCTAATTGAAGTGACAGTTGTTTCCTTCTCGTTTTGAACACGCTTAAGAAAATATTTAAAATTCTGAAAAGCATCACTTTTATTGGCAAGTAATAAAGTCCAAGTAAATCTAGAATAATCATCAACAATCACAAAAGCATAACGATTTCTTCCTAGACTTTCAATGCGAGAAGGTCCAAATAAATCCATGTGAAGCAATTGCAATGGTCTAGAAGTTGAAACAATATTTTTGGATTTGAAAGATGCTTTTGTTTGCTTCCCTTTTTGACATGAATCACAAATAGAGTCATTTTCAAATTTAAAATTGGGAAGACCAATAACTAAGTTTTGAGAAATCAATTTGTTCAAAAGATGCATGTTGATATGTGCTACCCTACGATGCCATAACCAAGTATCATCCTCTTTACTCATAAGACAATCAACATATTCGGGTGAGGAATATGCAAGATCAACCATATAAATATTATCCACTCTAAAACCACGAAGGATAATTTTAAAATCACTACGTCTAAACACTAAGCATTCATCCGAATCAAATAGGGCATGATTTCCCTTGTCACATAATTAACTTATGCTCAAGAGATTATGCTTTAAACCTTTCACAAGTAATATATGCTTAATAGAGGAATTTTCATCCTTACCGACCGATCCGATGCCAATAATCTTTCCTTTATTGTTATCCCCAAAAATCACACTTCCTCGTTCTTTGTGTTCTAGTTGAAGGAATTTGGATTCGTCTCCCGTCATATGTTTGGAGCATCCACTATCAAGGTACCATAGTACGCTTGATCCCTTCAAACATATCTACAAAACAAATTAATACGTCTTAGGTACCCATGCCATTTTGGGTCCTTGAGGGTTAGGCATATTATAATGATGCGATTGAGTGATATGTCTATGTCGTGTAAAACATACAGGAGCAATATGACCAATGCGTCTACAATAATGATAAGTCACGTTGGGGTTATGCATCCTTCTAGGTTCATAGTAACTTGATGGACAAAAATGATTTACTCTATTTTCATTATGACTATTGTGCATTTCATGAGAACCATTTCTCCTACTATTAGTTCTAAAATGAGCAGCATTTCTAGAGTAATGGTTATGTCTAGATTTTCTAAAAGACTCAAAACTCCTTCTAGTGTTTGGCCTAGAATATGCATCATTTCTAGGGTAGTCATTTCTAGGTGGTAAGTCATTTCTAGGTCTTCTAAAATGTTCAACATTTGGTCTAGCATGCATATTTGTTCTAGGATTGCTATTTCTAGGATAAGAATTTGTTTTATTAATCCTAGGTTGAGCCTTAGGTGGTTGGGGTTTGGCTTCAACCTTTTCTTTAGGCTCATTCTTAAAGCCTATGCCATGCTTGGTTGATTTCAAATTAACAAGGACCTTATTCAAATTTTTGTGGGAAGAATTAAACTTATCTAAGGTACCTTTAAGTCTATCTACCTCATTTTCGAGATGCATGCAAGAAGAACAATTTTTAATAGAACTTTGGGGCTTGTCGGCGCTTCTTTTTCCGAAAAACTTGTTTTCCTCTTTCAGCTTCTCATTTTCTAAAACCAGTTTTTCTAAATCCTTTTCTTTCAAAGAAAGCTGTTTTTGAAAATCTTTTTCTTTTAGAGAAGCATTTTCTTTTATGCTCTTGACAGTTTTTGAAGCCTTAATAAATTCAGTATATAGCTCATCAAAAGCAGTTCGCATTTCTTCAAGAGTAAAGAAGTTTTTAGAAGAGATTTGACATACCTCATCTTGCTTGTCTTCTTGCGCCATAAGACAAAGGTTTGCGGCTTTGTCTTCTTCTTCTTCGCTTGACTCATCTCCGGAGTCTCCTCCCCAAGAAATGTATGCAAGTTGCTTCTTAAAAGGTTTCTTCTCCTTTTTGATGTTTGGGCAATTTGATTTGATGTGCCCGGTTTCACCGCATTCATAGCACTTTATTTGTTCGCCTTGCTTTTTGCCCTTTCGTTCATACTCCTTTCGCATGAACTTTTGAAATCTTTTGATAACGAGTCCAAACTCGTTGTCTCCGTCCTCATCAACTTGAGGTTGGCTTGTGCTTACCTTAAGTGCTATTCTTTGCCTCCTTTGATCATCAACAAGAGGGTTAAGTATAGTAGACTCATAAGTCTTAAGGTTACCTCTTAATGCGTCGATGGTGACATTTGAGACGCCAATGGATTCTTGGATTGCGTCGGCCTTTGATCGCCATGCCGGAGTGAGACTTCTAAGAATTTTTCGAACAAGTTCTCTATCCGTGAATGTCTTCTTGAGAGCATGTAGATCATTTACGATTATTGAAAATCGTTCAAACATTTCATCCACCTTTTCACCTTCCTTCATGTGAAATAATTCATAAGCATAGGTTAGGAAATCAATTTTGGCGTCCCTTACCTGGTCCGTACCTTCGTACGTAATTTCCAGCTTGTCCCACATTTCCTTCGCCGTTGTGCAACACGATATTTTCCTGTAATCATCAGCATTTACAGCACAATATAATAAATTAATTGTTTTAGCATTATTTTGCACCTTTCGGATATCATCCGCGTCATATTCTTCTTAGGACTTGGGAACCCATTCGGTTTCAACCTTTTTGGTTGGAATTTGATTTCCCTTCGCTATCACCTTCCAAAGAAGAAAATTGTTTGCTTGAACGAAGACTTTCATCCTCTCCTTCCAGTACGTATAGTTTGTACCGTTGAATAGAGGTGGTCATGTGGAGCATTGTCCTTCATCAATTCCTGCAAAAGAGTCACGAGTAGAAGCCATGGATGGTTCTCTCAAACTGTTAAGTCTTCAGAGAGTTGGGCTCGTGTTGCAATTGTTAGATAATGCGCTTAACGCTAGAGGGGGGGGGGGTGAATAACGTTATAATAGAAATTAGCGTAAACTTGCGGTATTTAAAAATTGCAGGAAGTAAATAAGTGCGATAAATAATAAAGTACACACCGATGTATTCTGGTTCACCACAACACGTGGCTAGTCCAGTCCCCGAGAGACTCTCTCGAGATTTTCCACTAACTTGTCAAGCTTACGGGTGCTCAACAAACCTTTACAACTTATGGACACACGCCTTAACACTTTTGCTCGGAGATACAACACTCCAAGACTTCAACCAAGGAAACACAAGTTCCTTACAACAAGAGAATCACAATTCTCTTACAAGTGTACAAAACACTAAACACTCAAACAATACACTCCTTAATGAGTAGATATGAGTAAAAGAAGTAAGCTCAAGATCACAACAACTATGGACAAGACTTTGGCTCTCAAAAGCTTTATGAAAAGAATATAAAATGATAACAATAGTATGCAAGCTTATAGCAATAGAATGATCAGTTGTTGTATGTTGTTGTGTTTAAAACACTGAAATGAAGCTGTATTTATAGTTGAAAAACTTGGCATTACCGTTGCCTAATTGCCAATTAAGAGTTGCTGATTTTACTGTGTGACAATCGATTGTCAAGAAGTCACAATCGATTGTTTGCCAATCGTTCCAGAAATCAATCCCAGATTTTACGATTAACAATCGATTGTCCAAGATCAACAATCGATTATTGGTAACGTTCAAAAAATTATTTTCAGATTTTACGCAAAACAATCGATTATACAAAATCAATAATCGATTATTCAGCAACGTTCAAAAAATCCTTTCCAGATTTTAATTTCAACAATCGATTGTACAAAATCGACAATCGATTATTCAGCAACGTTCAAAAAATCTTTTCCAGATTTTAATTTCAACAATCGATTGTACAAAACCAACAATCGATTACCTGACGGTATTTGAAAACTTTACGACAACGGTCAGCTTCACAATCGATTGTGCAATGTTAACAATCGATTATTTATCAGACTTTGAAAATCATTTTAGACACTGCCTCGTGACAATCGATTGTTATATACTCACAATCGATTATTTAATAACTTTGAAAAAGTCTGGAAGACACTGCCTCAACACAATCGATTGTCATATGTTCACAATCGATTATTTTGTGACTTTGAAAAATTTGATGGACACTGTCTCTTCACAATCGATTGTCATTAGCTTCACAATCGATTATTTTGAGTTTTGAATAACTTTGATGTACACTGCCTCATCACAATCGATTGTCATAAGGTTCACAATCGATTGTCATGCAGGTTTGAAAAACCTGATGCTCACTGCCTTAACACAGTCGATTGTCATTAGTTCACAATCGATTGTCATGCAGTCTTGGCTTAACATAATCGATTATCATAAGTACATAATCGATTATCTTCGTCCAGATTTTTTAGGCATGTTTAAAAATCATTTTGACTAAAGTAAATATGCATGATTTAAAATCATTTAGCATTAAATTAAATATGCATGATTTTGTAAAAATAGTTTTACGAGAGAAGCCATGTCATGAGTCAAGTTGTCGGATCAAGATCACAATTAATAACGACTCATTTAAACTATAAAACTTTGTATTGCTTGAATCTTGTTATCCACCAATTGTGCGCTTGTACTTGAACTTCGTCATATATCAATTTGCGCTTGTTTGTCATTCATCAAAACCTACACATAAGAACACACGTTTTAGTATAAAGCCTTGAGAACGTGTTTCCAACAGCAATTGGATTGTATATTTTGCTACTGTTTTTATGGAGTTGAGAAGAGAAAGAGTGTGTAGAACCACCACATAATGGAAGAGTGGTTTTTAGGTCGTTCTTTGTAATATTTCCGGGTCGTTTGGCACTACAGCACTGGTCATCTTATGTGTGAAGTGGTTAGGTTGTGTGGACTATTTTGGGAGGCTCAATATGATTATTATTGATTTTGTTTGGGCTTTTTGGTGATTTTTTTGACTTGTGTGAAGTAATATATATAGGGGAGGTGATGTCCGTTTCCTCGTACAATAGGTTGTGTTCGATACATAATAGTTACGATGCCCAAACGATAACGATAGTGTCATTTCTCTTATTGCAGACTAAGGAGCCGTAAAATTGTATAGCTTGAGGTTGGGAAGAATATACAAGGTATGTGAGGCTATTACTTTCCTTCTTTTGCATGACTCCAATTGTACATAACGTAATGAACGAGCTACCAAAGATACTCCACTCTTAGAAGCTAGCAGCACTTACATTGTTTCCCTTATTATGGAGTGATTGATGTTAATGTTGCTTATCTTATTCTTATGTTATCAATGTTTTTGGTTCTTACTAATTCATATAAGATTCATGATGAAGAATTAGTTCTAATAACAAGTACCGAGGATATTACATCACCCCGAAAGATCCAGAAAATTATTCCAATGAGTCTAGCATGCATTGTACATATATATATATATATATATATATATATATATATATATATATTACTCTACCAAGCCGCGCTATAGACGGTACGACACCTATTGTGCTACCACTGATCAGTTGGGTTTGTCGTCCTCCATGTGGGCGGGTAGGATTCTACCGATGCTGATGATAGCCGGGTACATTTTTACTGAGTCCTCTTTAAGGTCGGGTACGATATGAAAATGATGATTCCCACACAGGCATATGCTTTTAAAAAATGTATATGTATATGTATGTATTATGCATTCCATGTTAGTAGCCCCCAGAGGCACTCAGAATGTTAGAGGTTGTATCTCCTACATCTCTCTTTACTTTACTATTTTTGTTATGCTTTCCTGGCTTACATACTCGGTAATTTATTCGTACTGACGTCCCTTTTACCTGGGACGCTCTGTTTCATGCCCGCAGGTCCCAATTGATAGGTTGATAGTCCTCCAAGTAAACTATTAGCTCAGAGAAAGGTGTTGGTGCACTCCACTTGCTCCGGAGTTGCCTATATATACAGAATGCTTTGGATATGTATTGATTGGTATGATGGGGCCCTCTCCTGACCTTTATGATTTAATATACTCTTAGAGGCTTGTTGACATATGTCAGGTGTATGGATAAGTGTATGTCCTTGTTGGCCTTTGTTTTGAGTTTAAAAATGGTCATGTCAGCCTTATAGACCCGTATATCACATGTATAAGTTTGTATATCATTTTTGGTCGTCATATGTTGAGCATTTCCTTATGTTTTATTCTTATTATCTCATGACGGGTTTTCTGGATCACTTACTCATGATTGTATGATAAAAAAGATATGCTATGTTGGTACTCGATCGAGTAAGGCACCGGGTGCCCGTCGCGGCCCTTCGGTTTGGTTCGTGACATTCTGGTGGGTATGAAGCACACCCCATATTTTCGTACGTTAGAATATCTGCAAGTCAATTGATGTAAGATAAAAAATGAGATCAACTTTAAAAATACGTAAAGTAAGTTAATCATTTTATAATAGAGGTTACAAATCTTTAAGATCATGAATAAGGAGTACAAAAGGGGTTGGAAAGCATAGACGCTAAACGAATAAAAGAATATAACTTTCATAGAATGTCGACAAGTTTGGAATATTTAGAAAAAAAGAATAGAGTTAATGAAGAATTTGTGAGTACGATCTTGTAGTATAGAGATATTCGCATTTTCACGAGACTACGCAGATTGGTATGTGACAAGTAGGTGCATCACCTACTTGCCAAAATGAGAGGACTCGATTAAAAGCCCCAAAGTCGGCCAACAGGGGACTTTTAACGGATTATCAACTTATTTAATTAAACCATATTTATGACCTTTAAAACTTAATTGAACCCCTGCAACTCCTCCCCAAGAATCTCACACAAACCCTAGGGTATTGCGGGTGCTATGACGTGGTTCTAGTACTGAAAAGTCCGGAGAGCTTGCTAATTTCCCTTTTTCTTCTTGTAGCCGCGTTGAGGAACTGATTTTTGATGGATACGGAACATGTTTCGTGGGTTATACTCAGTAAAAGGTAAGTTTATTCTTCTTTTTTCATTTTCTATGCCTTTGCGAGTTGTAACTCGACCGTAAAGACTAGACTGAGCGAGTTTGTAAAGAGTGGTATGTTGTTTGTCTTTGCGCCATGGTTGGCTGTTCGTGATATAATTTTTAAGTTAACTGTATGGATATTTTACTGGATAAGTGGATTAATTATGTACTTTTGGTTGTGTTTCTTAATCTGAAAGAAAAGACAAGTCGAAACATATTTAAATAAACTGAAAAATGAATTTTGAGTTGCTCAACTTGTGGGGCTGTTTCATGTTGCATTTGGATTGTATCTTTTGCTACTATTTCTATGGAGTTGAGAAGAGAAAGAGTGTGGAGAACCACCACATAATGGAAGAGTGGTTTTTAGGTCGTTCTTTGTAACATTTCCGGGTCGTTTGGCACTACTGCAGTGGTCATCTTATGTGCGAAGTGATTAGGTTGTGTGGACTATTTTGGGAGGCTCAATATGAATATTATTGATTTTTTGCGCCGTTTGGTGATTGTTTAGACTTGTGTGAATTAATATATATTGGGGAGGTGTTGTCTGTTTCCTCGTAAAATAGGTTGTGTTCGATACATAATAGTTACGATGCCTAAAGGATAACGATATTGTCATTTCGCTTATTGAAGACTAAGGAGCCGTAAAATTTCATAGCTTGAGGTTGGGAAAAATATACAAGGTATCTGAGTCTATTCCTTTCCTTCTTTTGCATGACTTCGATTGTACATAACGTAATGAGCGAGCTTCCAAAGATACTCCACACTTAGAAGCTAGCAGCACTCATATTGTTTCCCTTATTATGGAGCGATTGATGTTGATGTTGCTTCTCTTATTATTATGTTATCAATGTTTTTGGTGCTTTCTGATTCTTATAAGATTCACAACGAAGAGTTAGTCCTAATAACATGTACCGAGGATATTACGTCACTCCGATAAATTCAGAATATTATTCCAATGAGTCCAACATGCATTGTATATATGTATCTATTTTACTCTATCAAGAACGCTATAGACAGCCGGGTACGACACCTATTGTGAAGCCACTGATCAGTTGGTTTTACCATCCTCCACGTGTCCGGATACGATTCTACCGATGCTTATGATAGCCGAGTACATTTTTACCGAGTCCTCTTTGAGGTCGGGTACGATATGACAATGATGATGCCCGCAGAGGCATATTCTTTTTAAAAATATTTATTTATATATATGTATTATGCATTTCATGCCAGTAGCCCCCAGAGGCACTCAGAATGTTACAGGTTGTATCTCTTATATCTCTATTTACTTTACTGTTCTTGTTTATGCTTTCCTGCCTTACATACTCAGTACTTTATTTGTACTGACGTACCTTTTACCGCGGACGCTATGTTTCATGCCCGCAGGTCCTGATTGATAGGTTGACAGTTCTCCAAGTAGGCTATTAGCTCAGCGGAAGGTGTTAGTGCACTCCACTTGCTCTAGAGTTGCCTATCTGGTAAGTATGATTTGGATATGATTGATGTGTATGATGGGTCCCATTCCCGACCTTTATGATTTTATGTACTCTAAGAGGCTTGCAGACATATATCAGGTGTATGGATATATGTATGTCCTTGTTGGCCTTTGTTTTGACTTTACAAATTGTCATGTCGGCCCTATAGACCGGTATGTCGCATGTATAAGTTTGTATATAATATTGGGTCGTCATATGGTAAGCATTTCCTTATGTTTTATTATTATTATCTCATGACGGTTTTTCTTTACCACTTACCTATGATTGTATGATAATAAAGATATGTTATGTTGGTACTTGATCGAGTAAGGCACCGGGTGCCCGTTTGGATCGTGACATTCTTGTTGGTATGAAACACACCCCATAATCTTGTACATTATAATATCTGTAAGTCAATTGATGCAAGCTCATAAATGAGATCAAATTTGAAAGTATGTAAAGTAAGTTAATCATTTTATAATGGAGGATTCAAATCTTTAAGATCATGAATAAGGAGTACCAAAAGGGTTGGAAAGCTTAGACGCTAAACGGATTAAAGAAAATAAGTTTCGTCGAATGTCGACAAATTTGGAATATTATGGAAAATAAGAATAGTGTTAATGAAGAAATTGCTAGTACGATCTTGGAGTATAGAGATATTCGCATTTTCGCGAGACTGCGCAGATTGGTAAGTGACAAGTAGGTGCATCACCTACTTGCCAAAATGAGAGGACTCAATTAAAAGACCCAAAGTAGACCAACATGGGACTTTTAACAGATTATCAACTTATTTATTTTACCCATATATTCGACCTTTAAAACCCAATTGAACCCCAGCAACTCCTCCCCAAAAATCTCACACTAACCCTAGGGTATTTCTGGTGCTACGACGTGATTCTAGTGCTGAAAAGTCCGGACAACTTGCTAGTTTCTCTTTTTACTTCTTGTAGCCGCGTTGAGGAACTGATTTTTGATGAATAAGGAACAGATTTTGTGGGTTTTACCTATATCAAGGTAAGGTTATGCTTCTCTTTCAATTTTCTATGCGTTTGCGAGTTGTTACTCGACCATAAAGACTAGACCTAGCGAGTTCAGAAAGAGTGGTATGTTGTAAGTCCTTGCGTCATGGTTGGCTGTTGGTGATATTATTTTTAAGTTAACTTTATGGCTGGTTTACTGGATAAGAGGCTTAATTATGTACTTTTGGTTGTGTTTCTCAATCTGAAAGAAAAGACAAGTCGAAACTTGTTTAAATAAACTGAAAAATGAATTGAGTTGCTCAACTTGTGGGGCTGTTTCGTGTTGCAATTGGATTGTATCTTGTGCTACTGTTTTTATGGAGTTTAGAAGAGAAAGAGTATGGAGAACCACCACATAATGTAAGAGTGGTTTTCAGGTCGTTCTTTGTAATATTTTCGGGTCGTTTGGCACTACTGCAGTGGTCATCTTATGTGTGAAGTGATTAGGTTGTGTGGACTATTTTGGGAAGCTCAATATGATTATTATTGATTTTGTTTGGGCTGTTTGTTGATTGTTTTGACTTGTGTGAAGTAATATATATAGGGGAGGTGATGTCCGTTTCCTCGTACAAGAGGTTGTGTTCGACACATAATAGTTACGATGCCTAAACGATAACGATAGTGTCATTTCTCTTATTGCAGACTAAGGAGCCATAAAATTGCATAGCTTAAGGTTGGGAAGAATATACAAGGCATGTGAGGCTATTCCTTTCCTTCTTTTGCATGACTCCAATTGTACATAACGTAATGAACGAGCTTCCAAAGATACTCCACTCTTAGAAGCTAGCAGCACTTACATTGTTTCCCTTATTATTGAGCGATTGATGTTGATGTTGCTTCTCTTATTCTTATGGTATCAATGTTTTTCGTACATACTGATTCTTATAAGATTCATGATGAAGAATTAGTCCTAATAACAAGTACCGAGGATATTACATCACCCTGAAAGATCCAGAAAATTATTCCAATGAGTCCAGCATGCATCGTATATATGTATCTATTTTACTCTATCAAGCCGCGATATAGACACCCGGGTATGACGCCTACTGTGCAACCACCGATCAGTTGGGTTTACCTTCCTCCACGCCGCCGGGTACGATTCTATCGATGCTTATGATAGCCGGGTACATTTTTACCGAGTCCTCTTTGAGGCCGGGTACGATATGACAATGATGATGCCCGCAGAGGCATATGCTTTTTAAATATTTATGTATATATATGTATTATGCATTTCATGCCAATAGACCCAGAGGCACTCAGAATGTTATAGGTTGTATCTCCTATATCTCACTTTACTTTTCTTTTCTTATTTATGCTTTTCTGCCTTATGTACTCGGTACTTTATACGTACTAACGTCCCTTTTACCCGGGACACTGTGTTTCATGCCCGCAGGTCCCGATTGATTGGTTGACAGTTCTACAAGTAGGCTATTAGCTCAGCGGAAGGTGTTAGTGCACTCCACTTGCTCCGGAGTTGCCTATTTGGTAGTATGCTTTGGATATGTATTTATTGGTATGACGAAGCCCTGTCCTGACCTTTATAATTTTATGCACTCTTAGAGGCTTGTTGACATATGTCAGGTGTATGGATAAGTGTATGTCCTTGTTGGCCTTTGTTTTGAGTTTACAAATGGTTATGTCGGCCTTATAGACCCGTATGTCACATGTATAAGTTTGTATATCATATTGGGTCGTCATATGTTGAGCATTTCCTTATATTTTATTCTTATTATCTCATGACGGGTTTCCGGATCACTTACCCATGATAGTATGATAAGAAAGATATGTTACGTTGGTACTCGATCGAGTAAGGCACTAGGTGCCCGTCGCGGCCCTTCGGTTTGGGTCATGACATTCTGGTTGGTATGAAACACACCCCATATTTTTGTACGTTAAAATATTCGTATGTCAATTGATGTATGCTCCGAAATGAGATTAACTTTTAAAGTATGTAAAGTAAGTTAATCATTTTGTAATAAAGGTTACAAATCTTTAATATCATGAATAAGGACTACCAAAATGGTTGGAAAGCTTAGACGCTAAACGAATTAAAGAAAATAAGTTTTGTCGAATGTCGACAAGTTTGGAATATTATAACATATACTTTTGGGGTGAGACTGGGGTGATTAACATGATGAGAAGGCTACGTCATAAGTTATTTTAGTCGTATGATAGTCGTGTGTTATTTTTTTAAGTCAAGCAAGTTGTGAAACAAAAGTTAGAAAAGGTCATCGCAATTTACATTCAAAAATGAGGTGAAACTTAGGTTAAATGTAGCTGAACTTTTCTCCCAATATAGTTTAAATCAAGAGACGATCTACATATAAATTTAAAGATCTATGAGTCTAGTTTTCAACACATTAAATCGTTTGTCAATACAATCTGGGCGTATAGAGATATTCATATTTTTGCGAGACTACGCATATTGGTAGGTCACAAGTAGGTGCATCACCTACTTGCCGAAATCAGAGGACTCTATTAAAAACCCAAAGTCGGTCAAGAGGGAACTTTTAAGGGATTGTAAACTTATTTATTTCACCCATATTTCATAAATTTATATCTTAATTGAACCCCTTCAAGTCCTCCCCAAAATTCCCACACAACCCTAGGGTATTTTGGGTGTTACAATGTGATTCTAGTGCTTAAAAGTTCGGACATCTTGCTAGTTTCTATTTCTCCTTGTAGCCACGCTGAGGAATTGATTTTTCATGAAGAAGGACCAGGTTTTTTGGGTTATACTCAGTACAAGGTAAGGTTATGTTTCTCTTTCCATTATCTATGCGTTTTAAAGTTGTAACCCGATCATAAAGGCTAGACCTAGCGAGTTTCAAAAGAGTTTTATGTTTGTCCTTGCATCATGGTTGGCTGTTGGTAATATTATTTTAATGCTAATTTCATGGCTATTTTACTATATAATAGGCTTATTTATGTACTTTTGGTTGTGTTTCTCAATTTGAAATAAAAGACAAGTCGAAACATGTTTAAATAAATTGAAAAATAAATATTGAGTTGCTGAACTTGTGGGGCTATTTTGTGTTGCTACTGGATTGTATCTTTTGCTACTTTTTTTATGGAGTTGAGAATAGAAAAGGTAAGGAGAAATACCACATAATGGGCGGATGGTTTTCTGGTCGTTCATTGTAATATTTTTGGGTCGTTTGACACTACGATAGTGGTCGTCTTATGTGTGAAGTGATTTGGTTGTGTGAACTGTTTTGGGAGGCTAAATATGATTATTACTAATGTTGTTTGGTGATTGTTTTGACTTCTGTGAAGTAATATATATATATATATATATATATATATGGTATCATGATGATGATACCCACATAGGCATGTGTTTTTAATATATATATATATATATATATATATATATATATATATATATATGTATTATGCATTTCATGCCAGTAGCCCCCAGAGGCACTCAGATGTCACATGTTGTATCTCCTATATCTCTCTATACATTATTGTTCTTGTTTATGCTTTTATGCCTTGCATACTCGGTACCTTATTCGTACTCACGTCCCTTTTACCTAGGACGTTGTGTTTCATCCCCGCATGTACCGATTGATAGGTTGATAGTCTTCCAAGTAGGTTATCAGAAGGTGTTGGCGCACTCCACTTGCTCCAGAGTTGCCTAATTGGTCAGTATGCTTTGGATATGCATTGATTGGTATAGAGGGACCCTGTCCCGACCATTATAAATTTATGTACTCTTAAAGGCTTATAGATAGAGGTGTATGGATACTTGCATGGCCTTGTCGGCCTATGTTTTGAGTTTACTAATGGTCATGTCATCCTTATAGGCCGTATGTCACATGTATAAATTTTTATATCATATTGGGTTGTCATATGATGAGCGCTCCCTTATGTTTTATTCTTGTTATCTCATGATTGTTTTTCTGGCTCACTTACCCATTATAGTATGATAAGAAAGATATGTTACGTTGGTACTCGGTCGAGTAAGGCACCGGGTGCCTGTCGCGGTCCTTCGGTTTGGGTCGTGACATTCTGGTTGGTATGAAACACACCCGAGCCACCCAAGACCCCGTACAAATGTACCAACAAGTCCGTAAACATAATATGGACCCGCTCGAAGCCTCAGAACACGTTAAACAATATCAAAATCAAGAATCATACCCTAAATCAAATTAATCATCTTATGAACTTCAAACTTCTTAACTAGCTCCGAATACGATGAATCATAGTTCGACAACTCGGAATGACATCAAATTTATGTACCAGTCACAAATCACCATACGAACCTATTCGAATCATCAAATTTTGGTTCCGAGGTCGTTTACTTAAAATGTTGATTCAAGTCAAGTTTGGTCATCTTAGGCCACTATTAAGGAACTAAGTGTTCTGAATTCAACCTGAACTCTTCCAAAACCAAATCAATCCTGTTTGGCTAAAAATTATGCAAAATCTTAAATAGCTCTAAAACAATCAAAAATAATATGGGTTAATCAGAATCAAGAGTAATATGGACTAGAGAGTATAGTATGATCGAGATTTGTGATTATAAGGTGAATAATTCTAGATATAATATCAGTAAGACAAGTAGTGAGCCTTGCACAAGAGAGAAAGATAGAGAGTCTGATAGAGAGAGAGAGAGAGAGTTGCATATTTCCAATAGCAAAATACACATGAGTCTTTACAAATGGAAGGGCCCCATTAAATACCAAGGGACCTTCCTCGAAATAATCAAAGAAAAGACAGGGGTTGGTGGTCTTAGTGTACGAGTGTCAGATCTCGAAATGACGTCATTGTGAGTCACATCACTAGGTCCATCTACTAACTAAGGACGGCCTTACACAAGTCGACCATAATTAAGTCGTTCTCTTTACTGAAGACGTACATAGATATCGTAGGAACCTAGGGGACGAAATTTGCCAAATACAGATAGTCCCTTCGTTTGTTGGGGATGTATTTGAGAGACTTCTTCAACGAACAGACATATATGCTCAACGTTTCTATAAATTTGGACGTTCCTGCGAATATTGTCGGAAAGGACATGCTCACCTGTAAAGATGTTGTGACATTGACATATTCCCCCTTTTTGGGGCTCCTTTTTAAGATGACATCATCGATCACGTGGGTGATCATTACCTCTGCTTCTGAGATGGTTAAGGCCATGATGTGACGTTTGGTTTACCTGCACCGGTCGAGTCATGCCTTTTCGATTACCGCGTACCCTTCCATACAAATAGAGGGAAAGATTAAACTTGATCCATCTTTCGAAATTTTTCTGAGATTATTTCCTCAATCTTTTCTTTATGTTTTTATGGTGCTCGTTGCTCTTTCTTTTCTGAAACCCTCGTTCTTAGGAATCAAACCCGCGACCAAAAGCGCCTTTTTCTCATCACTTCCGTTATGGCTAAACGTCGTCATGATAATACCAGGACCAAGGACCATGCTCCCTCTAGGGCTTCGTCATCCTCAGATGATGGGGTGGCCAAGGAAGTTCTCATTCCTTTATCAACGGCTAACTTGCTCCCATTGGATATGGATACAAGGAAGGACTTTAAAAACAACAGTAAACTCCCTCATTGGGAACACATTGATATGACACCGTCTCACTTGGCTGCTCTCAGGAAGTCGTATGATATTCCTGACTATGTTGAGATGGCCCCCGCTGGGATGAGCTATGCAAATGTGCACAAGCCCGAGTACTGGGCATTTTATGAATACACCTTTTGAATCGGGAATAGCCTCCCTCTTTACCCTTTTGTAGAATAGCTCTGTCGCTGGTACGGGGCCTGTCCGACCCAACTCACTCCGTACGCATTGAAGGTGTGTAGGATCCTTACCACCTATGCAGTGAAGGCCGAGAAAGAGGTTACCATCCATCACCTCCTAATATATTTGGTGTGAGTATTATGACAAGCTCAATGCTCCATATAAATAGTCGGGGCAAGAGGAGCTTTGTGTCGCAAAGTGGACGACAAGGCCAACCGCAAATTTTGGAAGAGATTTTTCTATGTGTGTACCGAACATCTTGTGTCCAACCCTGAAGGGTTTCCAGAGGTGTGGAACGATAGTATTACTGTGCGTAAATTTTACTACGGCAACCTTACTTTGCTTGATTTCACCGTCATAAATTTCCCTTTGCCTTCATGCGGTGACAGCTCGGCCTCCTCGAAGGGTTGACGACATTGGGTCGTGGGTGCAAGCGTTGATACCTTTTGTAGAATAATGTCATTCTTGGCCTGAATTCCTTGGGCTCTATGGCCCAACAGGTAATTATCTTTCCTAATTTTTCCTTCTGTTATGGTTTATGGGTTCCCCATAATTTTCTTGCCCATCTCATGCATGCTTTGGTAGGTCGGGACGCCTCTAAGAAGGCGCAGAGGAAGAAGAAGAAAAGAAGAAAATTGTAGCCCGCCCCTCTAGGGCGATATCTAACCTCGAGGAGGATATAATCCTCGTTGGCATGTCTAGGGGCAGCGTTTCACCCCCTCAAGACAAGAGGTCGCATCAGAGGTGGCGCCAGAGCTAGTCTGAAGCAATGCTGGGGGCCATACTTGAAACGATGCCTATGGAAATACCCGTGGCTGTTCCTGAGGCCGTTCCTAGGGTTGCCTCCATAGGGATGACCACTGCTGAAACGACTCCATCTAAGCTCATCCTGCATCCTACGGAGGGGGAACATTAAGAGGAGGAGACATTCAATAGGAGAAAGCATCAAATTCTTACCGGAAAGGCTGTGGCCACTCAAAAAGGGAAGGTTAAGACATCTCGTCCTGAATCTAGGCCGGTCTTTATGGCTGAGGGCATCCGCTCGGGGAGGTATACCCTAAGAAGGGAGGCCACGGCAAGAAGGAGCGAAAGTGTGGACGTGGCAGGCCCGGAGGTTGCCACAGAGGGTGTGGCATAGATGGCGGGTCATTGGACCAAGTGGCAATGGTGGACGGCAAGTCTTCCCGTGGCATAGTGATTCCAAGCCACTACAACTTGGAATTACAAGGATTCGGCCATCAGTATGACACTTTTGTGTGCCGGTGTTGAGCGTGCGACCTTGGCGGAACTCAGCGACATGATCCTGGCCCAAAGGGTGGCAATCCAGCCTTATAGGCATACCTCTATCTTGATTGATGATCTTTCTTTTTCATTAGTGGAGGGTTATTTTCCTCGTACTTACTTTTTCGTTACTTTTCCAGACTCTCATCTTAGAGACGGAGAGGGGTCGACGCCAGAAGGAGAAGGTGGCTAAGTATAATAGGCTTGTGCAGAAGTACAATAGGAAACATGAGGTGCATCAGACCTTGGCCGATATGTATAAACAAGACCCTAACTTCAGTGTGGTCCATGAGGGCCTCGTGCAATCCGAGGAGCAGTTGAAGAAGCGGGTGTCCGAGCTGGAGAAGGTCAATGAATAGCTCATGGCCGTTGTTGCTCGGACGGTGGAAATGTAGGTCCTCCTTTAAGCTAAGGATGAAGAAATGCAGCTCGGCCGCGTAGTGGCGGAGGAGGCGGCAGAATTGTGCACCCGGGTTGCGGCCTTAATGGCGGAACTTGATGCCAAAAAGGCCGAAGTTTAGGACCTCAAGCGAGCCCTTGCTCAGGCCGACGCGTCTCATGAGGCACACGACATGTGGGTGTATGCGGAGGCCAGGCTGGTCGTGCTTGAAGAGTTTTTGGCGGATGGTCGAGCATTCGAGGCGGAGTTTGAGGGCATCGCCAGTTGGTTTCGGTCGCTCGTGAAGCGCCAGCTACAATCCTGAATCGCCGGCCCGGGAGAGGGGCAACTCTGCAAACGTTAATCGTTTGGAATCCAGCTCTTGGATTTCCAAGGCTTACCATCGTAGAAATGAGGACGGGCGACCTGAAGGCTAGGTTGGGCAGGATAAGTAGTGGACTTTAGGATCTTTGTAAATATGCCTATAAATACTGATTTTGTATCATGGGTGTTTGACCCTTTTGATAAAGACATATGATTTTTGTTGTGAGTAATTTTTTCTATTCTTTTTGGCATGTTGTTGTATTTTGCACCGTAGCTATGTAAAACTCGATGGCTTTAGCCGTGTAGAAACGATGGCCATAGCCGTGTAAAACAACGGCCGTAACCTTGTAAAGTTTCGACGGCCTTAGCCGCGTAGAAATGATAGCCTTAGCCTTATATAATTCGATGACCTTAATCAATTAAACATGATGTCCCTAGCCATGTAAAAATGATGGCCTTAGCCTTATAAAATTCTATGACCTTAGTCGTTTAAACATGATGGCCCTAGCCATGTAAAAATGACGGCCTTAGCCTTATAAAAATGATGGCGTTAGCCATGTAAAAGTGATGGCCTTAGCCATGTAAATATGGTGGTCGTAGCCTTATAACAACAATGGCCTTAGCCATGTAAAAATGATGGTCGTAGCATGATGGCCTTAGCCATGTAAAAATGTTGGCCATGGCCTGATGGCCTTAGCCATTTAAAATGATGGATGTAGCCTGATGGCCTTAGCCATTAAGAAATTATGGCCGTAGCATTTTCTTTCATTTGGAGATGGTCGTAGCCTTTTCATTCATTTGGAGATGGCCGTAGCCTTTTCATTCATTTGGAGATGGCCATAGCCTTTTCATTCATTTGGAGATGGCCGTAGCTTTTTCATTCATTTGGAGATGGTTGTAGCCTTTTCATTCATTTGGTGATGGCCTTAACCTTTTCATTCATTTGGCGATGGCCGTAGCCTTTTCATTCATTTGGAGATGGCCGTAGCCTTTTCATTCATTTGGAGATGGCTGTAGCCTTTCTATACATCTGGAGATGGCTGTAGCCTTTCTATACATCTGGAGATGACACAAATCCAGTCCCTGTATCATGTCGGGCTTGGGGAGTACACGGAGAGGTGGACATGATGCACTTGTGCTGCAAATATCTCCAGGTGACCCCTTTGCCGCCTCGTTAAAAACCTTCCCAAGAAAACTCAATTGCGACAAACCCGGGTAAGGGAAAAAGAGTACGACTAAGGTGACACCTTTTTAGAAGTGGAAATGTTTAAGGTGAGCGACGTTCCAGTTTTTCTGGCGTGTCTTTCCTTCCATTGTCTCTAGCTTGAATGCTCCTTTCCCGGCTGCCGCCGTGATTTTGTAGGGTCCATCCAAGTTTGTGCCCAATTTTCCTTCACTTGGGTCTTTTGAGGCCAAAGTCTTGGCTTTGAGGACGCAGTCCCCCTACATTGAGTGGCCTTATTTTTTCTCTCTTGTTGTAATATCTTTTGACCTGTTGTTTTTGGGCTACCATCTTGATGCGGGCCATTTCTCTTCTTTCTTCGGCTTCATCAGGATCTTGGAGTCTGCTAATGTCGTTTTCTGTTCCGCTGGTGTGTGAATACCTTAGGATGGGTTCGCCTTCTTCAACGGGTATGACCGCATCGATTCCATAAACCAGTGAGTATGGGGTTTCCCCGGTGCTGGACTTGGGTGTGATTATGTGCGCCCACAAGACTTCGGCTAGTAGTTCGGGCCATAACCCCTTGGCATCTTCGAGCTTCTTTTTTAATATGTTTAAGATTGATTTGTTGGAGGACTCCGCTTGGCCGTTGGCGGCGGGGTACTATGGCGTGGGTAGTATCCTTTTGATGCGCCATTTCTCGAAGAACTCGGTTGTTTTCTGACCGATGAACTGGTGCCCGTTGTCGCAGCTGATCTCTTTAGGGATGCGGAAGCGGCATATGATGTTTCTCCATATGAAGGTGATGACCTCTAGTTCGTGTATTTGCGCGTACGCACCTGCTTCCACCCACTTGGAGAAATAGTCAGTTAGAACAAGTAAAAATCGTACCTTCCTCGTCCTGCGGGTTGCTGGCCAACTATATCCATTCCCCACTTGATGAACGCCCAGGATGAGGTAATGGAATGGAGGGGTTCTCCTGGTTGGTGTATCATTGAGGCGTACTTTTGGAATTGCTCGCATCGTCGGACATATTCAGCTGCCTCTTTCTTCATGGTGGGCCAGCAGTAGCCGGCGCGTATGGTGCATCGTACAAGGGCACGATTACCAGTGTGGGCGCCGTATTGGCCTTCGTGTACTTCCTCGAGAACCGGCCTTGTTTGCTGTGGTGCTAAGCACTTGGCTAAGGGGCCACCGAACATCCTTTTATAAAGGTCATTGTTGATCATGCAGTATCGAGCGACCTGTATGGGAAGCTTTTTCGCCTTTTTTTATCGGGGGGGGGGGGGGGTAGTGTTCCATCCTGCATATAAGATATGAACTGGTTGCGCTAGTCCCAAGTCAAGTTTAAGGAAAGTACTTGGGTGTGATGAATGGCTGAGTGGAGGAGTGTGACCACAATTTCTTTGTTGATATTTTTGGTGGCGGCGGCTAACTATGCCATTCCATCAGCTTCGATGTTCTGTGTTCTGGGAATTTGTTCGAAGTGACATTCGTTGAATGTGGCCATTAGTTTATGTGTTTCTATCTGATACTTTTGCAGCCTCTGCTCTTTGATTTGGTATGTCCCAGTGTCTCGGCTTACCACGAGTTGGGAGTCACAGTGGAGGAATATTCGGCGAGCCCCATACTTGGCGGCTAGTTTCATGCCTGCAATAACGGCCTCATACTCGGCCTTGTTGTTAGTCATTTTTGGGCATCGTATGGACAGGTAAATTGTTTCGCCCACGGGGACCTCAAGAACGAGTCCCGATCCTGATGCGTTGGTGGCACCATCCGTATAAAGGACCCGTAGGTCATTTTCGGAAGATGCGCGTTGTGCCTCAAGTTCTGCCTCTGGCAGTACTTCCGCGCTGAAGTCGGCGATAAAGTCAGCTACGATCTGCGACTTGATGGTGGTCTTTTGAAGGTACGTGATATCATGTTCGCGGAGCTCAACGGCCCATCAGGCGAGTCGCCCTGAGAGTTCGGGTTTGTGTAGCACGCTCCTTAAAGGGAAGGTCGTTACTACCCTTATGGGATGGAATTGGAAATAGGGTCATAGCTTTCTTGAAGCTACTAAGAGTTCCAATGCTAGCCTCTCGAGGTGGGGGGGACCGGGTTTCGGCATCCACCAACGTTTTGCTAATATAATAAATAGGAGATTGCGTACCTTTATTTTCCCGCATTAGGATGGTGCTGACTGCGACTTCTGATACGGCCAAATATACAAAGAGCTGCTCGCCTGGGTTGGCTTTCACTAGTAGGGGTGGTGATGAAAAATATGCTTTCAAGTTCTTCAGGGCCTCAACACATTCTTCGTTCCACTGCAATCCCTGGTCTTTCTTCAATACACCGAAGAATTTGTGGCACCTGTCGGAGGAGCGTGAGATGAACCTGGAGAGGGAAGCTATCCGTCCCGTCAGCTTCTGCACTTGCTTATTGCTTCTGAGTGTTTCCGGGATGGCTTCTATAGCCTTGATCTGGTCAAGGTTGACTTCGATGCCCCTTTGTGATACCAGAAATCCCAGGAACTTTCCCGAGGCTATGCCAAAAGCGCATTTTTGGGGATTCAGTTTCACACTGTACCTCCTTAATATTTTGAAGGCTTCTTTCAGGTGGGTGAGGTGGTCTTCCTTTTTTGATGACTTGACCAGCATGTCGTCCATCTAGACCTCCATCGTCTTGCCGAGTTGTTCTTTGAACATCGTAGTCACCAGCCTTTGGTAAGTGGCTCCTACGTTCTTAAGCCCGAAAGGCATTACCTTATAGCAGTATGTCCCCTGGTGAGTGATGAAAGTTGTTTTCTCCTGATCCTCCTCGGCTGTCATGATCTGATTATAGCCGGAATACGCATCAAGGAATCTCAGCAGCTCATGTCCTATCGTTGCGTCTATAAACAGTCGATGTGGGGTAGTGGGAATGAGTCTTTTGGGCATGCTTTGTTTTGATCGGTGAAGTCAACACACATCCGCCACTTCCCGTTTTTCTTTTTGACCATTACGACATTGCCTCCCCACTCCAGGTACTTGGATTCCCTGATTGATCCATTAGTCAGCAGCTTGTCTACTTCTTCACTCACCGCTTCATTGATGGCGGTGTTGAATTTTCTTCTTGCATGCTGCACGGGCGGGTGTAATGGGTTGATATTCAGTTTGTGGGAGGCAATTTCTTGTGGAATTTCAGGCATATCTGCATGGGGAAAAGTGAATAGGTCCGCATGGTTAGATAAAAAGTCACGGTACTTACCTGGATTTGATAGACCATGGCCTATGTAAGCTTTCTTCACGGGATCGCTATTGCTTAGCAGGACATGGTGGAGGTCCTCGTCCATAGCCTTGCTAGCCTCGATGGCATCGGGATCTTTGATGGTGCTCTCTGTCGGGCGGACCTTAGTCCCCGACAGGGCTGATTGCTATGCTTCAACACTTGCTCCCTTGAGTTGCTTGATGTGCGTGTAATCCTGAGCTATTTCATAGCACTCTTGGGCGGTGCGCGGCTCGCACCGTATGCTGTGCACTCCCAATGGGGTTCGAAATTTGATCACTTGATAGAAACTGGAGGGGACGACCCTCATGGCATGTATCCACAGGCGTCCTATAATGGAGTTGTATGTCGTTTCTTGATTCATTACGTGGAAAGTGGTTTCCATCGTATCTCCTCCTGCCAGAACGGGCAGCGTTACCTCGCCAGAGGTTCTTTCCACTGCATTATTAAAACCAGTTAGTGTTATGCAGGATGGAATTATCTTATCCTCGAGTCCTATAAGTACAAGACTCTTGGATGAATGATACATGCGCCGCTGCTGTCGTCAACCATGATCCTTTTAACATCAGTATCTACAATGCGTAAAGTAATAATTAAGGCATCATAATGAGGAAAACACAAA
Organism: Nicotiana benthamiana; assembly: GCA_034376525.1. Classification (NCBI taxonomy): domain Eukaryota; kingdom Viridiplantae; phylum Streptophyta; class Magnoliopsida; order Solanales; family Solanaceae; genus Nicotiana; species Nicotiana benthamiana. Next base: position 29,213,699 of record CM067334.1, on the reverse strand, counting down.
CCTTCGGCATTGGACTTATCGAAGGTGATACTATTTTCGAATTCGTCATACCTTTCGTGAGCGAAGGTTCGCTTTAACTTGTGATTGGTGGTGAATTTGACGTGATTGATCGCTGAATCATTGCCATCCCCAATGACATGTTCATGGTGCGTGTTAGTGAGGGCGGCCTTGGTGGACCGTGAGGTTTTTCCCATCCGCGTGCGAAGTTGAGCTTTTCTTTGTCGCTGTGTAGTTCTTTCAAGAACCCTTGGTTCAGTATTCGTACCACCTACTGTCGGATCCCTATGCAGTCTTTTGTTTTGTGCCCCCGTTACTGGTGGAACTTGCATAGGGCGTTTGATTTTCTGGTGGCGGGTTGGACTTCATCTTTGCTGGCCATTGTACTTTGTTGCCTAGCTTTACAAGTGCGTATACTATTTCTGAAGGAGACACACAAAAGTTATGTACAGATGATGAAGGGGGCATACCTCTGTCGTTCCTTAATGGGGAGACATGTTGTTGTAAGCTGTCTGCATGCCTTGGCGGTGGCGAATGTGAGGATCTGATGTATGGTTAGTGTTTTTCCCTGTTGAGGCATGAGACTTGTTCCCGTCGTCCCTCGCTGCGTCGGTCCCTTCGGATTTCTGGGAACAGCGTTGTCAACCGCCGGGTTGGGCCGTTAAGGCCATCTTCATCTCCACGCACCTCGGCACATTAGGCGTTATTTATCTCTTCCCAAGTAGTGGGGGGATATTTCAAGAGACGGCTGAGCAGTTTCTTGGTTGCCCTTGAGCCGTCTCTGCTGAGTCCGTTTTGAAAGGCTGCGACTGCCATGCCTTCGGACACGTTTGGTAGGCTCATTCTGACTCTGTTGAACCTAGCTAAGAACTCCCTAAGTCCTTCTCCTGGGGTTTGTCATACAGCAAAAATGTCGTTGACCCGTGCTTCCGCCTTCCTTGCTCATGCGCGGGTGGTCGCAAATTTATCTGCCATTTCCTCGAATGTGGAGATGCTTTTAGCAGGTAGCTGTGAGTACCACGTTAGGGACCCTCCTGCTAGAGTTTCGCCAAAATTCTTCAGAAGTACGGATGGTACCTGCTCTTTTGATAGATCATTGCCTTTGAAAGCTGTAACATAGTGAATCAGGTGGTCCTCAGGATCTGTGGTACGGTCATATACCTTCAAGTATGGGGGAATTTTGAAGGTCTTCGGGATGGGGTATGGCGCATCTCCTTCCTTGTAGGTTTGTTCAACGAACCTCCCCACGTCTCGCTTTGGCAGAAACTTAGGCACACCTGGGATTTTATCCACCCTTTCTCTGTGCTCCTTCATCTGGTGACGAAGCGAACTATTCTCGTTTTCCATTTCTTTCATCTTTTTTTAGGATCGGTGTGAGTGTGACGTTGTTAGCTTGTGCATCGACGGGCACGTTGTTCGTTCTCGTGACCCCGAGTTCATCTTCGGTTGCAATATGATCTTTTGCTGGGTTGCGTCTATCATTTTGAGGAGGCTTTTTGGCTAGACTGCTCAGAGTGTTTGTCAGCCATTCTTTCAGTAACCTTTTTACCTCCAGGGTGCTTCTTTAGGTGTAGATGTCGAAGCCTCTATTTATCGTGGAACCATCAGATCTTTCGATGGGGAAGGTAGGTTTTCCACACTTATCAACGTACTGGTGGGTTCGTGCAAGGCATCTCTTTCAGCAGCCGCATTGAGAGGGCCCGTGAGATCCATTCTAATATCCAAGATAGCTTGCATTCTCGTGTTGTTCTCAGCAATTTTAGGCCGTAGAGGGTGATTTTTTGAAGGATCTCTAGAAGCAAACTGCAAATTTGATTCTCGAAATCCCCACAGACGGCGCCAAACTGTTTGGCTAAAAAGTTATGAAAATACTTAAATAGCTCTAAAACAATCAAAAATAATATGGGTTAATCAGATCAAGAGTAATATGGACTAGGGAGTATAGTATGATCGAGATTTGTGATTATAGTGTAAATAATTCGAGATATGAGAACAGTAAGAAAAGAGTGAGCCTTGCACAAGAGAGAAAGATAGAGAGTCTGATAGAGATAGATAGAGAGTTGTATATTTCCAATAGCAAAATACACATAAGTCTTTACAAAGGGAAGGTCCTTTTTATATACCAAGGAACCTTCCTCGAAATAATCAAAGAAAAGTACAGGGGTTGGTGGCCTCAGTGTACGAGTGCCAGAGCTCGAAACGACGTCGCAAAAAGTCACGTCACTAGGTCCATCTACTAACTAAGGACGGCCTTACTCAAGTCGACCATAATTAGGCCGCTCTCTTTACTGAGGACGTACGTAGATATCATAGGAACATAGGGGACCAAATTTGTCTCATACAAATCCTCTCCGCAAATTATAAAATTGTAAAAGCACATAGGAGAAGTCTTAAAAAGGGGAACGAGTATCTAGAAAGTAAAATGAACGGTCGGGTCATACATTTTGATTGATTTTCTTGTTTTTCCTTTTGGCACGCACGAGCTTTCTTATTTCCTGTTATGTAGAGAACATTATTTACATTTATTTTGAAATGTGTTGTGGAGGATGAGATTTCTTCATCCAATAACAATTTACTTGCACTGATTGCTTATATAAAAATCATAGAAGAAAAATTGATATAATTTGATATTATATTGACCTTTTCTCATATATATATATATATATATATATATATATATATATATATATATATATATATAAAATTTATCATGATAAATTAATATTGTTTGATATAAATATTTGATATAGATAAAACCTTACCTCTCATTCCTTTCATTAGATCATTGTTCAAGCGTCGCAATAAATTAACTCTTGATGAACGTTTCCTGCTATTTAGTGGACCGAAAGAGAACATAGAGAAAGCGAGAAGAACCACCAAAGTGGTAAGGAATGCGGTATGATAAAGATCCACTATTAGCTAGAGAAATCTTGAATTTGATAAACTCTAAACACAGACCTCTATTTCCTTTAGGGGTCATATGTGACGCGAATTAGTTAGACCAGTGATATTTTATATGAGACATTAAATATCTTAATATCATTTTTATAATGAAAAAAGAAGTAAAAGGGAATTAACTTACAATTTTTTTTTCAAGAAAAGGAACGGATGACTTTACAGTTTAGTCGTAATCTTGATCTCTTTTGCCTACAAAAATCATTTCATTTACAGACGTTCAAATTACGTTTTAGTTTAATATACCCTTTTCCACTATCTTTTTGCCCCAAATTAAATGAAATTAAAAGAATATGATCCGTTTCATATTTATTTTTCTGTCCTTTCGATATCAACAAAAATAACAATATACCCATTATAATTTCATAAATAGCATAAAAAAGTGTATTATCATATACAAGATAGAGAGGCCGTTTGAGTGATATATTGCATTATATAGAAACATATCTGACGACTAGAGCGTTGTCAAGCTACTGTTACTCACAAAATATTTATGAAATATAAGGTAAAGATGATAATTCCATTGAACAAAAGATTCATAACTTTATACTCCATTTTTTTTTTCTTCCAATTAACTCTTGCCCTTTAGCCTTGGGGTAGTTTTGAGAATTTCCACGCTTTTCTTTTAGTTATTGACAAAAAATATGGTGAAAAATAAAGGGAGAAAAAAAACATAGATAAAGGCTGGCTCAAAAAATAAATGCAATTTTTATATTGCAATTTCTCTAATGTTTTAAGTTGCTTTAACATTATTGACGATTTTTTATTTCCTTCGGTAGTTAATTGTGTGTATATATATATATATATATATATATATATAAATAGAAGCCATTCCCAAGGGGATTTTCAAGAACTTGTTCCAGATTTGCCTTCATCGCTGCAGAAACTCTAATAATAAATATTTTATGTTATATATATTATAACTTACTAAAAATAGAATGTTACTCTAATAAATGTCGAGATGTTGGGCATGGTGTATTTTAGTAAGATCCAAGTCCAACTGAACTTCGGAGTTGATATCAGTAATATGTAGAAACCACGAACAAAGAATTTCTTTTTTTTTTCGGTTAAGTATTTAGGGTCAATCTAAAACATTAAATATATATATCTTAATTGGTCATAATTAAGTCATACATGTTGGGATACATTAGATATGCCTAGATTGAACATATTTTTTATGAATGTTATTTCATATAAAATATATATGACATTTGATATTCTTTTATCATTATTATTAATTGCTTGATTTATTTGATAAGGTCTTTGATTAAATTTGAGACTTGTCATCGTGATTGAGATCCTAATAATGAGAGTGAAGTTTCTTATAATTTAATCCAAATTTTTTTCTTGATCAAAGGATTATTAATTTGGACACTAATGATCCGGTTAGATCAAAATCTATGGATCGTCTTTATGGTAAAAAGATTAGTTAATCTCACTAACTAAATCAAATAGGTAGATGAAGCATATAGAGATATAATCATTGAACTGATTCATTTGATAATTCCTAATGGTTAGAATTACCATAAACTGTCAATGAGATATTCTTAGGAAGAATGTAATGTAAGAGCTTCCTTTGAACTGATATCATCATAGTAATTGACAAGTTATTTATTGTATTTTGATTGTAGACACCTATGGCCCTACGACAATAGTTGAAAAGATATTGAATATGATTAAATACTTGAAGAATTACCTATAGATCAAGATGAAATCTGTCAACTCTTGGTAATGAGTTTAAGCTCTATGTTGTCATGAATTATAACCGTCCAAGTCAAGACCTTGGCCAGGGCGATTGAATGAAAGAAGAAAAGAGTTTATTAGGTCATTCAATGGTTGATTATATATGATATGAACACATAGTTGGTCGCCTAATAGGATTTGACAGTTAAACCGTATCCTAGGGGTGACCCAGAGCGATAAGGATAAAAGGAATTAATACATTGTTATTCAATGTGTTTTTGAGAGTAAATTGTATACTTCATTCTATCAGGTCGTTAAGGAGTGTTGCTAGATGCCACCCTATATTCTATTGATCTGATCAATTTACTACCGGTTTAGTATTGAACCTATTGGGTCGCACACTAACGAGTGTTATGATCTTTGCTAAGGATTAATTAATCTATTATTTGACAATTAAGTTTAAGAATTTAATTAGTTAAATAGATAAAGTTATTAGTTCAAATTAAATATTATTATATTTTTTGCTAGCACAGAGGATATAATTAATATTGTGAACATGTTGAAGTTTTCTATTTGTAATAGAAAATTAAGATAAATCTCTTGGTTGAAATATATATATATATGTATGGGTTAGAATCGACCCCCTGATCATTAGCGAAATTATTTATATCTTAAGCTAATTTTTAGTTAATAAGTGGTATGACCACTTATTAATCACTATACCCGATAGTCGTCCGGCTCGATCAACAAGGCTACGGCCCATCCGCCATCATAAGGACGGAACCTCAACGTGGTCACAGCCATCCATTTCCAGCTCATACATCTTACAACTATAAATACTAAGAGAAGGAACCCGAGAAGGGAGGCTTTTTCTTCTTCATCATTACTCTCAAGAAAAGAGAGAAGATTATTGTAAGGCTCTGAACCCTCCATAGAGGGACATACCAGATCAATACCATCAATAAAAGTCCTCTGCACATTTCTCATCAATGAATAAATACTTGCTTTTCATTTCTTTCGTTTGGTCCATTTGTTTATTATGATATGAATGATTGACCCTCTATTTATTTTGATTATTTTATACTTGCAAAATATATGATAACTTTGAGATAAATAATTTGGCGCCGTCTGTGGGGATTTCATTGTAGAATCGTGTAGTTCTTCCCCGGAGCAAAAGGAAAGAAACGTAAAAGAACAACCCAGCTCGAACAAGCTAAAGTGGTATGTCGAACCAAAGGAACTCGAAGATATCGAACCGAGACCCGACTCCTCTGCCACTCCTCTCTCGGATAGTGCAAGCAAGAAGAAGAACCAGCCCCTTCTTAAGGGAGAATCTCTATAAGGCACCTCCTGAATCCTGATACGAGACCCAGCGGGAAATTGATATGAAGGTATCTCGAATCGAGAGTCACCTCAAGCCAGCCTACATACCCCGGTTAGGAAGATAACGCGTGAGCTGCGAAAGATCTCGAATCAAAACCGAGCTTCAGCTCACAAACACTAACATAAACAGGCTACGGGCCCTCGCCATCAAATTTTTCAATGTTCAACTACGGTTGAACTAGGACTCAGGTCAAGCACCCTCGCCATAAAATTTATCAAGGTTAAACTACGGTCGAACTGGAACTCAAGCCACGCGCCTTTGCCATCAAATTTATAAAGGTTCAACTACGGCTGAACTGGGACTCAGGCCATGCGCCTTCGCCATCAAATTTATCAAGGTTCAACTATGGTTGAACTAGGACTTAGGCCAAGCACCCTCGCCATAAAATTTATCAAGGTTCAACTACGGTTGAATTGAGACTCAGGCCATGCGCCTTCGCCATCACATTTATAAAGGTTCAACTATGGTTGAACTAGAACTAAGGGCAAGCACCCTCGCCATAAAATTTATCAAGGTTCAACTATGGTTGAACTGTGATTCAGGCCACACGCCTTCGCCATCAAATTTATCAAGGTTCAACTACGATTGAATTGGGACTCAGGCCATGCGCGTTTGCCATCTAATTTATGAAGGTTCAACAACAATTGAAATAGGACTCAGGCCAAGCACCTTCGCCATAAAATTTATCAAGGTTCAACTACGGTTGAACTGGGACTCAGGCCACGCGCCTTCGCCATCAAATTTATCAAGGTTCAACTACGGTCGAACTGTGACTCATGCTACGCGCCCTCCCGTCAAATTTACCAAGTTCCAATTACGGTCGAACTGAGACTCAGGCTACGCGCCTTCGCCATCAAATTTATCAAGGTTCAACTACGGTTGAACTGGGACTCAGGCCATGCGCCTTCGCCATAAAATTTAACAAGGTTCAACTATGGTTGAACTAGGACTCAGGCCATGCGCCTTCGCCATAAAATTTATCAAGTTTTTTTTCTTATAATGTTGGTATTAGTACCTTGTTGTGCTCACTCTACTTTTTTTTTGGGGGGGGGGGGGGAACTAAGAAAGATATTGTCATTTTTTGTTAATGTCGTAATAATAAAACTATAAGACATTTCCTTGAATATTTCTTTGCAATTTATTTTGTGTTTAAATTTGATATAATATATATATATATATATATATATATATATATATTATAGATATAGATATAAATATAGTATATATAATATATATTAGCTATATATAATATATATTAGCTATATATATATATATATATATATATATATATATATATATATATATATATATATAATTACAGAACAGGTAGTTATGACGTGGTAGGTACTATGACATAGTTTAAAGAAATATAGTGTTATATTGTAAATTATGAGTTTCACAATTTCTTTAGACAACTTGGTAGCATTTCAGAATAATCAAAAAGCATTATTGTGAAAAATGCGAATTGAACACATTCGGAAGACTTTCACTGATATGACTCTCTCTCTATATATATAACCATCTGTAAAAAGTGTATAATTTATCCATACTAGCTAAGAAAAGTATACAGCAAATTTTACAAGCTATTTGTGTAAAGAATTTATTTTTTGGTTTTTCATTATTCGATATCCGCTAATTGTATTGAAGCTAGACTAAATCTGAATTAGCACTACGAAATTCCACAGAGGGGTAAAACATTTCCTAAAATTGCGGATCACTCTCATTAATAAAACCTGTAGGTCCTACGAGCGTGTCGTTTTCTACTCCCTCCGTTGTACTTCATTGACTGATTTTTATTCTGCACAATTTAAAGAAATTAGACTTTTATATTCTTAATCATGTCTGAATATTGATATGGTATAAAAATGATAACAACTTTAAAAATTATACAGTTGTTATGAAATAATATAAAGACAAGAACAATAATACAAGAATAAGAACAATATAGAGAGAGAATAGGGAGAGAGAGAAGTATTCTTATTAATACTTGGGGTGATTTACAATGGGGTAAGACCCCTCTATTTATAGGAAGAGGAATGACTTAGCTTCAAGCTAAAACTCTTAGACATTCACTCTAAATAGACTTCTATTTTATAACACTCCCCCTTGAATGTCTATTCAATAATGTGCCTCATAAAACCTTAAAACCAAAACCCATTGGGAAAAATTAAAGAAAGGAAAAAGAGTACACATGTTTGAATATGCGCTTATTGGTTGCCTCGTTAAAAACCTTGCAAGGAAAACCCGGTGGGACAAAACCTTGTAAGGGAAAAAGAGTGCAACGCGCCTTAACTCCCCCTGATAAGAACATCAATTTATGTCCTTACGTCTTCGCATCCCGATCTTGTGAACTAGCTTCTTGAAGGTTGACTTTGGTAGAGATTTTGTAAACAAATCAGCCATATTGTCGCTTGAACGAATCTGTTGAACATTGATATCACCATTCTTTTGAAGATCATGTGTGAAGAATAACTTTGGTGAAATATGCTTCGTTCTATCTCCTTTTATGAATCCTCCCTTCAATTGAGCTATACATGCTGCATTGTCTTCATACAAAGTTGTGGGTAGTTTATCACACTTCAAACCACATTTGTCTTGGACATGATGTATTATCGACCTTAACCACACACACTCTCGACTTGCTTCATGAATAGCAATTATCTCGGCATGATTAGATGAAGTAGCCACAATTGATTGCTTAGTCGACCGCCAAGATATGGCGGTTTCTCCATAGGTAAACACATAACCCGTTTGAGATCGAGCCTTGTGTGGGTCGGACAAATATCCAGCATCAGCATAACCAACAAGATCCGGGCTGCAATTCTTGCCATAAAATAAGCCCATATCTGTAGTTCCCTTTAGGTACCGCAATATGTGTTTGATCCCATTCCAATGTCTCCTTGTAGGAGCCGAGCTAAATCTTGCTAAGACATTAACTGAAAAGGATATGTCAGGTCTTGTAGTATTTGCAAGATACATTAGTGCGCCAATTGCGCTAAGATATGGTACTTCAGGACCAAGTAGCTCTTCATTCCTTTCTTGTGGTCGGAATAGATCTTTGTTCACATCAAGTGATCGAACAACCATCGGTGTACTTAAAGGATGTGCTTCATCCATGTAAAACCGTTTCAGTACCTTTTCTGTATAGGTAGATTGATGAACAAAAATTCCGTTTGCCAAATATTCAATTTGCAAACCAAGACATAGTTTAGTCTTTCCGAGATCTTTCATCTCGAATTCATCCTTTAGATAATCAATTGCCTTTTGGAGTTCTATAGGGGTTCTAATAAGGTTTATGTCATCGACATATACGGCAAGTACAACAAATTCCGATGTTGTTTTCTTTATAAAAACACACGGGCAAATGGTGTCATTTATATAGCCTTCTTTTAACAAGTACTCACTAAGACGATTATACCACATTCGTCCAGATTGCTTTAGACCATACAAGGATCTTTGCAATTTAATTGAGAACATTTCCCGAGATTTTGAGTTGTGCGCGTTTGGCACCTTGAGTCCATCGGGAATTTTCATGTATATCTCATTATCAAGTGAGCCATAAAGATAGGCAGTAACTACATCCATTAAGTGCATGTCAAGCTTTTCATGGACAGCAAAACTTATGAGATAACGAAAGGTTATCGCATCCATTACAGGCGAATATGTCTCTTCATAATCGACACCAGGCCTTTGAGAAAAACCTTGTGCAACAAGGCGTGCTTTATATCTTTGTACCTCGTTTTTCTCATTTCTCTTGCGTACAAAGACCCATTTATAGCCGACAGGCTTAACACCATTAGGTGTTTCAACTATAGGGCCAAAAACTTCACGTTTTGCCAGCGAATTCAATTCTGATTGAATTGCTTCTTGCCACTTTGGCCAATCCTGTCTTTTTCGACATTCTTCAACAGATTGAGGTTCGAGATCCTCACATTCTTGCATAATGCTAGATGCTACATTATAAGCGAAGGCATTATCCACCACAATATCCACTCGATTAATATTTGCCTCAATATTAATTGGATTTAGGGATAGTTCCGTATTTTCCAGAGTCTCGGGCTCAATGGATTCTTCATGAATCTCAGAATTTGTTAAGTCATGAGATTCTTTTGTGGTGTCATTTTGATCGTTCTTTTTCCCTCTTTCTAGGATTTCGATCTTTGGAACCTAATGGTCTGCCACGCTTCATGCGTGCATTTGACTCATTGGATATGACACTAGATGATTGTCCAACAGGGACATCAATACGGATTGGAACATTTTCCGCGGGAATGTGGGATTTCGTTATCCTTTTCAAGTCCGTAAATGCGTCAGGCATTTGATTTGCTATTCTTTGCAAATGGATAATCTTTTGTACCTCTCTTTCACAAATAGAGGTATGTGGATCAAGATGAGATAATGATGCATTTTTCCACAAAATTTCCCGTTTGGTTTCACCAACTTCTCCCCCTAATTTTGGGAAAAGTGTCTCATCAAATCGACAATCTGCAAATCGTGCAGTAAACAAGTCGCCTGTCAATGTTTCGAGGTAGCGAATGATGGAGGGCGATTCAAACCCAACATATATTCCTAACCTCCTTTGCGGACCCATTTTGGTGCGGGATGGCGGTGCTATAGGCACATATACTGCGCATCCAAAAATTCTTAAATGGGATATATTGGGTTCATGACCCAAAACCAATTGCAACGGGGAATACTTGTGGTAATTCGTCGGTCTGAGACGAATTAGCATTGCTGCATGTAAGATGGCGTGACCCCATACTGAAGTGGGCAGCCTCGTTCTCATAAGTAATGGCCTTGCAATCAACTGCAGGCGTTTAATTAACGATTCTGCAAGACCGTTTTGAGTGTGAACATGAGCTACAGAATGTTCAACTTTTATCCCGATTGATAAGCAATAATCATTAAATGCTTGGGATGTAAACTCAGCAGCATTATCCAGTCTAATTGACTTGATTGGATTATCTGGAAATTGTGCTCGTAGTCGAATTATTTGTGCCATTAATTTCGCAAACGCAAGGTTGCGTGATGACAATAGGCACACATGAGACCATCTACAGGATGCGTCTATCAAGACCATGAAATACCTAAACGACCCACTAGGTGGGTGAATAGGTCCACAAATGTCCCCTTGTATACGTTCCAGAAACGTGGGTGACTCAGTCCCAACCTTTGTTGGTGATGGCCTGATAATCAACTTGCCTTGATAACACGAAGTGCAAGGATATTCATTATTCGAAAGAATTTTGAAATTCTTTAACGGATGCCCATATGAGCTTTCTATAATCCGTCTCATCATGACCGATCCTGGGTGTCCCAATCGATCATGCCAAAGTACAAAGGTATTGGAATCAGTAACCCTTTGGTTTACTGTTGAATGTGCCTCAATTGCACTAATTCTTGTCCAATACAGGCCACAAGATAAAGACGGGAATTTCTCAATAACCCTCTTTTGGCCGGAGACATTCTTTGTGATGACGAGATATTCAAGATTATCTTCATCCATTGTCTCAATATGATAGCCATTCCGGCGTACATCTTTAAAACTCAACAAGTTTCTTTTAGACTTGGAGGAGAACATTGCATTCTCTATGATTAACATCGTGCCTTTGGGCAGAGTTACAATTGCTCTTCCGGAGCCTTCAATCAATTTACTACTTCCAGAGATTGTAGTAACGTTTGCCTTACACATATTTAGTTGAGAGAAATACTTCCTTTCTTTGAATATTGTATGTGTAATACATGAATCAACTAGGCAAATACTTTTACAGTTGGATGTTGATCCAAGTTCGCTTTGTGAGATATCCATATTTGCTATCCCATAGTTTGACATACAAAAGAGATACAAGAACATAAGAATAAACAAGTTCAATTCTTTTGTGTCACATAATATTTTCAAAATCTGCTGCTAACAGTTGACTAACAAAATGAGATATGTTATCCATTACTTTGCAGTTTGAAAATTTCAGTTTAAATGTTTTCTTCAAACAATCGATTGTTACTTACAAACAATCGATTGTTGAACATTGACAATCGATTGTTAAACACACACAATCGATTATTTGCTATTTTGAAAAACTTCAGATCACACTGTCTTAAGACAATCGATTGTTATGCATAGACAATCGATTGTTGGCTATTTTAAAAAAATTCCAGAGCACACTGTTTCAAGACAATCGATTGTTAAACATAGACAATCGATTGTTGGCTATTTTGAAAAATTCCAGACCACTGTTTCAAGACAATCGATTGTTAAGTATAGACAATCGATTGTTGGATATTTTGAAAAATTCCAGATTACACTGTCTTAACGACAATCGATTGTTAGACAAAGACAATCGATTGTGGATGATTTTTGAAAAATTCCAGATTACAGTCTTAATGACAATCGATTGTTAGTCAAAGACAATCGATTGTTGATCAATTGTTTTTCAGCTTTAATGCAAAAATAGTAGATAATCGACTAGTTTTTCAGGCTAGTCGATTACCCTACTGGAAAATAAAAATTTTATTGATATTTGAGCATATTGAAGATATTCTAAAGAACTACTGCTAACATTGCATCATGAACTAACTAATACGAGCTAATACTAATGACTATTAGTTTATTCACTAACTAATACAAATAAGTAGAACAAAATCAAATAACTCCATCTTCTTTCATCACGGACCCATCGCCGATTAGGTGGTCTATTTTCCCCTCGGGTTGCTCAAAGAAGTCTGCCACATCCAGGTGGGTGATGTCCTCATTGTCGTCATAGACAAAATTTGTTTCAGGGCCTTTTCTCTTTCGAGATGCTTGATAAAGGTCAACCAAGTGTCTTGGTATACGGCAAGTCTTTGACCAGTGCCCTTTCCCACCGCAACGATAACATATCGTTTCTGAACCATTTGCCTTAGGATCTTCATGACCCCGTTTCTGCTTTCGGCGGTTATCTCTCCTTGGGGGTTGACGGACTTCATTGAAATTTCTTCCTTGTCTACGTCCCTGGCTATGACCCCGTTTACGACCATGACCATGGTCCTTTTCATGTTTGGCATAATGAGAGTGCACCTTATCTACTTCAGGCAGTGGTGTAGACCCAGTAGGTCGATTTTCGTGATTTCTCATGAGCAGGTCATTATTTCGCTCAGCCACTAGTAGAAGAGAAATCAGTTCAGAGTACTTTGTAAAGCCTTTCTCTCTGTACTGTTATTGCAGTACTATATTGGAGGCATGAAACGTTGTAAACGTTTTCTCAAGCATATCATAATCGGAGATATTAACCCCGCATAGCTTCAATTTAGAAGTAATTCTGAACATAGCAGAATTATATTCAGAAACGGACTTAAAGTCCTGGAGCCTCATATGAGCCCAATCATATCGTGCTTGTGGCAGAGTGACCAACTTCAGGTTGTCATATCTCTCCTTTAAGCCGTTCCACAAGACGAGTGGATCCTTGATGGTGAGATATTCAATCTTCAAACCTTCATCAAGGTGATGGCGCAAGAAAATCAAGGCCTTCGCACATTCTTGGGTGGATGCTTTTTCTCTATCTTTGATGGTGTCTCCGAGACCCATAGCATCTAAGTGGATTTCAGCATCCAACACCCATGTCATATAGTTCTTGCCCGAAATTTCAACGGCAACGAACTTTCTTTTCGTAATGTCAGACATAATCGAAAATTAAATTAGGAAGAGGGAAATACCTTAGATTTCTCGAGAATGGTTCTTGAGACGGTAGAGTCTCGTGCTGATAACGTGTTATGAAATAATATAAAGACAAGAACAATAATGCAAGAATAAGAACAATTTAGAGAGAGAATAGGGAGAGAGAGAAGTATTCTTATTAATACTTGGGGTGATTTACAATGGGGTAAGACCCCTCTATTTATAGGAAGAGGAATGACTTAGCTTCAAGCTAAAACTCTTAGACATTCACTCTAAATAGACTTCTATTTTATAACAACAGTAACTATTTTTAGATATTTAAAATATTATTCTTTGTGCAAATGAACTACTAATAATAAAATAACATCCCATAAATATGAAACTATATCATCTAAACAATTGTCAGTTGTGAGTGAATGTTACAAATGAGAAAGGTTTGGCTAATAATAGTAATTGGGAAGACATGGTGGAGAAGGAGCTGATGTGGATAATAGAGGAACTTGCAGACTTGGTGTCTATGTTGTGAACCATGGTTAGAGGATATGGGTTAATTAGTGGAGTGGGGGACAAGTAATCTGGTGGTTATATAATTGGCAGTCTTGGACGTATTTGCTATGCTGCTTTAATTTGGAGAACAAAGCAGCAAAAGATTAGATATGGCGATGGAAGAGGCACTGTTGGATGTGAATAATAAGGTAGTGGTGGTAACAAGGAAAATATTTGGGGAAGAGGTGAAGGAGGTGAGTCGGATAGCAATTCCGATGATAGTTGTGACGGTGTCACAGTACCTTTTGCGAGTTTCACCAATGATAATGTTGGGTCATCTTGGTGAACTTCAACTTTCTAGTGCTTCTATTGCTACTTCCCTTTCCAATGTTACCGGCTTCAGTCTTATTGTAAGTCAATCTCCTTCATTTATTCTATCTCTTTTTCTGTTAATTCGTGCAGTTTTTTCAATAGATTTAATCTGTGCAACAGTTTGGCATGGCTAGTGCCCTGGAGACTCTATGTGGGCAGGCATATGGAGCAGGACAATATCGAAAACTTGGAACTTTTACTTATGGTGCAATTATTTGTCTATTCCTTGTATGCATACCAGTTTCTGTTCTGTGGATCTTCACGGATAAGCTTCTTATATTGATGGGCCAAGATCCTGCAATCGCAACTGAAGCTGGAAAATACGCGATTTGGCTCATTCCTACGCTATTTCCATATGCTATTCTTCAGTCACTTGTCCGGTATCTGCAGGCACAGAGTGTAATACTACCAATGCTTTTGAGTTCTGTTGTATCTTTATGCTTCCAAGTGCCGATATGTTGGGTTTTTATATTCAAGTTGGGTTTGGGGAACGCTGGAGCAGCAATGTCAATTGGTTTATCCTATTGGTTGAATGTGATCCTGCTTATGCTTTATGTGAAGTACTCATCCACTTGTGCGAAGACTCGGGCTTCATTCTCTAGAGATGTTTTTCTGACTGTTGGGGACTTCTTCCGCTTTGCTATCCCATCTGCTATAATGGTTTGGTAATTAATCTCAATAGCAAAACATATCGTATATTCCTTCATGATCGAGTTTATTCATGTTTCTGTCTCTTGGTCCCTAATATAACATTACGACTTTTTTGTTATGATGGTTATAGCTTGGAATGGTGGTCGTTTGAACTAATCATTCTCCTCTCTGGCCTGTTGCCAAATCCAGCTCTAGAGACTTCCGTTCTATCCATATGGTATGCTTCCTTTTATCATCTAGTGTATGTTTGGTAAGACGAAAAATATTATCCCAAAAATAAGTCAACAACAACAACAATCCAGTATAATCCCATGTAGTGGGGTCTGGGAAAGCTAGTGTGTACGCAGACTTTATCCCTACCCTGGGGTAGAGAGGCTGTTTCCAAATAGACCCCCGACATTCGTCCCTCCAAGAACTTCCCACCTTGCTCTTGGGGAGACTCGAACTCACAACCTCTCGGTTGGAAGTGGGGGTTGCTTACCATCAGAGCGACCCCTCTTGTCTTATCCCAAAAATAAGTCACTTTTTCTAAAATGAGTTACGTCAGACCAAACACACCCTTAATCTTTGTCTGTTTGTTTTGTTTCATCGGAAGTCTGTAATGATCGTATACTGATGCACTTTTATGGTCTAATATTCTTGGAGAGTAGCTTTACAACCACTTCAGTGCACTACCATATACCTTATTCTTTTGGTGCCGCTGCAAGGTTAGATCTTGTCTTATCAACCAAGCATTCATCTGATTCCGTTAGAAGTATATTTAGATAAATGTGCAAATTTTCAAGTTAAAAATATTGCAGCACTCGGGTTTCGAATGAACTTGGTGCTGGGAGGCCACAGGCCGCGAAAGTTGCTCTAGGCGCTGTGCTAATTCTTTCTGTTGCTGAGGTTATTCTTGCAAGTACTTCTATATTTGCGGTCCGCCATGTATGGGGCTATGCATTTACCTTTGAGAAAGAAGTAATCACTTATGTAGCAGAAATTACTCCTATTCTTTGCATATCAATCATCATGGATGGCACCCAAGCTGTATTATCAGGTTATCCTTCTGATCATCCTCCTTCATTGAAATGATTTAAGTTATAAATACTAACTGTTAAACAAAGTTTATACCATTGATTCAATTTAACAAGTTATATCAAGTTAAAACTACCTGTCGTTGTAAGTCAACTTAACTTGGTGGTGTAAATTTATGCAATGTCAATGCAGAGAGCTTACGCTTTTGTAAGACTTAAGTTATATATAATAATAGTATAAAGAATTATTAAACCGTCAGTTCGATTTAATAGGCTAATGCAGTTCAACTTTTACGCCATTACAACAACAAAAAAATCTGGTGTAATCCCAAAAGTGGGATCGGAGGAGTTAGTGTGTACACAACCTTACTTCTATTTTATGAAGTAGAGAAGATGTTTCCGATAAACCCTCGACTCTTTTACACCATTACAAAAGATCAAAATTTCTTCAAACAGAAAACAAAAATGTCTTCTGATTCCTGTTAAAGTGACTTGCTCGTTGTATCAGGAGTTGCTAGAGGAAGTGGGTGGCAACATATTGGAGCCTATGTGAATCTTGGAGCATATTATTTGGTTGGAATTCCAACGGCTCTACTACTGGGATTTGTCTTGCATAAAAAGGGCAAGGGCCTTTGGATTGGATTAGTGGCCGGAGCAACTGTGCAATCTATTTCACTCTCCCTTATCACAGGTTTCACCAATTGGGAAAAACAGGTCCACAACTATTCAACTCTTACATTGTTTTTTAATTGGTGTGGCACTTTCTTTCGTATATTGGCACGTGTCCCGCATAGGTTGATAGTAAGGACAATTGTCTCCTTATATGATTTTGAGCAATTCTTATCTCACAAACTAGTTTTTGAGATTGAGTTAGACCCAAAGTCCAATTTCTTATTAGTTACTGCTTTTTGTCACTCTTCAAATCATGAGAGAGAATGGATTACGATACTATTTAAATCAAATAAACTTAGGACTATGGAGTTTATAGCAGTCTTCAGAACTGTAAATTCTACAATGTCATGGAACTTAGCATTTGTGCATTTGTATGTTACAGGCCATTGAAGCAAGACAGAGAATATTTAGCGGAAAGCATGCTGTTGAAAATCAGAATTAAAGAGCACATGCAGATGCTATAACATACATATCGAAATAAACCTTCAACTTGCTATGCTTTAGCGAGAATCACCAGTCATCATAGTACCAATTGGACAAATTCTAAAGTGATCAGCCTCTCAGATGTTAGTGGACAACTTTAGCAGAACAATTCCAGATACGGGGATTTTCCAGTTTCCTTAAGCATGTTGTTTCCAATTTGAATTTGTTTTGCTTTGGTAAATCATTTAGCTGCGGCTTCTTGTAACTTGTAACACAATCTTCCTGTTTGAAAAATAAACAGAAATTATTAATTCTGATAGTAAGCAACCCTCACTTCTAACCGAGAGGTTGTGAGTTCGAGTTGCCCCAAGAGCAAGGTGGTAGTGTGTACGCAGCCTTACCCCTACCCAGGGGTAGAGAGGCTGTTTCCAAATAGACCCCCGGCATAAATCCCCAGAATTTGCTCCTGGGGAGACTCGAACTCACAACCTCTCGGTTGTAAGTGAGGGTTGGTTACCATCAGACCAAGCCCCTCTTGTCTAGAACATCTCCTTCACAAATGTTGCCTCAATGCTTCATAGCTTGCCATGATCATTTCACCTCTAACATCTCTCATAAAAATTCCCCCCTACACATACTCTTTGTTGCTACTTCCATCCGTATTGCCTTTAATAGCATTTTCACTAGGTTTTCAGCTGATTAGTTGTGGGCCATACGTTCATTAATTCTTGTTAAAGAAAATTCCACCTATGGCAAAATCTTGTCATACATTCTTGAAAAAGAAGTACTCTATCTCCACCCCATATCTTTCACTGCATTCCAAAGAGAATTACATGTTCTATAGCCACGGTGCTAGGATTTCTGCAGCAGGAGCATCTTGATATCAACTGTTAACAAAATTTTTGAACGACCTCATCCTAATTTTTCTATGCAGATGCAACTATGAAGTCACCCTGGGCACTTAAACTCCAAATAAATTTCATCTCTGATGAACTCTATATTTCCATTCTCCTTTCACAATGCACTCCTTAGAGTTGTAATGGTGTAACTAAAAAAATAATGAATGCCTTTTTTATTTTCTTAGCCCAAGAAAATATGCTAAAACTAGCAGCAAATAAAAAGGATCCTAACAACTATTCCTATAATCAAATATGAAGCCTGTCTGCCAGACTCCGTGCTTCATCTTCACCCAACGGATTATGAAGGAACATGTTAATCTAAACATATTACATTTGGCGCATAAATTGTAAAACGAGAACTCACTTGTTCTTCGTGAAGCGGAAGCAAAAATGGAATGAATCGCGGCTGGAATTATTGGTCGGCGGTGGTTGTCACGTTGTGAATGAGTAACCTCCAATTCCACAGTCTAAACCCTAGCCGAAATTGAGAGAGATGAGCGCAGGAAAATACTGCAAAGTCTGTTTTCTATTGTAGACACTAAGTATACTTATATAGGAAATATTAGAGTTAACTAATAACTCTGTTGGGCCTTAAAGCACCCCTTATGAGTGGACCCAATTTTTTTACATCTCCCCCTCACATGGGAGTGCTCATCTAATATGAGAAATATATTCTCATCTCCTCAATCATTCATACAGAGAAGTAAACCATGCGACCAGCATACTTTGAGAGCTAATTGCTATACATCTATTAGGAGTATATATCCTTTCATCGAGCGCAAACATGCAAGTAGATCATAAAGTGTGAAGTACCCTAGATCGTGTAAATTACATTGGATATAGCCTCAAAATCTCATATATCATTATTTCTTGTATGCACAATTATAACTCATAAGTCATAATTGGTGCACCAGTGTATGTCTTTGTCCCATAAAAATTGATGTACAAATGATATTTAGACACCATAAGTATCTAAATTTGAGTTCATTGATCTACAATATCACTTTTAACTTATATCCGTCTCGCAAAGTAGACTAGGTGAACGGTTTCCACCCTAATGACCTTCTGTCGTTGTTTAAGCGACATTCTGTTTTTTAGAGAATATCTTTCAAATTATCTTTATGATAATTTTGCTTAAATCCATATCTTTTCTCCATACATCACTAAGATAAGGAGGAGTTTTCCTGTGTGAGAAGGCCAACATCATGTGTACTCGACATACTTATAAAAAAAAGAACAAAGAATGTACATAACATTCAACAAGAAAAATATGTATGTATGTAAATCAACTTTATTTATTATCAAAGAACATCAGTTTAAGAACATAGGAAAATAAATAACAAAATAAAGTATCTCAGAGTCGACGCAAGCCTTGAGACCTAGTGTGCGTCACAAATGCATATCTAGACAAAGGCTTGGTCAATAGATCTGCTAACATATCTTTGTTAGACATATACTTCACATTCACTACCTTACGTCTAACCATGTCTCTCCTATAGTTGTACTTGATATCTATATGTTTGGTTTTAAGGTGAACCTTTAGGTCCTTGGTGGAGGATATTGCAGCCTCACTATCACAGTAGACTAGTAATGGTTCAGTATTTTCAGCAATATCCAACAAGGGCTCCAAGAACTTTTCAACCAAACAGCTTCTTCTGCTACTGATGCGAGAGCCACATATTCGACTTCCATCATAGATAGTGATAAACATGATTGTTTCTTAGTACTCCATGATATGGCCCCATCACTAAGTAAGAATACATATCCTGAGGTAGACTTCCTCTCATATAGATCTCCTCCATGGTCAGCATCAATGTACCCAACTAATCGCATATCCTTGCCACCTTGATAACAAAAGGGAATAATCAGCAGTTCCCTTCAGATATCTCATGATCCTTTTTATTGCTTGCCAATGCGCTAAATTTGGGTCGGTGAGATGCCTACTTACCAAGCAACTGCTTGACATATATCATGTCTAGTGCACAATATAGCATACATTAGACTTCCGACTGCACTCTTATAAGGAACTTGGCTCATTCTTTCTGTCTCTTCAGAAGTGTTAGGACATATCTGACTTCCCAAGGTATGGCCTTTACTTCTAGAAGTTTCAACTCGGCTACTGTTTTGCATATTAGATCGTTCAAGAACTTTTCTAATGTAATTCTCTTGTGAGAGATACAATAGTTTCTTTGGACGATCTCTTGAAATTTTAATTCCAGGAATATATGCAGCTTCACCCATATATTTCATCTCAATTTGGGATGATAAACATGACTTTATCTTGGTTATAAACTCCTTATCATTTCCAGCTATAAGTATGTCATCTACATATAATGTTAAAATCACAATTTTGTTTCTTGATCTCTTGGTATAAACGTAATAGTCTTCATCTATCATGGAAAAACCATTGGATACAAGAACATTTTAAAAGCGTATATACCACTGCCTTGAAGATTGTTTGAGGCGATAAATAGACTTCAAAACTCTACAAACCTTTTGTTTGTGACCCTTTTCAATGAAACACTTAGGTTGTTCCATATAGATTTATTCATCTAGTTCCCCATTGAGAAAGGCGGTCTTTACATCCATCTGGCGTAATTCAAGATCCAGGCTTGCAACAATAACTAGAACCAGGCAAACCGAGGTAAATCGTACAACAGGCAAGAAAGTCTCTTCAATGTTTATTCCTTTCTGCTATGTATACCCTTTCGCCACGAGTAGAGCCTTATATCTCTTAATTTTTCCATCATCCTTGAGCTTAATTTTGATAACCCATTTGCTCCCAATTGCTTTGCTCCTTCAGGGAGGTCAACTAGTTCCGAAACATTGTTTACTCTCATAGACTCTGATTCATCTTCCATTGCTTTTGTCTATTTATCCTTAGAAGGGCATAGGATAGCCTCTTTTACATTTTAGACGCATTTTCTTATTGTAGTAGCATCATAAATAGTTCTCCGCCTTCAACATAAAATTGTCGGCGGGGAATCATTTTATGAGAACCGCGTCTTACTTTTTGATTCATCATTGTTCCCATTTTCAATGTTGCTCCCACTTGGATCAAGATCATTCATCATACTCCGATTTGGAACAAGATCTCTGACCATCTCGCTCCCACTTGGAATAGGATCCATTTTGTCACTTCAACTAAAAATAGAAGGATTACTCTCATTCACATATGATGATGAAGGAGGTTTTTGAGGATTACTTAGGTCGGATTGTCTTCAAATCTATAACTCATATGGAGTGGTAGTAGTTGATTTTGTAGGCACTCTGTTAAGTACAAAGGAAGTAGTAAGCAACACATCACCCAATAACTAATACAGATGTTATATTGTGCCACCATTGACCAAACCAATTCTAGAAGCGTTCTGTTCTTCTCTCCGTAACACCATTTTGTTGTGGAGTATTTGGGATAGTCAACTGATGAACTATTCCTTTTCATCACATAAATTATTAAACTAGGTTGACAACTATTCATGACCACAATCAATTTGAAGAGCTGTTATCTTCTTGTCTAATTGATTTTCCACTAAGCTTATTTAGCTTTTGAAGCAACTTATTGCTTCTGATTTGTGGGAAATCAAATTGACATAACTGAAACGGGTAATGTCATCAATAAATATGATGAAATAAATTGCTTCACATAGAGACTCATAGGACCACAGATGTCCTAATGGACTAATTGCAAAGGATATTCGACTCTAGTCGCCTAATCAAAAGGTTTTCTTGCAAATTTTCCAGCTAGAGAATTTTTAGAAGTGGACAATTCCATATGTTCTATGCTGGAAAGCAAACCATGTGTTGATAACCTTTGCATTCTTTGTTGGCCAATATGACCAAGTCTAGCAAGCCATATGTTTACCTCACTATCTTATTTATGCGAAGAAACAAACATATAAAAACTAGCATTATTATTAAATGAATCATAATTCAAATTTATAATAATTAAACCTCCAGTCACATGACCAAAACCAAATAAAGTTGAACCAAAAGTCAACTTGGAAGAATTGCCATAACAAAACAAGTCAAATCCTAACTTAAGAAAAACTGAAACTGAAATAACAGTTCGGCGAATTGTTGGTGCAAAGAGAATATCGTGTAGTATTAGGTCTCGACCACCACGCAGGACTAACTTACATGTACTGATCCTTTCAATAGCAACTTTATTGTTGTTGCCTACATATATCTACTTTTCTCCATGTGGAACTCGCATAAATTTAACAATGGCACTGCATTCCCAGGCTATGTGGTCCATTGCTCCCAAGTCTTACATCCACAAAGGATTAGATTCAGTTAAAAAACCAGAACTAGAAACACAATGTTCACTAATTTGACATCGTGAAACACCTTTCTAGGAGGCTCAGAGCAATCTCTAGCATAGTGAACCTTCTTGTCACAATTATAGCATTTCACTTTGTCAACTTTCACACGTTTGGGAGGCTTGTTCTAGCCTTTTTAAGTCTTTGCTCTTTTAGCAGGCTGAACTTGCGCTGGCCCTATATTATTACCCTAGTCCCTTTTCATTGAATCACTCTTTGTTTTGGAGGTTGTTTCCATGTGAAACTCATATATTGGATTTGTAGCCTCAAGTCGTTCCTCTAACTCAAGGTGTCTGCGAACATCTTCCAGAGTTGTGATCTTGTAACGACCTGACCGGTTGTTTTGACCAATAGCATGGCGTTAAGTAGTCTGAGGCCATGAGCAACTTCATTTCAGGTATTATGAATTGTACGTGCGGTCGGACTTGTATTGCGGGAAGTTTAGAGTTGATTTGGAGAGAGAATTCTCATTTCAGAAGCTTAATGTTTAAAAAATTAACTAGGATTGATTTTTGAGTAAACTACCTTGGAATCAGGATTTGAAGGTTCCAACAGGTTTGTATGATGATTTCAAACTTGCCATATGCCTGGATCGGGTTGTGGACGACCCGGGAGCTTTTTGGCGCCCATTGTGGAAGTTAGCATTTTTGAACAAATTTCATAAGTTTGGCTTGAAGTGCATTTTAGTGTTATCAATGTACGTTAAGGATTTCGAGTCTAGGAGTAGTTATGTATGGTAATTTTGGAGTTGGCAGCGCGATCAGAAGAAAATTCGGCGGTCCGTAGGTCATTTTTGAGTCATTTAGCTAAAGATAGAAAATTGAAGATTTTTGGAGAAGTTTGACACGAAGTGGAATTTTTGATATCGTGTTCGGATTCTAATTCCAAAAGTTGGAGTAGGTCTGCAATATAAAATATGATTTGTGTGCGAAATTTGAAGTCAATCGGACGTGATTTGATAGTTTTCGGCATCTAAAGTAAGTGTTTAAAGTTCTAAATTTCATAAAGCTTGAATTGGGGTGTAATTCATGGTTTAACGTTGTTTGTTATGATTTGAGGCCTCGAGCAAGTTTGTAACATATTCTGGACTGGTCGGTATGATTGGTTATCGAAATTTTGATATTTAGATAGCAAAACGGGTCTGCTTGCTGTCATGACCACACCTACGAGAAAGGGGCTGCATATGCAGATTTCGGTTAGGAGCAAATGGACTGCAAATGCAGTCAAGGAGCCACATAAGCGGGACCACACCTGTAGAAGAAAGAGCAAAGAAGTGGAGGAGGGGGGCATGAAGGAAACCGCAGATGCACTGGAGTGGCTCGCACATGCGGAACCGCAGGAGCGGTCGAGGGATCGAAGGTGCGGAAAGTGCTGGAGGCAGTGTGTTTCTTTAAAATCAGGTCTTGGCTCATTTTCACTTCATTTCTTCCATGGGAGCAGATTTTGGAGCAACTTTGGAGTGCCATTTTCATCACCAAGCATGAGGTAAGTGATATCTACTAGTTTTGAGTAAATACAAGGTTTACATATGGATTTAGACATGAAAATTTAAACTTGCATTTTAACCATGATTTTGGGTATGGAATTTATAGAAAGTCATGAATTTTAGTTCATGAGGCTATGGGTAAACTTTATCTTCGAGAAATTGTGGATTCCGGGCACGTGGGTTTGAGGGCATTTTTGTCAACTTTTTGGTCAGGGTTAGGAATTGTTATAAATTAGATAATAATAAGTTTCTTAGCATATATTAATGTATTTACATAATTATTCGCTAGTTTTGGAATGTTGTGCATCAATTCGAGGCTTCGCAAGGGCGTGGAATGCTTGCTATGGATCTTCGGAGCGATGTGAGTCTTCTTTCTAACCTTATAAAAGGGAATTGTTCCCATAGGTGAATATAATTGGTTATGTGCTCCTATTGGTAGGGGCTACGTACGCAATAGGTAATGAGAGTCAATGCGTAGCTACTATTATGCTATTGTTCGGGTAGTTTAGGACCCAAAAGCATGCTAGACTTTAATTAATTATAAACTTATTGACAGCTTGGATTGCTTAAATCACATTGAATTAGTAAATGAATTTCTAAATTTATTAAACTTCAATTTCTTAAATTGTTAAAAGAGGATTGACTTTTAATTGGATAAATGTTCCCCCATAAGTCCTTAATTGGCTGTTTGAGCGTGTATTCCTATGTTTACCTGCATCGCACGTATGATTTGCCAGCAGAGTATTTGTTTACTTTATGTTGACCGAGTCACATGATAATTCGCTAGCAGGGTAATAGATGCATCTACGGTTCGGGCTGCTCGACCCTCACCAGTGCACAATTTAAGTTTTTGTTGGAGCGGGCCGTCGACCTCGGCATAATATGCGCATGCTTACAATGCTTGCCTGAGAAGTTTAACTGTTGATGTTGCCTTTCATAGCCTGATACAAATTGATTATGATAATGAACATAAATGTTGATAATCCTTTATTATTTGTTACAGCTATTTACCTGTTTTCCGACTTTGTGAGCTAGAACTGCTATATAATTCCATGATTACCTCACATCTTTATTATATTATTATTCGACCACTAGAAAGTGTTGAAGTCGACCTCTCGTCTCTACTTCCCCGGGATTACACGGGATACTTGCTGAGTACGCGTTATTTTCGTACTCATACTACACTTGTTGTGTATTTTTATTGCACATATTTATGTGTGGCTAGTGAGTTAGTGGCATAGCAGCATAGTTTACATGGAGAATAGGTGAGCTGTTCTTTCTCAAGGCGACCCGCATATAGTATACTCTCTCTCGGGATTCTATTTATTTTCTATCCAATTGTATTCCGGACAATTGTTTACTTTATTTATTTTTTCATAGAAATAGCTCATGTACTTATGACACAGGGTTTTGGGATATATTTGAGTTTATTCAGAAATTTAAAGGTTGTATAATTATTTCGAGGAATATACAGAGTATTTATTTAATCATATAAAAGAAGTATTTTCAAAATTATCAGAATAAGAATTTAATTAAGTATCTCAGTTCGCTAGCTTGACAGCGGTATCCGGCACCACCACGACCCTTAGTAGAATTTGGGTTGTGACAATGTGATATCAAAGCACTAGGTTCCCTTAGGTCTCACGAGTCATGATCAAGTCTAGTAGAGTCTCGCGGATTGGTACAGACATGTCTGTACTTATGTTCGGGAGGCTACAGGGTTGTTAGGTGTACTTCCCTTCTTAATTCCTTATCGTGTGATTTGATTCTTGTGAGGCTTATGCCTTTATTTCTTTCCTACTCAATCTTATACGACACAAATCATTTTATATAAATCGAGAATTGAAGAATTGTAATAGCACTACAAATGTGGTGCAGGTGTTTCTCCCTACGGGGTTATTGAGCTATTATCATCGCCTTGTGGAAGGATATCTGTTGTTTCCGCTTAGTAGCAGTACTTTTGAGAGCTCTGAGGTTAGGCACAAGTTTCCATGATTCTTTTGAACAATTGTTCTGCAGTATTTATATGATGGTAGGATGTTTGCCTACATGTTGGGGCAGTGAATGACTTGAAGGGAAGTTTACTCACTGCATGATCTTGAGATTTGGTATTTTATTCCCGGTAGGGGAAATACAATTAGGCTGAGAATGTTCAGGTTTGGGTTGATGGGGGGACGTGACTTCGTATTCTCAAGTGTGGTGGAGTTTTCATCGGCGATGTGGTATCATTTTCCTCAATTGAATATGTTAAGTTGTCGGTATTGTGGTTTTCTATGATTGCCTTTGGGGTAGGATATTGCTCTCGAAGAAGTGAAGGTCAGAGATTGCTGAGTGCAATGGTTCAGGATAGACTCGGTGTTCCTAGAGTTAACGACTCGAGAATCAAGATCTTCAGAAAGGTTTAAAGTCGATAGTGATTGTCACACCTCCTTTTTACCTACATCCCATAAGGGGTATAAATGGGTTTTTCCAATTAAAGGAAAATCGAAATGAAATTTACTTATTGAATTCAGAGTCGCCACTTGGGAGATTTATGGTGTCCCAAGTCACTAGTTTAGAATCCTGAATCGAGGTAAAGAATGAATCTGTTTAACAGTCCGCGAACCAGTAGAAGGTGTTAGGTATTTCCGGGTTCCGTGGTTCTAGCACGGTCGCTCAACTGTTATATTCAGCTTAATTATCTGATTTTAATACATTTATGAACCTATGTGCAAATTTTAACTTTTAACCTCTTTTGATTAATTTTAAAGAAGATTGAACGCCATCAAAAATATGTCTGGATCGCTTCACATGAAATACACCTACAATCCAGAAACATTTTATTCAACGTTTTAGGACATGGATTTAGGTCACAAGAAATGCACACCGGATTTTAACAAGGTAATATTATTGAATAACGTGCCTAAAGCAACTAACGCGTTGATAACTTTATGAGTGCCACGAAATTTAGCTAAATGGCAAGCGTCAGGTTCTAAATATTTTAAAGACACAATTAAAGAGAGGGCCACGCAACTGATGATTTTATTTGGCGTAGTGAACCTCAATTTATTCTAATTAAAGCATTTCTAAACTAATTCACGAGTTTCATATGTGATTCATTATCTAATTATATTTCATGGTACGCCTCAAACCAATTTCCAGAAGAAACAGTAGAGAAATAGAGCTGGGTGTATCTACTATCTTCTGTACTATTGTTGTATTTTGAATAGACTAGCGGTGATACTATTAAGACCTAACTCTTAACGTCAAAAGAAGGGACTGAGCTTAGCACAAAGTCCATGGGCCTAGAAGGGTTAGCGAGGTGCGAAACCTTGGGCCTCATAACAAGCATACATCCTAGTCCAAGAACAATCAGCTTTCGCGAGGTATACCGAAGTCAGACTTCATAAAAGTCTCATTTCGAATCCTCATGACAAAAGCCGGACTAAACGGAAGACAATCGCGTTGGAGTTACATAAATGCCAATATCCTTTGAGTCAGAAAATACAGAACCACTCTGGAACCAATGCATCTGTTCTATTATGAAATATGACTTCAACTATGACGATGCACGAATTATCCATCATTTTCAAGCAAAAAACCTTATAATTACTGACCTATCAAAGAAGCAGACCAAGCTAGACATGATGAATTTAATTATGTGAAACTACTCTTAAACGACTCTAGGATTCCAGTACTTACACGAGAGGAACTAGTAACACTAGTAACATGTTATTAGACTCAAACATGATTCAACAACTAACTTTAGCAGAAAATCAATTACAATTCAGATTCTTTAAGCACACAGGTGCACCGAACTAGCCATTAAATCTTAGAACAATCTCGATTCTATTATACATCACCTTACCTACTAAACATGAAGCTTAACCAAACAAATGACATTCTCAACAGAACCAGAAATCTGAAGGGGGTCAAGATTAGGCCAAAAGGCTAATATCAAAGCAGAACATTTCAAGTAATATAATTCATTACCAACACATATACTCATATACTCTTGCTTATGGCTATTAGACATACAAAACCTTAAATATAGGTAAACAACTCAAATGACATGAAAGACTGCATCTCTTATTAGAGGATAATTGAATAAACAGGGGAATAAAAAAGGTAAATCATCCCAAAATAGCCTGTATTCAAATCAATTGTCAATCTACATGTTTCAGAAAACTCTTGCCGTTCAACACTGAGAAAATACCTGGAAAAGAGGTAACAAAAAGGAAATGAGGTTCAATAAGCAACAGCAGCGGAGAAACCCGTATTCAGCCAACTTTAAGTTAAATCGACTCAACAATCAATGGAACAGTAGCTTAAAACTGAATCTACCAATTCTTCCAACAAGAACCAGATTCAAGCCATTTACACACTTAATGAAACACATAATTCCTTAGCAAGTTGAAGTTTCACAACCAAAATCAATGGAACAGCCCTACTATAGCCGTCTCTATTCTCTTAGATTTTTTTTAGCTTTTTTCTCTTTATAAAACAGTAAATTATGTGGCCTTTTTTCGGATTTTCAGCTCTCTAACTCAGATTTTCAGAATGTGTGAAAGCAGCCCTCAAATGAAAGGTAGAAGATCTTTATATAGGTCTGCCTAAGGCAGCCCTAGTTCAACTAATCAATTCCCCTTTTACCCCTATTTTTGTTATTTTACCCTTTTTACCCCTTTCAAGCATCTCAAAATCACTCCCCTTAACAGACTTATCCTTATCCTCGCCTCTAGAAGCTCCCTGCTAAAAGAAATGATTCTTTCCCCAACCTAGAATCTCCAAACTAACCCTTACCCAATTACTTATTACACTTCCTTCCTGACCCCTAAGCCCCCTTACGTTTCTAGTTGCTCGAATGTCCCCCACGACTACTTACTATTAGAATATGTGACAAACAAACGGAATAACACACCAATTTTAACAAACGGATCAGAATGAGATTTCAGTGCAAGAATTGAACTTTTATAACATACCTCAAATTAAAAATCATTCAGACTGACTCTATGAGACGAATCATAGAAAGAAGACTATAATTTAACCTTAATTAAATCACATAAACCCTAAAATTCCCATCATGAAGATAAAGGTTGAAACCAAAGCAGGACAATAAGATTGAATCTAGACTCTGACTAGACCTAACTTTCCCAAAAAAAATTAAAACAAAACAAAACAATACAAACAAATTCACACAAAAAACCATAATTGAAAGAGAACAAGGCCATGAAAACTAACCAGAAAACATAATGATTGGGCTCCAACTCAATCAAAGAAAGGAAGAAACATTGATTACTCGGAGGCTGGCCTTCAAAATGAACTAGAACTCGTGTCAATCAAACGTTCTGGATGGGAACTCTTTTTTGAAACGAGTCTTGAGTCGCTTTGATTTCCAGTAAAAAAGAAAATTCTGACGAAACAATCTTGGACAGACCAGGTCTCCCAATTTGGATCTTAAATTCAAACAAGTTGAGAGAGATTTGAGAGGTGTTCCTTTGGTGTTTAGTAAAAAAGAGGTGAGAGCATTGTTTGGTGTTAATTTGGAGGTGAGATGGGGTGGCTCCGCCATTGGACAGTGGTGGGATTTAGATGCGGCGGCTTGATTAGGGTTAGGGTAAAAGGTCTCTGAGAGACGATGGAGAGGGGGTTGGGGAGGGGCGGGGGAGTTTGGACATATTTATATTAAGCTCACCCTAGCTCCTAGCCACTGATTAAGAAATTCTCGACGGTCCAGATCAATCCCCTTAACTAAAACGGGGTCATTTAACTTATTGAAGGGAGGGGGTGGGTGATTTGGTTTGGGCCGTTTGGTCCGTTTGGGCGTGTATTTCCATGGAAATTGATTCTTTTAACTAAGAAGACCAATTCTTTCATTTCTTTTTCTTTTTCCTTTCAAATTAAAAAGTTCTTCCTTTCTCTTTTTTTTTTCAAATTAAAAATAAAAATCTGACTTGATTCCTACTCAAATTGTTTTACCAAATTACATTAATTAACTATTATAATTGTCAGAACTAATTAATTACAAAATTAAAAGAAAAACTACTAAAATTCCAAAATTAAAATTAAAAGAAAAACTATTTTGTGATTTTGTTTCTATTTTTGTAAACTCCTAATTACTGATTAATTACAAAAAATATGTAAAATTAAACTCTAAATGCAATGCATATTTTTTATATTTTTCATGAATTAAATAAAATAAGCGTGCACAGACAAAATGCAAGCAATTAATAGAAAATGTTACAAAAATCCACAATATTGCGAACACTGAAAGAAGTCATTTTGATTTGAATCTATGGGAGTAATTATATAGGGCAAAAATAACGTGCTCACAGTTGCCCCTCTTTGCTCGGAAGCACGAAGCGTTTTCGTGCAAAGATAAATGAGCAGATACGAGCGATTTTTGCCCGTTTGAGTACTCCGTGTGAAGCATCTTTGAAAGATTTGACAGCACTCTGCTTCTAAGATTGCCTACATATCCATTGCTAAAAAGGAATTACGTTACTGTAGTTGGGAATGTCTGGTAGCTGGGACTAACATGAAGCTGTGATTTCTTTGTTGTTGCTGCTGCTACTACTTTTTACTGAACCCCCTTATTACACCATAAAAAATGAGCTAGACTAAACTATGATCTATGAATTACAAAAGTGCTATCTTTATATTTAAACTTGATCTTGTATATCTTGTTGCCTTTTTGTCTTGTATTCTCTTGGTTAAATCCATTTGTTGCCGCCTTAAATTATAATTGAGACCTTTTCCCTTTCTCCAAGTGGACGCCTGACTGCTGAACTTGAATGTATTCCTAGGCTCTCCAGACGGGCTCCTGACTTCCAAATAGACAAAATAAAGAAAATTTCTGCCCCAGATTGGGTATCTGGGCACATATGTAAGTGTAAAACGAACCAAATTACCAAATATCAATAAGAATTTGAAAGCTAAAACTTGAACTGCACTCCCTTGTTCTCCAAGCGGGCTCCTGAATGTTTGAAATTATTCCCATGCTCTCACGACGGGCTCCGGATTGTTGAGCTTGAAAGTATTCTCATGTTCTCCAGCCGGGCTCCTGACTACTAAACTTGAATGTATTCCCATGCCCCGGGAGGGATCCTTGCTTCAAAATAGACAAAACGAAAAATTTGTAAGCTAAAACTTAAATTGTACTCCCTTGCTCTCTAGGCAGGCTCCTGAGTGCTGCACTTAGATGTATTTCCATGCTCTTCAGGCGGGCTCTTGACTTCTGAACTTGAAATGTATTCCCATTCTCTCTCGGCGGATTCTTGGCTTCTGAATTGAAATGTATTCCCATGCTCCCCAGGCGGGCTCCTGACTGCTAAACTTAAATGTATTATTCCCATGATCTCCAGGCTAACTCCTGACTTCAAAATAGACAAAACAAAAAATTTGTAAGCTAAAACTTTAATTGTACTCCCTTGCTCTCCAGGCGGGCTCATGATTGCTGCGCTTGAATGTATTCCCATTCTCTCCATGCGGGCTCATGACTTCTGAACTAAAATATATTCCCATGCTCTCCAGGTGGGCCCCGGACTGCTGAACTTGAAACGTATTCCGATGCCTCCCAGGCAGGCTCCTAACTTCAACAAAATAGACAAAAGCAAAGAAAATTTTGTGGCCCAGTTTGGTTGCTGGGTGCATGGGTAAGTGTTAAAGTAAATCATTTACTAACTATTATTAATACTTTGAAAGCTAAATCCTTTTATCCAGGGGGGGTCCTGAAAACTCTTAATTAAATGACAATTATAAATCTACGTTACATCTTCTAAAGGCGAGACTTCCGCTAAATCCTGTTAGCTAAGAGGGTTATAAACTACATCCTACTATTCAGGAAGTTCTTGAAAAGTCCTAATTGAATCTTATCTTAAACATGCAAACTTTGAAACCAACTTATAATCATTTATAGTGTATTTTTTATGCTAAATTATGCTACTCATGATTGTTTTGAAATTTAAACTAAGTCACATTATCCGGGAAGGTCTTGAGAGTTTAAGGTCAAACCTGTTTTGGTGCTTGCTCTTCTCCCCTACGGGGAGTTTCTCCGAAACAAATGAAATTTTTTCCCCTCTTTCGAATCAAAGAAAAATTTTGTCAGTTTAAAAATATGGCGGTTGGTTTGTGGTCTTGACCTTGAAGACGATTGCTCCTTCACTTTCGATGATCACTTGATTTCCACTCGAAGACCTTTCTTGCTTACTGACTAACCCCTATTCTTTATCATCTTTATCACTGAAAATACCTGTTATCCATTCCTACCAAATATCCTTCATCTGTTGCATTGCTTATGAACTAGCATTTACCAAACCTTTATGTCTCACATGAATCTCGAAGCACGACAAATTCCACCCACTCACTTCGTATGTTGTTCCTTCTTGACTTAAACCACTAGGCCTGGACTTGAGGTCTACATCTGCCTCATTTGCTATGATAAATTTGATTTCTGCTTGGAAGACCTCGCTTGTTTATTTATTAGCCACTTTCTCTATTATCCTTATCACATAAAATACCATTGATCTGGCCACCTAACACCCTCCATTCATTGCATTGTCCGTGTATTGATATTCACGAAGCTTTGTGTTTCACCGAAAATATCTTTAATTTGTTCACCTAACACCCTCCATATTGTTGCATTGTTCATTAATTGATATGTACCAAACCTTTGTTTTCACAAGGATCCCAAAGCATGTTGATTATTACCAGCTCGATGCGCTAGTTGTTCTTTTCTGACTTATGACATTTTTATGTGTTAGCCAAACCCTGTTTTCTGCAATTGGAAAGCTGGTTGCAGATTTTGAAGTCATTTCTCACTTGTTATGACCAACAGAGTCAGGAGGAGGAAGTAAACAAAAAAAATTAACTGAGTGAAGAACAAAGGGAAGAGATGATTTCTAACAAGAAAAGTACGAATTAGAAACCTATCAGATGTGGATACCAACTCTAATGACCACGACACACGACATGCTCCTGTAGATATTCTGTAAAGCAAATATGATGTTCAGCTCTTATTCTACCTTTTCACTGTGAAACTGGGCTTCAATGCTACGCTTATCTAATATGATAACTAGTAGTGTCCGAAGGGTTTTCACCATCAAGCCTCTCTCATTTCATTCTTTCATTGAACTTAGAGTCGCCTCAAGGTGCCCGTAAAGGTTTTCACCAATAAGAGTCTCTCATTTCTTATTTCTCTCAACTGTCATCACCTTAAGGTGCCCGTGAGGGTTTTCATCAATAAGACTCTCTCATTCTTCATTTCCCTTATTTGGATTGGAGTTTTGCCCATGATTTGATTCATCTGTACTCGCTCGACTTGACATCTCTCGAAGACTGATCCGAAGGTCTTTTTTGGACCGTAATGTGGGCTTTTGGATTGGGTTATAAAAAAAGGATATCAAAGGTTCAAAACAATTCAAATGGGTTCAAATTTTACAACTTTCAAAATCAAACTTCTTGCAACAACACAACTTCTACCCCAGTTTATTGCTTGGGGTCTATTGGATTTTTATTTTGATGGGACCAAACCATGAGGCTGCCTATGTATCCTTAAAAAGAATCAGGTTGAACGTAGTTCATGTCATAGAAATTACTTTCTTGTTGTGATTTTTCTTTTCTTTTTTGTCCTCTTTCTCTTCTCTTCTTTTCTTTCTTCCTTTTCTCTTTCTGTTTTCTTTTTGTTGTTGTTTTTTTTTCTTTTTCTTTCTCTTTTACTTCTTTTTGTTTTCTCATTCTTCTTTTTTCTCTCTATTCATTCGTTTTCTTTTCTCTTTTTCCTTCACTTATCTTTCACGCTTATGTTTCTGAAATTTTCTGCTGATTCCAAAATAGGGGTATGAAAGGAAATAAATAAGGCTAAAAGGGGTAACAAAGGACAAAGTATTTAGATAGAAGAACAAAATGCCTTCATCATTCCAATCTTCAAAAAATGCCAACTACAAACAATACAATTAAACAAAACAAGGAAAACATTTGTAACATATTTTGATCATACCAGACTTGATAACCATATCCGCACATTCGCCTTCTACGTATGTTAACTGCAAAGCACCATTATACAACACCCTCACTCTCATTATCACGAACGGCATCTGTCAATTCGAGAAAACTTGCTGTTAGCTTCAAACCAATGCGGCATGATGTATTTCTATAGGGTTTCTTTGTGTTCTATCTGTCCCGGTTTCACATAGTTTGGTCTTCAAATGATCTCAAAGTGTCCAAATTTGTTCCTACTTCATTCAAGTGCCCTCTCATCTTCAAAATTATTTCAATGCTTCATGACTAAACTAACTTTCGAGCTCAGGCTGTGAATTACGTATGCATTTCATGTCATTAGAACCAACAGGAAAAGATTTGCAGAAAGAAAAGAGAACTAAACAAAAGAAAATGTCTAGAAATAACAGAAAATAGGAAAGGTGAAACAGTTCAAACAACAAGACAAGCAAACTAGACCATGGAACAAACCTTAAAAGCACTGAAAAGCTAGTACAACTAAATAAACCGGGCAAAATTAAAGGATAGAAGGGTTTGAGTCACAAGATAATATCCGGATTACAACCCTGAAATAACCCAGACAGCAGAAATGACAAAAAAATACACCACCAAAACTCCAATCTGGCTGACCAAGAAGTGGAGCATCTTCCCAATTACCAAGCACAACATTTTAGCCACTAAATTCTGCATCAACATTACTAGGGGCTTCACAAGTCTTCATCACATCGGTCTTAACAAGTTGCTTTTGAGTTCCTTTTGCCAGCTCGTTCTTAAGGTGAAGCTCTGATAGCACTGAAAGCTTAGTAGCACGGGGGCCTTTGAGGCTCCCGGAATAATTCTCATATTCCTTTTCAACATATATCATACCTACCATGTGCGTCTCACTATGCACATGCGATGGACTTTGGCTGGTGTCTGCTGCATCTGGATTTTTCTCGACAATGTCGCCTGCATTAATAAGTTTCTAACTTACTTTTTTCAAATTCTAACACTTTTCTATGTCATGCCCCGGGGCGGCAATATGCACAGCTTTGAGAAAAATCAATTTTTTTTGACATAGGGTTTGACATTTTTATCTGAATCGACTTCAGCATGTCCAATTGCCTCAACCTTTGGAACAAACTGGCATATGATTCTCCAATAGGGGTGAGAGCCTTTTATCTTTTCAGAAACCTCTCGTTCTTAAATGCTTCATTGGTCTGGAAGCCATATCCAGGGAGTTTTCGGTACGCTCGTAGGGGTACATAGGAATTTTGTGGATCTAGGTTCCGGGAATGTGAGGTATGACTTTGGGAATTCTGTGGGGAGAAGAAGTTAGGGAGGGTCATCTGGTGCACCAGGATATACATGGGTACGATGTTAAGGCTGGAAGTGTTGATTAGGAAAGCCTGTTGGATCATCTTTTCAGTTTCTCTTTCTTCTACCCAGTCTTACTGGGATGTTCTGAATGTCTTTATAGCAACTAATGATTTTTCCTGACTTGATTCCCTCTTCTACTATTTCCCCTATTTTTAACACATAATTTAAGGGCTTACCCAAGGATGTGATCAAATGAGTGAAGTAGGTGAGCCCTTAGGCTTGTAAGAAAAGCTCAACCATTTCTTTTTCACCAATCAGGGTACTGACTCGAGCAGCTTGCTCCCTCTATCTGAACGTAAACTCCCTAAATCGTTCCTCTGACTTCTTTTCAATTTTAGATAGGGAGGAACGGTCTGGGGTATCATCTGATTTGCATTGAAAGAATCGAACAAAATCTTGAGCCATGTCACCCAATGTAGGCAACTTACCAACATCTTGACGCGTATGCCAGTCCAAAGCTGCCCCAGTCAGGCTCTTACTGAAATATGCCATTATCAACTCATCGTTTTCTCCGAGGATTCACATTTCATTGCAATAAATCTTCATGTGGGCTACCGGATCTCCAAACCCGCCATACAAGTTGAATTTTGGCATTTTATACCCCACGGGCAAGCGAACGTCAGGGGACACAGACACTTCTTCGTAAGCCATGCTACCCGGATCTTTCATTCCTTGCTTTTCCCTTAGAGACTGTTCTATGCCTTTCAGCCTCCTAGGTACCTTATTTCACCCTTCCATTCGTGTAAACTTTTCACTTTCAACGTGAGCCTTATCCCGTGGACCCTGCTTGTATAAGCTGGGAATCCCATCCCCCTTATGGGCAACCGCTGAGGGTATTTTGTGTCTGGGATAGTGGATGTGACAAGAGGGCACCTTTGGGAAAAGGTTGTTGTAGGACGAGCGATGGAGCTACTGGGGTGGTCGAAAAAGCTGTGATAAGCGGGTGAATATAGAGAGTATGAAGGATCATCTGACATTGTGTTTGGAGTTTGGGTTAGGGCAGCATCTAAGAAACTGGGTGGTGGCGGGGATGGTGCTTTCCCAGTAACCCAAGCCTGATTCATGCCCACCATGTGTCGTCTCAACATATTTACCTCTTTTACCAACCCATTGTCCTATTTGACCGACTTCTTACTGGTACCGATTTCAACGAACTCAGTTATGTTGTTCTCTACCATTACCTTTTTGCCTTTGTGGTGTATAGAAGAGTTACCACTTTAAAAAAACAACAAACCAACCACATTTCTACTATGAATATGGAAAAATAAAGGCGTCACGTTAGTGTTAGGGCATTTAACATATTGCTAACCGCACATTTAGGGAATGAATGCACCTAAGCAGTTAACAGTTTCTATTATGAATTTGCTCGACTGCTTGCACCATCCCAGCCTTTTCCTTATTTCCAATTGCAAACTTTCTCTCTCTTTTTTTCTGTCTCTCTTTTTTTCTTTTGCTTTCTTTCTTCTATCTTTTTCATTCTTGCCTTTATTTCTCTTTGTATTTATTCTCTCATTCCCTCTTATTTTGTCTTTGTTTCTTTCTTTTAGTTTCTTATTTTCTCTCTATTTGTATTTTTCTTATCTCTTGCTTTTCCTCTCTTTTCTTTTTTCTTTTTCATTTGGTTACAATCGAATCATATAAAGTTTGCTTACGTATTATGATCTCGCATGAATAAAGTAAAGCATATCTATTGGAGATTATGAATAAAGGAAACAAACTAACGTTCTCTTTTTCTTTTTCCCCCTTTTTCTTTTTTACCTTAATGACTACTCTAATGAGAAAATAAAAGTAAATAAAGCATTTTTGAAATTTCTTGATTGTACGCTCTATGCCTATTCTATTAACGAACATGCTTTTTTTTTCTATTTTTTCCACTTTTTGAAATAAATACTCTATTAAGAAAAATCCTAGAAGAGAAAAATATTTTTGATTCTTCTTTTTTGTAGGAAGAAAATCTAAAAATAAACCACAGAAAAATATTTCGAATTTTTATTTGATATCCTCACGCAAGATTCATAACAAGCAATAAAAAGTATTTTTGACTTTTAATTTTGATTGCCTAAAAGAGAAACTCTGAAAATAAACCAAAGATAAAGTACTTTTCTAGGTACAATATCCTAAAGTTCTAATGAAAATAAAAAAAAATTATTTTTCATTAATTTTCCAAAGAAACGCCTCAAAAGAATTTTATTTTGGATTTTGAATTAACAACTTAAAGAAAGCTTTGAAAGAAATACTAGAAGAAATTTTTTTTAAAAAAAAATTTTTTTGGTCCTAATATACCTAAAGGAAACATAAATAAAAAAACTTAATTTTCATTTCTAACATTAGTATTCTAAAGAAATCTTATAACAGAAGTGTAAAATGCAACATCTCTTTTGTTTTTTTATTTTTGAATTACAACACGTTTTTTTAGATGCAAAATACAATAGTAAAAAAACTCGATATTACTATACAAAACTAGAAAGTAAAAAATGACATACAAAATCTCCTTAAGCAACTCTTGAGTGAGCTATCCTTACTGGATGGTCACAGGATGTCTGTCAAGCTTAAACTCCAGTAAATAAATCCACACCTGTATTGGAAAACTTAAACCAACTCTTTGAGAGACAAACACAATCCCTACTAGACACATGAAATACATGATTGACGCTACTTTACCAAATAACGTTTTGGCCAAAAGGTGGACAGGAGTGCAAAATTTGGCTAAGACCCCGCGAATCCAAGAACCTAAAATTTACTAGGAACACCAGACCCTATGTGGGTTGCCTACGTATCACGCCCCGAAAGATGAGAATCAGGTATGCGTAGTTCAGGCAAAGAAAATACACTATTTTTGAAAACAAGGTTTTTTTTTCATTTTATTTTTCTCAAAAATTTGGCAGAGTTTCAGCACTATATGGACATTAGTTTTTTTCAAGACAGGTGGTTAACTCACTTAACCCTTACACTGCTATTTTTCTCTTCTTCTTTTTCTCTTATTTTCAATTTTCCCAATATTCGAAAGTTGGCCAGCATGCAAGTTCGAAGAAAATAAATGCACAAGTAGTAGTAAGATGCACCAGGATGGTCTTTTATATTTCAGGTACACCTTTCCTAGACTGACCCAACCCCTTTGTTTATTTTCCAAAGTCAAGTGCACATGATGCAAAAAAAATGTTCCTACTAGGGACCCGGCATGAGGCTGAGTTATTCAAGGTTCAACACCTGAGTTTGTTGTACTAGAAATGGCTTACCCGAGTGGACAACTCGAGCCGATAGGGAAGCAGCGTACTGGGAATACAGAAGACTCACCGTCTTAGCAACATATCTCAACCTCTTTCTAAGATGGGATTGGACTCTAGACAGAATAGAAGACACACGAAGTGCACCATTCTTCATGATTTAGAAGACTTAGAGAGAAGATGGGTTTCACAACAGTTTATAAACAACTCACATAATATCAAAGCGGTAAAAGTAACAATTAGCACATTAGGCCCAAACATGTAACAAAATCAAATAAAGCCAAATATAAAAATTTAACAGAGCTCGAATTTTAAACCCTAAACCAAAGTTCTGGGTTCTTTTCCCCAGCGAGTCTCCATAGCTGTCACACCTCCTTTTTACCTACACCCCGTAAGGGTTATAAAAGAGTTTTACCAATTAAAGAAAAATCGAACGGGATTCATTTATTGAATTCAGAGTCTCCACAGATTTATGGTGTCCCAAGTCACCGGTTTTGAATCCCAAATCGAGGAAAATAATGACTCTGTCTAACAGTCCGCGAACCAGAAATCCAAGTAAGGAATTCTGTGTTAACTAAGAACTGAAATATGTTCACAGACTTAAATAGTTTCGTCACTTAAAGAGGGCCGAGTACTATTCAATGAATAGTATTTCCGTCACTATTCATCGGCAAAATCTCCAGAATCCGGTGGTGGATTGTCACAAATTTGTGGTCAAGACATCCCTATCTCATTGCAAACAATCCCCAAGAGATTCTTTCATCAAATTACAGCCAATCTCGCTAAATCTTAAATCTTGTGTTCGTTCTACTCTAGCATTCCCATTTCTTTCACAGCTTTTGATTCCAATAGCATGTTTGTGATGGATACTGGTTGACGATCATCACAAACATGGAAGTTGCATCCTCTCCCCAGTTTTGTACTGTGGGAGAGGAAAATCGAAATTGTTCGGAAATTCAAAAACATACTTATGCATCGCAATGTTTTGGAAAGCTTTCTGTCGCAACAAATTCCACTTTGGAACTATGTCAAGTAACTGTCGATAATGGAATACCTACTGTTGAATTCACATTAGAAGAAGTGAATTCATTCACCAAGGAAGAAGGTCTTCAACAAGCTGTAGTGATTAAATTCTCGTATGGCAAACCAGAGATGCAGGAGCTGAGACACATTTTACCGAAGCAACTCGATGTCAAAGGAAATTGCAATATAGGACAGCTAGAATATCGACATATTCTGGTAAGATTTGATCTATTTGAAGATTTTGCTAATGTCGTCTCAAGAACAACTGGCTATGTTAAGTCAAAAGGTGAGGAGTACTTCTTTAGGACTTTCCCATGGACAATGGATTTTAATCCGCGTGAAGAAACATCGAAAGCTGTCGTTTGGATCTCTTTTCCAAATCTGCCAGCAAATTTCTTCGCAAAGAAATCCTTAATGTCTCTCGCTGCTGCAATAGGAAAGCCTTTAGCAGTAGATAAAGCTACTAAAGATCGAACGAGACCTAGTACAGCTCGAGTAAAAGTTTTGATCAATTTGTTAGAAAAACGTCCAAAGAAAGTAAAGATCAAAATAGTTGATGCCAAATCTGGAAAAAATGTTGAATACGACCAACGAATAGTTTTCGATAACCTTCCTAAATACTTCACGTATAGCAATCATCAAGGTCACGATGTAATCTCGTGTCGCTGGAACACAGACGAAGAGAATAAACAATCAGTTTACGATCGTCACTCTGAAGGCAGGGACAGATTGAAAAAGTTAAGAGGCGATGCCAGAGAGTATTTAAATGCTAATCTTGGGGCAAGAAGTAGTAAAGGGGTTGTTCCTAATATAAATGTTGATGCAGGACAGAATAATGTCTCTGATCCAGCTGTTACAACTGTAGAATGTAAGTCACTGCTGATTGCTGGTAATGCACAGATGTGTACTCAACCATAGTCCTCCCAATCCAGTCTGTATGTTCACAGTGAACAGATGTTGTCAACATTAGTTGGGAGTCTTGATACAAATCTAGTAATTCCAACCGCACTACCTCACCCAATGCTGAATGCAGTTTTAACACAACAGTGTAACCTTTTAATTGTGGATGAGCAGCAGGTGGATCATGATGGAAAGCTTTTCAGCAGCAATGTGCAGCAGTTAGAAATTAACAAAACAGTGGCCATTCCAAATGCTACATCTGTAGAAGCTATTCCTAAGTCATCACAGAGTCGTTTGATGGAAGTAAGTGAACAACATTCAGAACAAAAGGTGTCAAAACAGAAACAGAATGCTGCAAATAATGTAACATCAGGTGACAATTTAGGCCGAGATTTTATTCAGCACTGTATGCAAGGCACACATAAGGAACAACAGCAATTGGTGCAGAATGCTAACATTCATAAGAGTTCATTACCTAGACAAAGAAATGATATATGCTTGGAAGACACTGTTTCATTAAATGCTAATAAAGAACTGACTGTTATGTCAGCTGAAGCATTGGAGATTTCAGAATCAACTGGGAAGGATGAGGGTGAAGCAGATCAACCTTTAGTGGCTAGAAAATCTGGAAGTGCTAGTTTTCCAGATGCATCACTTGCAGCTGCACCAGTTGAGAATCTGGAGGATGCATTGAAGATGGATAAAAGACCCTCTAACCATTATAGTGAAGTAAAAGATCCTACAATGTATGTGAATGCTGCAGAGGTAATGCAGCTTACAAAAGATCAGATTCTTTCTATTTCACACTTTGAGCAATTGGCTGAACTGGATAGACAACATCACAGAGGCATTGTACATGATAAAGGAATCCAAAAATTTGTTCCTCAATCAACTGATACACATACAGAAGATTGTCAAGAGCAAAATGATTTTCCTGCTCATAGATGCAAAATACAAGCTATTACTCCATCGAAAATACCTTGCAATGCTGATTCAGATAAGAAGGTATCAAACTTGCATCTTTGTGAAACACATATTACACCAGAAAATGCCAATGCTAAAAGAAATGCAGAGGAACTGATCGAGCAGCAGCAGATACTGCAAAATGCTAACAACAACAATACTAA
This sequence comes from Nicotiana benthamiana, assembly GCA_034376525.1. Lineage (NCBI taxonomy): Eukaryota > Viridiplantae > Streptophyta > Magnoliopsida > Solanales > Solanaceae > Nicotiana > Nicotiana benthamiana. The sequence continues at coordinate 29,172,097 of CM067334.1, read as the reverse complement.
GCTGTCTGGTCAAGCAAATCTGAATAAACCATCTGGATTTGTTTATCAAGATGTCTCTCGGCAAACTGTTCTTCAAGCCAGAGACATCAACTTGACAGAGGCAGCAGCCACAGTTGTCTCATACTCAGATGACGACCAAGATTATGATAACGACAGTGAAGGAGAGGACATTGACGTCCAGCTTAAGCCAAAGAGTCAAAGAAAATCAGTGACATTCAAGTGTTCTGCAAATTAAAAACCAACAGCAAACTCAATAAGAAACTTGATCCTTAACGATCCAGTTTCTTCTCCAATGATCTCTACAAATTCAGTCGAGATCCCAGTTGCTAATAGAATTGCAACGCCACTGCCAATAGTTGCAAAGAATCAGATTAGGAGACCTCCAATGAGAAATGCAAAACGAAAAGAGGTCGCGCAATCATCTGTCTCAAAGTTCAATCAATTGAGTAATTTAATATAAAGGTTGAAGCCTTATTTCGACCTTTTTATTTCCCATCACATTAGCTTTATTTATGTAATATTATCATAATAGGTTGAACGAAAAGGTTAGACCGGTTGTTATATGGGTAACAACTCCGGCGATATTGACTCCCTTATTCGTAATTCACCTATTTATTGTAATTTTGTGTTTGTTTTGTTTTGCTTTGTTGTCTTTTTATTCTATTAATAAAATCTAACCCTAGGCTTTGCCTAGTGGGTTGCCAAAAAAAAAGTAAGGAATTCTGTTAACCCGAGAGAATGTGTTAGGAATTCCCGGATTCCGTGGTTCTAGCACGGTCGATCAGCTGTTATATTCGGCTTAATTATCTGATTTAAATACATTTATGAACCTATGTGCAAATATTAACTTTTAACCGCTTTTGATTTATTTTAAAGAAAATTGAACGTCGCCAAAAACATGTCTTTGGATCGCGTCATATAAAATGCAGCCGCAATCCGGAACACGTTTTATTCAATATTTTAGGACTTGGATTTGGGTCACATGAAATGCATACTCGAGTTTAAGAAGGTAATATTATTAAATAATGTTACGAATGCAACTAACGCATTGTTAACTTTGTGAGTGCCATGAAATTTTGCTAAATGACACACCTTAGGTTATAAATATTTTAAAGATATATTTAAAGAGAGGTCCATGCAATTTGTTATTTTATTTGGCGCGTCACGCCTTAATGTATTTTAATTAAAGCTTTTCTAAACTAATTCGCGAGGGATAGAAGAAACAATAGAGAAGTGGAGTTGGGAGTATCTTACTATCTTTCATACTATAGTTGAATTTCGAATGGCCTGGTGGTGATACTAATATGACCTAACTCTTAACTTCAAAAGAATGGACTGAGCTTAGCACAAAGTCCATAGGCCCAAATGGGTTAGCACGGTGCGAAACCTTGGGCCTCATAACAAGCATACATCCTGATCCAAGAACAATCAGCTTTTGACAGGTACAACCGAGTCAGACTTCATAAAAGTCTCATTTCGAATCCTCATGAAAACAACCGGACTAAACAAAAGACAATCATATTCAGGCCAAAGATGGAATCCCAATGCATGCTCCAACACAAACTAGCATTCAAAAATTTGAGTTACACAAATACCAATATCCTTCGAGTCAAAAAATACAGAACCATTCTGGAACCATTGCATCTGTTGTATGATGAAATATGACTTCAACTATGACCATGCATGAGTTATCCATCATTTTTCAAGCGAAAAACCTCATAATTATCGACCTAGTAAGGGTTCAGCACTTTTCAAAGAAGCAGACCAAGCTAGACATGATGAATTGATTTATGCGAAACTACTCTTAACGACTCTTGGATTCAAGTATTACATGAGAGGACAGTAACACTACTTACATGTTATTAGACTCAAGCATGATTCTACAACTAACTTTAGCAGAAAACCAATTACAATTCAGATCCTTTAAGCACACAGGTGCACCGAACTAGCCATTCAATATCACAACAATCTCGATTCTATTACACATGACCTTACTTACTAAACATGAAGCTTGACCAAACAAATGTGGCATGCTGAATAGAACCAGAAATCTGAAGGGGGTCAGGATGAGGCAAAAGGGCTAATATCAAAGCAGAACATGACAAGTAATATTATCTATTACAAACACATATACTCATCTACTCTTGCTTATGGCTATTAGACATACAAAACCTTAAATGATAGGTAAACAACTCAAATCACATGAAATACTGCATCTCTTATTACAGGATAATTGAATAAACAGGGGAATCAAAAAGGTAAATCACCCCAAAACATCATGTATTCAAATCAATCGCCAATCTACATGTTTCAGCAAACTCTTGCCATCCAAGACTAAGAAAATACCTGCAAAAGTGGTAACAAAAAGGAAATGAGGTTCAATAAGCTTTCGGTGAAATCGACTTAACAATCAATGGAACACTAGCTTAAATACCGAATCTACCCAGACATTAAACAAGAACCAGATTTAAGCCATTTACAAACTTAATGAAACACAGAATGCCTTAGCAAGTTGAAGTTCCACAACCAAAATCAATGGAACAGTCCTACTGTAGCCATCTCTATTCTCTTAGATTTTTTTAGCTTTTTTATCTCTATAAAAACACTAAAGTATACATCCTTTTTTTCGAATTTTCAGCTCCTTAATTCGGATTTTCAGAATGTGTGAAAGCTACCCTCAAAAGAAAGGGAGAAGGTCTTTATATAGGCCTGCCCATGGCTTCCCTAGTTAAGCTAATCAATTGCCTTTTTACCCCATTTTTTCGTTTTAACCTTTTTTACCCCTCTCAAGCATTTGAAAATCACACCCCCTAATAGACTTATCCTTATCCTCACCTCTAGAAGCTCCCTCCTACCAGAAATGATGCTTTCCCCAACCTAGAATCCCCAAACTGACCCTTACCCAATTACTTATTGCACTTCCTGCCTGTCCCTTAAGCCCCCTTAAGTTTCTAGTTTCTCGAATGTCCCCCACAAGTCCTTACTTCTAGCAAATGTGACAAACAAACAGAATAACACACCAATTTTAATAAATGAATTAGAATGAGATTTCAGTGCAGGAATAGAACTTTTATAACAAACCTCAAATTAAAAAACCTTCAGACTGACTAAACAAAAAAAGGAGAATAAGATTGAATCAAGACTATGACTAGACCTTACTTTCACAAAAAAAAAAATTAAACAAAACAAACAACACAAACAAATTCACACAGAAAAATAATAAACCAAAGAGAACAAGGCGAGGCAATCTAATCAAAAAAACCTAACGATTGGGCTCCAACTCGATCAAATAAACGAAGAAACATTGATTGCTCAGAGGCTGGCCTTCAAAACGAACCAAAACTCATGTTAATCAAAAGTTCCAGACAGGAACTCTTGTTTGACACGAGTCTTGTGTCATTTTGATTTCCAATAAAATAATAAAATTGTGACGAAACAATCTTGGACAGACCTGGTCTCCCAATTCAAACTAGTTGAGAGAGATTTGACTGGTGTTGCTTTGGGGTTTATGAAGATGAATATTAGAGGATTGTTTGGTGTTAATTTGGAGGTGAGAGAGGGTGGCCTCGCCATTGGACGGTTGTGGGATTTAGAGGTGGCGGCTTTATTAGGTTTAGGGTAAACAGTCTCTGAGAGATGATTGAGAGGGGGTGGGGGGGGGGGGGGTTGGACATATTTATATTAAGCTCACCCTAGATCCTGACCGCTTGATTAATAAAACCTCGACGTTCTTTACTACTTGCAATCTGCCCAACATGATAAATACTACAGATATTGCACTTGTGCCTAAAGTTAATACTCCTACAACTGTCAAAGATTATAGACCTATTGCCTGCTGTACAACTGTATATAAAATCATCTCCAAGATTATTACAAAGAGGATGAAAACTGTTATTGGCAGTATAGTTGGCCAGGCTCAGTCAGCATTTATTGAAGGCAGGAGCATCGTTGATAATATACTGCTCAGCCATGAAATTTTCAAGGGCTATACAAGGAAAGGAGTATCCCCTAGATGTGTCCTTAAGGTGGACTTAAGGAAAGCCTATGACACTTTGGAATGAGGCTTCCCTAAGCAGGTCCTCATTGACCTTGGATTCCCAGCAAAGTTCCTTAATTGGATAATGGCATGTGTAACTTCTGTCTCATATTCCTTGGTACTGAATGGGGGCCTCACTAAGCCTTTCACTGCAAGAAGGGGTATTAGACAGGGTGATCCTATGTCTCCTTATTTGTTTGTTCTTGCAATGGAGTATTTGAACATGATACTGCATCAGTTACACAGAAATGGAGATTTCAACTTCCATCCTAAGTGCAGAAAGCTAAACTGTGTGCATATTTGTTTTGCTGATGATCTTCTTATGTTTTGTCGAGCTGATGATATTTCTATCTGGATTCTACAAGAGGCTTTCCTCAAGTTTTCTGAAGCTTCTGGCTTGAAAGCAAACATTAACAAGAGTGCTGTTTATTTGGCTGGTGTACACCAATCTGTTAGAGTAGAAATCATGGAGCAGTTGGGGTTCATTGAGGGTCAGCTTCCTTTTAGGTATTTAGGGATTCCACTTAGCTCTAAAAAACTTGCTATACATCAATTTTCACCACTGATTGAGAAGATAACTGCTAGAGTCACATGCTGGTCTGCCAAAATGCTTTCTTATGCAGGGAGATGGCAATTGATTAAAGATGTTATATTTGGCATTCAGACATATTGGGCACAAGTATTCCTAATGCCAAAGAAGATCTTGAAGGTTATTGAAGCAATTTGTAGGTCCTTCCTATGGACATGTAGTGCATCTGTGTCAAAAAGGGCTTTGGTTGCATGGGAAAAGGTCTGTAAACCTGTTTCTGCTGGGGGTCTTAACATAATTGATATGGCTTTCTGGAATAAGGCAGCTATTACCAAACTCCTTTGGGATCTGGCCAGCAAGAAGGATTGCCTTTGGATTAAATGGTTGCAATGCTATTACATAAAACAATATGATGTTAGCTCTATACCTCTGCCAAAAAATGCCTCTTGGATTGTTAGAAAGATTCTGGACTGCAGGATTGCTGTTATGGAGAACCAACAGTTGCAAGGCAATCTCTTTAGCAGATTGAAATCATTGTGCAAACCGGACAAGTTTCAAATCCAAAAGCTATACCTTACAATGCTGCCTAATTACAATAAGGTAGATTGGAGGAATGTGATGCTGACTGTTAATGTACTACCTAGACACAAATTCACAGTATGGTTAGCTGCTCAACACAGGCTGCCTACTATTGACAGATTGCAGAAGTTTGGAATTGATACACCTGTTGAATGTGCATTCTGTAAACAGCAGGAAGAAAGGTTTGAGCATTTATTCTTTGCATGCCAGTCACTAATCGATTATGGCTCAGAATATCCTATTGGATGGGATACAATCGAGCAGTTAGTACTTGGGAGAATGAACTTCAATGGATATGCAGTAAGGCTCGGAGCAGAAACTGGCATAAAGCACTCACTGCTACTGCTTTTGTCACTACTGTTGCATTGATCTGGAGAGCCAGGAACTCTATTTGTTTTGATAGCAAGATTTTTGTCGAAGATCAGTTTTGTAGAGAAGTGGCACTGTTGATTCATACCCGTAACAGAACATGTAAAAGATGGCATGAGGGGTTGCATCAACTAAATTGTTATCCTTAGCTATAGCTAAATAGATACATATTAGGATAGCTAGTATGCGTTTGAATTAGTTTAGAATTAATTGTAAATGAGTAGTAGCTTGTCCATGCTACTACTATAGAACTGCATTGTAATTCTTTTGAAATCAATGAAAATGATCTTAAATTTTTTTTTTTTAAAAAAAGCTCGACGTTCCAGATCAATCCCCTTAACTTAAACGGTGTCGTTTAACTTATTGAGGGGAGCGACCGGGTCAGGTGATTTAAGTAGGGCCATTTGGTCCGTTTGGGCGTGTATTTCCGGGGAAAGGGACTGGGCTGGCCCAAATTGATTCTTTTAACTAAGAAGACCAATTCTTTCATTTTTTTTTCTTTTTATTTTCAAATTCTACAATTCTTCCTCTCTCATTTTTTCTTTTTTTTTCAAATAAAAAATAAAAATCTGACTTGATTCCTACTCAAATTATCTCACCAAATTACATAAATTAACTATAATAATTATTACAACTAATTAAATACCAAATTAATTGAAAAACTAATAAAATTCCAATATTAAAATTAAAAGCAAAACTATTTTTGTGATTTTTTGTATTTGGTAAACTCCAAATTACTTAAACACTAAATGCAATGCATATTTTTTTGTAATTTTGATGAATTAAATAAAATAAACGCGCACATAGAAAATGCAAACAATTAACAGAAAATGTTACAAAAATATAGAATATTACAAGAACTAAATGAAGTTATTTTTTTTTTGAATTTATAAAATTAATTCATATAGGGCGAAAATTACGTGCTCACGATGATTTGTGGGTTCAAGTGCTACGAAGATAGATTTTGTTTAAGGCAACAATTGAGCAGCAAAGAATAAGGAAAGACGTTTGGGAAGTGTCATGCGGTGGCTAATATTTCTAAAAGGCCAAGTATAAGAAGCAAAGGACAAGTGGTCGCTTAAAGAGATGAGTTCCGCGAAAGTGGGAGAGTGGCGGAGTTGCATATGGGCACTGTGGTAGGATGGCTAGGCACATTAAGGAGAATTTTAAATGATTGGGGTCAATGAATCTAATTTGAAGTATGGTCTATTATGCGGCGGGAGATTTGTTATAACGGAAAGGAACATCGGAAGATGTCGGCAAATGAATTCCACGGGTCGGTTATTCCATGTGAGCAGGTTAGCGGTCGCGAGATTGGCGAAGCTTCTGTGAAGAATTCTATTGGTTATGCGGCTAGGAGATCGGTCGTGCAAATTTGGTTGATGATTCAGAGTACAAAAAAGGGGTTTTTACGGAAGGATTTCGAGGATTTTAGCGGTCGATTGCACAATGTTATGTCAATAAGAGATAACGTTTTCTGGTAAACTCTAGAGTTATGTAGTAGTGGATTTGAGCTAAGTGGGAGAGTCCTACCGCTTATGATTGGGTTGCATGATTAACTACTTGAGAGGGATCCAGTTATTATCTTATTGACGGGTAATATTCTACTACTGGAAAAGAACATAAGTAATAATTTGAGCAAGGTAATGTTAAAGGGTTCTATGGTTGGCCTTATTGGCTCATGTTCAGACTTGGGAAGGATTTGGGATTTATAGATGTGGGTTTCAAGGGAAGCGATTATGCCTAGTGCTTTGTCGAGAGGGTATTCATGTGCTATAAGATTCATGGAGTTGATCATATTCGGGGCCAAGTCCGAGCGGGTGGCTCTCAGTAATGATCCTAGTGGAATCAAGGGGTAAAACGAGGTGCCTAATGATTTCAAACCTATAGGGAAAGACGAGGCAACAATTGAGCAGAACAGAATAAGGAAAGACGTTTGGGAAGTGTCATGCGGTGGCTATGATTTCTAAAAGGAAAAGTATAAGAAGCAAAGGGCAAGTGATCGCTTAAAGAGATGAGTTCCGCGAAAGTGGGAGAGTGGCGGAGTTTCATATGGGCACTGTGGTAGGATGACTAGGCACATTAAGGAGAATTTTAAATGATTGGGTCAATGAATCTAATTGAAGTATGGGCTATTATGCGGAGGGAGATTTGTTATAACGGAAAGGAACATCGGAAGATGTCGGCAAATGAATTCCACAGGTTATTCCCTGTGAGTAGGTTAGCGATCGCGAGATTGGCGAAGCTTCTATGAAGAATTCTATTGGTTATGCGTCTAGGAGATCGGTCGTGCAAATTTGGTTGATGATTCAGAGTACAAAAAATGGGTTTTAATGGAAGGATTCCGAGGATTTTAGCGCTCGATTGCACAATGTTATGTCAATACGAGATAACGTTTTCTGGTAAACTCCAGAGTTATGCAGTAGTGGATTTGAGCTAAGTGGGAGAGTCGTACCGCTTATGATTGGGTTGCATGATTAACTACTTGAGAGGGATCCAGTTATTATCTTATTGACGGGTAATATTCTACTACTGGAAAAGAACATAAGTGATAATTTGAGCAAGGTAATGTTGAAGGGTTCTATGGTTGGCCTTATTGGCTCATGTTACGACTTGGGAAGGATTTGGGATTTATAGATGTGGGTTTCAAGGGAAGCGATTATGCCTAGTGCTTTGTCGAGAGGGTATTCATGTTCTATAAGATTCATGGAGTTGATCATATTCGGGGCCAAGTCGGAGCGGGTGGCTCTCAGTAGTGATCCTAGTAGAATCAAGGGGTAAAACAAGGTGTCTAATGATTTCAAACCTATAGGTACAGTTAAGAATCAAGATTTTGTAGCAGCTTATGAGGGGAGGTATAGAATGTTCTATGATGTCTTGACTTGCAGTGTAGCATTTCGGAAATATGAAATGATTCGGGGAATTTGAGACAACATGGCCTCGTGATTCAAGGTCACTCGGGATGAGAGCAAATGGAGTATGCTATGTGTTGAATAGAGTAATTATTATTTCTAAAGGCAATCAGAGTAAATCGAAAGAAGATACATTGGTTAGCCATAGTTGAGTTGGCATATTGGCAGTGGAGATCAGTTCCTTTAGCATGGTCAAGTTATGCATATGATTTTTGGTTGTACGCTTGAGGCTTATCGGCTGTTGTAATTGATGTTATTCAAGAGTATTCTACTATTATAGCCGTTATGTGTAGGCAGATCCTGGTGGGGCTATAGTGGCTTAGACCACTACTATGATGCTTGAACATTCTACGGTTATGAGAATTTACCTGTGTGTTGCTATGGTTCTCCTGAAGTGACCTTAGTGAAAAGCTTTTATGTGATGAAGTGTTAACATATTAGTGGTTCCGAAGTTATGATAAAAAGATCATGTTCTACTGTATAATGACATGTTGGGTACAGTGAGTGGTAAGGAATTTGAAGTGAGGATCAAGGTTGCAGTCCGGTGCTTACAAGGATGGCTCAACTCGGATGAGCAGGAAAGGAGTTTCAATGTTTAAAGTGAGTTAGTATTGTCGTCAGTGTCACCTGAGATTTGTGTTTTGTGAAAAAGGCTTTGCATCTAGGTTAGGGATTCTTGATCGCTTTTCAGCGTTAGTGCGGTCAGTGGTTTATATACACGGACCGGTTTTTTGTTTTGAAACGCTATAAGAGCGTGTCCCATAGGAAGATTGTATAAGTGTGGCATGTAGTCACTTGATTGATTAAAGAAGTTAAACCAAGTATGAAGATTGTAGTTATGTTGTTAAATAGAGAATCAATGCCTGGAGGGCACTCAATTTATTAGGTTATGGACTGTGGAGGATTAATTCGGTTATGATAGTTTTCCTTATGTGTAATGAGAAAAAGGGGGCCGTTATGGACCCATGAAGAGATTATTGGCCTAGTGCGGTACGATCAGAATTGGCTTGAGGTCTGTGGATGGATTTAAATAGAATATGGGCTCAATATCAGGCCATGAGTGTTCATTATAGCAATGCATTCTTTATAAAAGAGTAGTCAGGGAGTTATTTCATCGTCAGCAATTTCCTATAATGATATATCGCACTATGTGAGTGGTGAAACGGCTAGGTGAATTTCATATGTATTGAGACCTCGAGTAGTGAGGATGTTATATGAGCAGGGTAGCTCTTGATATTCATGTCGTATATCACACCTCAGTTGTGCTTGAGTCATGTAGTTTTTGCCGCCATATATCTCCCCGGGAATGGTAGTATACACTTAGCGTGCTTGTGGATGGCATTCGGTATCTTATTCTAATGAGCAATTTAGTTTGGTGTATATCTCTTTATGTTAATTCTATGTGTGGATCGGGTGACACACAGCCGTGGGTATGTTATTAGGATCGGGTTGCACGCTGCAATAGTGTGATATTGAGTATAGTTCCTTATATAGATTTTTATCTGTTTCGCTTCTTATTTTTTGAGGAAAGCTCTTATTAGCTGTGAGACCGCGTCGCATGTATCATTCGCAAGCGGGGTGTATGTTCAGTATGCTGCCCGTGTCACAGGTATGATTTGCGAGCAGGGTAATTGGATCTTCTTTTTAGCGTTCGTTTTCCTTTTTGTATCGTATTCTAACCGGTATCCTATTGGCACATTGTATCATCATATAGGACTTTTGGACATGTCGGGGTGGCTTATTGCCAGAGTAGTTCGTACTGGGTGAGACAAGATTATTGGATTTGGGATCAGTACAATCTGATTATATGAAGTATATTATGGAGCTAAGATCAATATCCGGCTTAGTATGAAGTGATGTTTCTTGATAGGAGTAGAGACCCAATGATTTTTTGATTACGTAGTTGGTTATGAGTTTCCACATGTCTCTTCTGTCGTGGCGCTATTGTAAGAATTGAAGTAAGACCTATGTATGTCATTATGTGTAATGGGAGCACCAGCTTCATTGAATTTTGACTAAGTTGATCAGAAAGTGTTATGGCCGACGATTAAAGTGATACAAGGTGTGAATTTAGGAATATTGTCCAGTCATGCTTGGGCAAAGAGTGTAGTGATTGATATGGTGATCGTATGTTGGAAACAGGACTATCATAGGATTCTGGATGTTGGAATTGGGCACTAAGGCTTATTTGCTTGAATAAAAGGGAATATCTTCAGCATTTATCGAGCTAATACTCTAAAATAAGTTGTGGTTGCGCGTGAAGGTGCATGAGGTGTTAAACGGTGATTTCAGACTACTTCAGCATAGTTCTCAGCACGTCCGAGGACGAACGTACGTTTAAGTAGGAGAGAATGTAACGACCCGACTGGTCGTTTTAAGCTATAGCGCGACATTTAGCAGCCTGAGGCCATGAGCATCTTCATTTAAGGTAATATTCCTTGTACATATGGTTGGAATGGAATTGCAGGAAGTTCAAAGTTGATTTGGAGGGATACTTCTGATTTTGGAAGCTTAAAGTTGAAAGAATTAATTAGGATTAGATTTTTCTGTTGACAACCTAGGAATCGGGATCTGCAAATTCGTATGATTATTTTGGACTTGGGCATATGCCCAGATCGGGTTGTGGATGATCGGGTAGCATTTTAGCGCCAATTGTGAAAGTTAGCATTTTGGAAGAAATTTTATAAGTTCGGGTTGAAGTGCATTTCAGTGCTGTCGATGTTCGCTTGGGATTCCGAGTCTGGGAATAGCTTCGTATGGTGATTTTGGAGTTTGGAGCGTGATCAGATGTTAATTAGGAGGTCCGTAGGTCATTTTGGAGCAATTTGGCTAAAGATAGAAAATTGAAGGTTTTTGGAGAAGTTTAACCGGAAATGGACATTTTGATATCGGGGACGGATTCCAATTCCAAAAGTTGGAGTAGGTCTGCAATGACAAATATGACTTGTGTGCACCATTTGAAGTCAATCGGACGTGGATTGATAGGTTTCGGTATCGAAAGTAGATGTTTGAAGTGCTAAAGTTCATAAAGCTTGAATTGGGATGTAATTCATGATTTTAGCGTTGTTTGTTGTGGTTTCTATCACGACCCCAGTTCAACCTTCATGAACATATCATGATAGCACCTCGTCCCTACGACTAGGTAAGCGTAACAAATTCGGAAACAAAACAATTTGTGGAAATAATTGACTAAATAAAACAACAGGAAGGGAAACTGTATATAAGTGCCGCTCTGCATATATAACTTAACATCACGAAGTCTTAAATAAAATCGCAAAACCCGGAAACTCACGGGCAACACAGGTTAGAGGAATACAATAAAGTACTATATTTTCCAGAAATGTCTACATCAACGTACGGTAGAAGACTAAACGCTACATGATAGAGTAAGAAGGAGAATCTTCAGTCTACTGACGTGGAATATATACCTGGAAGTCTCCGTATCTCTCCCTGCCTCAATAATAATGCACCTGAGATGAGGTACCTGGATCTGCACATGAAAAACATGCGTAGAAGAGGCGTGAGTACACCACATCGGTACTCAGTAAGTGCAAAGCCTAACATTGGTTAGGTAGTGACGAGGAAGGCCAAGGACCTACTGAGGTTAATCAATATAAAAGGAATGTATAATATGAAAATAGATAGATATTATGTGAATAACAGTGAAATAAGACAGAATTTACAAGGCAACAACAAATAAGCAATGAACAAAGTAAGCACAGAAATGTACAGTTTAATACCAAGATACCAATGAGGATCTCCCACGATGCCGTCCCATGGTCCTTTCTCAACAGTCCAGTGGATCTCTAGGGATTCCGTCCCACAGTCCATCACATATATGTATTCCCATGGATCTCCTGGGATATCGTCCTGTAGTCCAATTATCAGTGTGTGAGGATCTACCGGAATCCAATCCGTAGTTCAGATGTAAATGTGCAGGGGGGATCTACTGGGAATCTAACCCATAGTCCCAAAATAAACAAATAGGGAGGAGCTACCAGAATCCCACATCCATAGTCCCAATGTGAAATTACACACCAACAACAAGAGAATAATCAGAAATGAAGTTAAACACCAAGGAAACATGAAATTCTAACCTAACATGCTTCACATAGTGAAACAAGTCAAATTAAGCAACTAATCCAATTAAGTCAACTAAACATGCTTTTCAAGGCTAACACAGGTTATATTTGCAAGTAAAAAAGGCAAGTAAGAAAAGGAATATCAACTAAATTATTAAGGTAAAAGCCCAATTTTTCAATAATTAGCTCAAGTACGTGCTCATCACCTCATGCACAAGGCACTCCATCATCATATAACAAGTCCTAAGGGGAAAGGTCCCCAACACAAAGTTAGACAAGCCACTTACCTCGAACCGGCACAAAACATAACTAGAAACCACGCCCTTGCCATGAGTATCCGACTCTAAATGGCCCAAATCTATTGAATTCAATTACATATCGTAAATAACATCGCAAGCAACCGATTCTACTATTTAATTTAAAGTTAATGCCTGAAAATAGATAAAATGACCAAAATTACCTCCGGCCAACATCTCGGAATCGAATAAATTTTACATTCGCAGAACCCTCGTACTGTCACGATTCTAACCATAAAAAAATTTCTCAAATCGGAGGTCAAACACCCAGTTAAAACTTAATAGTTTTGTCTATAAAGGTTTACCTATTTCTCATTCAAAAATCCAAAATTAACGATAAATTCGTGATTAGATTAGTGGGTTTTAAGCATAAGAGAGTAGAGAAATGTTACCCAATCATTTCCTTTGAAAACCCTTCGAATTTTATCCCAAATATGAGATTCCAAGCTTGTGTTTCGATAAAAATGGCTAGCCCATGGTTTTGAATTATTTAATACTGCCCAGATGTTTGTTCTATGCGATCGCGAAGAGTAAATTATAAAGGTCCAGAAAATGGCCTATGCAAACGCAGATAAGGGCATGTGATCGCAGAAGGGAAAGAAATAGGTCTATGCAAACATAATCGTGGTTCTGCAATCACGTAGAAGAATATGGGATCTATGACACCATCCCAGTTTACTCAGTGCGAAATACGGAGCACAGTTGCAGATTTCGGTCAGGAGCAAAGGGACTGCTGATACGATCAGGGAGCCGCAGAAGTGGGATCACACCTGTGGAAGAAGGAGCGCAAAGGAAGAGAAGGGGGAGCCTGCAGGAAACCGCAAATTCAGTGGAGTGGCTCACACCCGCGGAACCGCATAAGCGGTAGAGGGACTGCAAGTGTGAAAAGTGCTGGAGGTAGTGTGTTCCTTTAAAACCGGGTCTTTGCTCATTTTCACTTAATTTCTTCCATGTGAGCCGATTTTGAAGCAAATTTCCATTGCCATTTTGATCACCAAGCATGAGGTAAGTGATCTCTACTAGTCTTGAGTATATACAAGGTTTATATATGGAATTAGACATGGAAAATTATAGAAAACTTGGGGTTTGAGGGAAATCCTAGAAAACTAGTATTCTTGGATTTTGACCATGATTTTAGGCATGGAATTTAGAGAAAATCATATATTTGAGTTCGTGAGTCAATTAGAGTTCAAAAGTGTGATTATTCTACTCAATAATTCAAACTAAGAACTAAGTTATCAAAAAGCAAAATAGGTGTTGTGCATTCATTAGAGACGAATATTCAAGGGTTGTGATCGATTCACCATAACTACCGTGCTCTAATTAACTCTCTCTTTTGCACAATTCATTCATAGTTTCTAATTAATTAAACAATTGCTCTGATAGTATTCTCCCGAATTACTGCTCGCCTATTCGAAATAAATTAACACATATATTCCTATAGAATCAATCTTTTAAGAACACATTAAGATTACAATATTTAATTAAGCATGGAGACTAGGAATATTCCTATGAACAAATCAGGACCCCCCTTCAAATCCAAGATCATTCTCTCTTCAATTCTTCTCCAACCTTAACGTAGCTTTCCCAAGCATAGCATAGATAGTAAGTAGAACCTAACTGTTGGCCATGAAATTAAGCAATTAATCATAAAATTGAAGAAATAGCTGTATATTATTAGTGAATTATAATCAAGGTTAATTCAACTTTAAACAATAATATTCATGGCTAATCACAATAATTTTTAGCCACTCATGATAATACAAATAAATTCTGAAGTGTTGAATAATTGAGAATACTAAGAAAGAATGAAGAAAATAGAGATATCCTCGCTCCCGGATGTTCCTTGTGTGCATTTTTCCTTCAAAGTGGCGCCTCACTTCTCAAAATAGGCTTAGTCTTGCTTTTATGTGCGTTGGGAAAGGGGGTGTTATGGGTTGTCCCGGGTGAACTAGCAAAAACTACCTATTACGTGCGGCCAGCATAGTGTGAGGCGCCATCCCTAGCGCTTGGATTTTTTTGGTTTCTCACTTCTGCGCTACACTTTCCTGGCTTTGGGATATTTTTGGTTTCCATGATTTCTGCACCGCAAGTTGTCACGACCCTAATTTTCCACCTTCGGGAGTCGTGATGGAGACCTACTATCGGTGCTAGGCAAGCCAACTATTTAAACATTTCACACGTTATCATTTGAGACAATATAATAAACTGAAGTAAATACTTAAACATGCGGAAGGCTCCTAAATACTTAAGAATTGAAAACATAGGATAAGAAGTTCTCAAATTACATTTCTACCCAGTATCTGGTATCACCACTCACGGACTACTAAGATGTACTAAAAACATGAGTCTGGAAGGAAATACACATTTAGTCTGTCTCGGTACAATAAAACAATCTGAAATAGCATGGAAGAAACTCCGGGCTCGCGGGCGTCAGCTAAGCTACCTAAAAGTCTCTGGACTGAAGTTCGGCTCCCAGTCTAGAACTGTTGCCGCGGTCCATAAGCTGATCCCTAATCTGTGCGCGAAAAGGCACAAAAGTGTAGAATCAGCACAACCGACCTCATGTGCTGGTAAGTGCCCTGCCTAACCCCAGCGAGGTAGTGATGAGGCTAGACATAACCTACCACAATTTAACTTGTACAGATATATGCAATAACAGGAGAATACGCTAGTCTAAACACTTAAAAGGGAAGGGAAGCATGCTGTGGGGTACAACAGTTCAAATACATATATCAGCTAACAAGAATGAAAACAGAGAGGATATCAACTGTTAAAGAAATACAAGAAAGCTCAACACACAGAACAATATACCCAATCCATATTCCCATTGTGGCACGCAACCCCATCCTCAACATTTAATACTGTTGCTGCATGCAACCCGATCCTCGACAATTAATCCATTGCGGCGTGCAACCCGATCCTCAATATTTAGTACCGTTGCGGCATGCAACATGATCATCAATATTTACCAACAAAACTCACCCAACATCATTCGCAACTCAAGTGCGAGGGGAGTAACATCACAATACAAGAGTCCCGACGAGGGAATATAACTAATAGATAAATTATCCTGGCAAAAGAGGGTTCAATTTATACCAGAATCCCAGCAAGGGAAATAATAACAGAACTTCCACTTCTAACACTTAACTACCAACAAATCTAACCAATGCTCTAATATTCAATACAAGTCTCTATTTGTCCTCAACCAGTCATATCATGTAAACTCAATCAATTTAAGCAACAAGTCATACTTATTCGAATTAAAGCAATTTAAGACCCACGGTCATGCTAGACTCGGGCACATAGATAACTCTCACCATGCCTATACACCAAATCTACATAGCACATAGAAAATAATTTCCTTATCCTATTCCCTCAAGCCAAGGTTAGATCAAACACTTACCTCGATCCGAAAATAGCAATCAAAGCTCTAAAATTTTCTTTCCTCTAGAATCCAACTCCGAAACAACGATATCTAGGCATAATTAGATTCAATATTATCAATAATACCTCAAGGACACAATTCCATAGCTTCGAAATGAATTTCCGAATTCTTCCAAAAATACCAAAAACCGACACCGGGCTCACATTGTCCAAACTCGAGGCTCTGACCAAATTTCAATCACTCATAACCCACGAGTTCAAATATATAATTTTTTTTAAGATTCGACCTCAAATTGAGGTTGAATTGACAAAAATCCCAAAAGTCCTAATTCTATCCAAATCCCCTATTTTCTACTTTGAACTCATGATTTTAGGCTAGAAACTTGGTAAGTAGGTTAAGGAATAAAGAGGAAATGAAGTTAGGATTACTTACCCAAAGAACTATGAAAAACGAATGGTTGAAAATCTTCTATGGAGAGTTTTGGGGGAGAGCTCGTGTGAAATAATTCAAAAAATCACGAAAGGGTTGTGTTTTAAGCTGAAGAAATCGCTGGGAAAAAATGTCGTTCGTGTTCGTGTGAGTGGGACACGTTCGCAAAGGGTAGCTGGGTTCAAAGCTTCGCGATCGCAAGGAGGTAAAGCAAACACTTAGAACAAAGGGGTCTGGTATGGTCTTGTACGTGAACGCAGATAGAAGAACACTTGGGCTTTGCGAAGGAAGCCAAAGGCACGCGAACGTGGCCTATTACTGCAAACACGAAGGAGGTTTTTCGTTCAGTGAAATTGTAGAAACCATACTATGCTTCTAATTTCAAAAACATCCTGAGCCACCCCCAAAATCACTCGCGAGCCCTCGTGGCTCCCAACAAAACTCACACACTAACTCAATAACATCCTACGAACTTAGTTGAGCGATCAAATAGATAAAATAACATCAATTTCAATGAATTAAACCCCAAAATCCTCATTTTTCATTTCAAAGTTCATCAACCTTTGACTTTATATATTTAGGTCCGAAACACATCAAATGACGTCCGAGTTTGACAAAATTTTATAGAAAGCGCATAAACCACATATATGACCTGTACCGAGTGTCGGAACCAAACACGAGCCCGATACCATTGCTTTTTGATCAAATTTCATTTTCATTTTCCTTAAAAATTTTCAGAAAAACAATTTAACAGAAAAATACTTTTCTCGGGCCTAGGACCTCGGGTTTCGATTCCGGGAATACGCTCGAGCCATATATTTTTCTACCGACCCTCTGGGTGCGTCATTTCACGGGTCTGGGTGCGTTTACCTAAATTATTAACCAATGTAAACTATATCAATATTATCATCAAAAATCATAGTTTTTAACTCAAAATTCATATATTTCCACATAAAAACTTTTCGGCTTTGCATCTGCACTGTGTACGTAAATTGAGGCAACCAAATAAGAGGATTTCAAGGCCTTGAAAGCACGGACAAAGGGATAATTCCAGTGATGACCCTTTGGGTCGTCACGTCCTCAACCTCTAAAAAAGCTATTCATCCTTGAACGTACAAAAGAAAGAAGTACCTAAGTTGGGGATTAGGTGGGGATAACAGCTCCGCCTATCAGATCCGGACTGCCAGGTCGATGCCTCAGGAGGCGGACCTCTCCACTGAACACGCACTGAAGGCAAACTCCTCGACCTCAACTGTCAAACTTGTTGGTCTAAAATAGCCACCGGCTTTTCCTCATATGACAGATCCTTGTCCAATTGGACAGTGCTGAAATCGAACACGTGTGCGGGATCGCCCTGACACCTCTGAATCATGGATACATGAAATTTGATGCACGACTTACAAGTTGGCGGCAAGAGAAGTTTATAAGCCACCTTCCCCACGCGATCGAGAATCTGAAATGGGCTAATAAACCTAGGGATAAGCTTTCCCTTCTTCCCGAATCTCATCACGCCCTTCATAGGCGATACACGGAGCAATACTCACTGACCAACCATGAAAGCAACATCACTGACCTGCAATCTGCATAACTCTTCTGCCTAGACTGAGCTGACCAAAATCTGTCCTGAATGATCATGACCTTATCCAAGGCCTCATGTACTAGATTTATACCCAATAATTGTGCCTATCCCGGCTCAAACCATCCGAGTGGGGACCGGAACTTCCTATCATACAACGTCTCATATGGAGCCATTTGATTGCTGGACTGGTAGTTGTTGTTGTAGGCAAAATTGGTCCCACGAGCCTCAAAAATCAATATCCTAGGTTCGGAGAGTATCCTAAAGAATTCGAATAGTCCTCTCCGACTGACCGTCTGTCTGGGGGTGAAATGCTGTACTCAACTGAACCTGAGTGCCCAACTCATACTATACCGCTCTCTCGAAATACGAGGTAAAGTGCGAACGCCGGTCCGAAATAAAAGATATATGCACCGCATGAAGGCGAACTATCTCTTTGATATAAATCTCAGCAAATCACTCGGATGAATAGGTGGTGGCAACTGGAATAAAATGTCCTGACTTGGTCAGTGCACTAACAATAACCCATATAGCATCAAACTTCTTCCGAGTCATTGGAAGGCTAGTAATGAAATCCATGGTAATTCTCTCCCACTTCCATTCGGGAAGCTCAATCCTCTGAAATAAACCATCGGGCCTCTAATGCTCGTACTTGACCTGCTAATAGGTTAGACAATGAGATATATATAAAACATTGTATTTCTTCATTTTGCACCACCAATAATGCTGCCTCAAATCCTGATAGATCTTCGCGGCGCCCGAGTGAATGGAATACAAGGAATTGTGGGCCTCCTCTAAGATCAACTCCCGAATACCATCAAAAATTTGCACACATACTCGCCCATGCAATGTCAATGCACCATCATCTCCCAAGGTCATTTTCCTGGCGCCTCCTCGCTGTACCGTGTCTCTCAGGAAACACAAATGGGTATCATCAAACTGCCGCTCCTGAATATGCTCCATCAATGACGAACGAGAAACCGTGCAAGCTAACAACATGCTAGGATCAGAAATATCCAATCTCACAAATCGATTGGACAAGGCTTGAACATCCAAAGCAAGCGGTCTCTAGCTGACCGGTATATAGGCATGACTACCCATGCTGGCGAACTTTCTACTCAATGCATCTTCCATCACATTGGCCTTCCCCGGGTGGTATAAGATAGAAACATCATAGTCTTTCAACAACTCCAACCACCTCCGCTTTCTCAAATTCAACTCCTTCTGTTTGAATAAATACCGAAGGCTCTCGTGATCCGTGTACACCTCACTCGTCACACCATATAAATAATGCCTCCAGATCTTCAAGGCATGAACAATGGCTGCCTACTCTAGGTCATGAACTGGATAATTCTTCTCGTGTATCTTCAACTGCCTCAAAGCATATGCTATGACTCTGCAATTCTGCATCAACACTATGCCAAGCCCGATACGGGAAGCATCACGATAAATAGTTTAAGGCCCTGATGCCGTGGGCAAATGAAATACCGGTGCCGTAGCTAGAGCTATCATGAGCTTCTGGAAGCTCGCCTCGCACTCATGTGACCACCTCAATTGGGCATTCTTCTGGGTTAATCTAGTCATCGGGGCTGCAATGGATGAAAACCCCTCCACGAAACATCGGTAGTAATCAGCTAACCCCAAGAAACTACGAATCTCCATAGTTGAAGCTGGTCGAGGCCAGTTCTTGACTACCTCTATGTTCTTCGGATCCACCTAAATACCCTCTACTAATATGACATGACCCAGGAATTCAACTGAACTCAACCAAGACTCGCAGTTCGATAACTTGGCAACTAACTATCCGTCAGAGTCTAAAGAACCACTCTGAGGTGCTGCTCATGCTCCTCCAGGATGCGAGAGTATATCAAAATGTTTTCAATGAATACAATCATGAGAAAATCTAGATATGGACTGAACACTCTGTTCATCAACTCCATAAATGCTGCTGGGGCATTGGTCAACCAAAATGACATGATCAAAAACTCATAATGCCCATACCGAGTGCGAAATGCTATCTTAGGGACATCGGATGACCTAATACTCAGCTGATGATATGCAGACCTCAATTCTATCTTCGAGAACACCTTAGCACCATGAAGCTGGTCGAATAAATCGTCAATCATCGGCAGTGGATACTTGTTCTTTATCGGTACCTTGTTCAACTGTCAGTAATTAATGCACATCCTCATCGACCCATCCTTTTTCTTCACAAATAAAACTTGTGTACCCCAAGGCGATACACTGGTCTAATGAAACCCTTGTCAAGCAAGTACTGAAGCTGCTCCTTAAACTCTTTCAACTCTGGCGGGGCCATGAAATATGTCGTAATCGAAATAGGCTGAGTGCTTGGAGTAAGATCAATATAGCAATCAATATCCCTATCAGGCGGCATACCGGCAGGTCTAAATGGAAAACCTCTGGGAACTCCCGAACAATAGGAACAGAGTCACTAGATGGAACCTCGTCACTGGAGTCGTAAACATACACCAGATATGCTAGACACCCTTCTTAGCCGTACGCCAAGACTTGACATATGAAATAACACTGCGGGCGGCATGACCTGGGGTCCCTCTCCACTCAAGTCAGAGAAAATATGGCAAATCCAAGGTCATGGTCTTGGCATGATAATCCAAAATATCATGATACGGAGAAAATCAATCCATCCCCAATATAACATCAAAGTCCCTATATCTAAGAGCAATAAGTCGACACGCATCTCAGAACCCTCAAATACTACCACACATGAACGATGCACTCGGTCGATCACAATAGAATCACCAACCGATATAGAAACATATACAGGAATACCCTACACCTCACTAGGAATTACCAAATAGGGTGCAAAATAGGATAACACATATGAATACGTAGATTCTGGATCAAATAACACAGAAGAACCCCTATCATAGACCAGAACAGTACGTGTAATCACAACATCTGATGACTCGGCCTATGGCCTGGCCGGCAGCGTAACAATGGGGATGGCCCCCACTTCCCTGAATTGTGTCTCTAGGACGATCTTCTACTAGCTGACCCTTGCCTCTGGCAGTCTCAGCTCCACCTCTATGCTCCCTACCTCCACCTATATGGCCTCTACCCCTGCCTCTAGCTGGCTGAGCTGTCTGTGGTTCATCTGTGGCCTGAATCATGGGACGAGGACCCTACTGATGTGACCGAGCAGCTCTCAACCTCGGGCAATATCTCCCGATGTGACCGAGATCTCCACACTCATAACACCCTGCAGAATGCGCCAACTGAGAAGATTGGGCTTGACACAAACACCCTGAATGACCTCCTCAAAGTCTCCGAAGAGGTAGTGCACTGATGGACTATTGATTAAAGTAGTGCTGCTGAGAACCACTATCGCCCGCGGTACCGTGTGAAACCTGAAGTGCTGACTGAAAGGGCCTCTGAGGGTGGCCCCTACCATATGAACTCCTACCTCCAGATGAGGTACCACTGAATCTACCAGAATGACGAGGCCTTTTGTCTTACCCCTGACCACACCTCTTGCAAGTGCCATTTCTATCCGGCGGGCTGCATTTGTCGCCTCCTAAAAAGACATACCACAATCGGCCCCCATGGCTATCTGAAGCCGGATCGGCTGGATCAACCCATCAACAAAAATCCTATCCCCCTCCCCCTCAGTAGGTAGTATTACAATAGAATGGAGTGCCAAGTCAATAAATCGAGTCTCGTATAACACGTCTGTCATAGTACCCTGATGAAGATGCTCAAACTGCCTGCGTAGAGCATCCCGCTCAGTAACCGAGAGAAACTTCTCTAAGAATAACTATGGAAACTAATCCCAAGTCAATAAGGGTGACCCTTCTGGTCTAGATAAACAATAGTCCCTCCAAAAAGTCTTGGCAGATCCTGCAAGCCTGAAGGTGCAAAAATCGACCCCGTTGGTCTACACTATACCCATAGTCTTGAGGATCTCATGACAACTAAATAGAAATCCTGAGGATCCTCCGATGAAGCACCACTGAAAGTGGTGGTGAAAATCTTAGAGAACCGATCAAGTCTCCACAAAGCATCCGAATACATGGCCGCTCTGCCATCGGCCTGTGCTGTAATACCTGTCATAGCTGCCACTGCGGTATGAACCATTGGAACTTGAGTCCGGGGAGCTACCTGCTCCGGAGTACGCATAGCAGGAGATTGAACCCCTCCCAGCCTGAGAAGTGGCTGGTGCTACTGGCAACAAACCTGCTCTGGTGACACTATCCATAAAGCCTGCCTGTCGGACTAGAGCATCTTGGAGATCCAGGGGAAACATAACCCCTTTTGGGACCTGAGCTTGGCCCACTGGAGCTGCTGGGACTGGGACCTCCTCATCATAATTAATATGAGGCTCTACCTCTGGAAATATTGCCTGGGGCTGAGCTTTTCCCCTACCACGACCTCTGGTAAAGCCTAGGCCTCTACCCCTCGCGGGAGCTACTGCTGGGGGCTCGGTCTACTAGAAGAAGATGCACGTGTTCTTGCCATCTATGAAAGAATAGTGTAGAACGACAATCAATATTTGAAACACAAAATCGCACGACAAGAATGAACAAAGTGAAATTTTCCTAACTCTATAGCCTATGGGGGTTAAATACAGACATCTTCGTACTGATCCCTCAGACTCTACCGAGCTTGTCTGTGAGTTGTGAGAACAAGTAACCTAGTGCTCTGATACCTACTTCTCACGACCTAAAATTCCCACATTCCCGAGTCGTGATTGCGCCTACTATCGAAGCTAGGCAAGCCAACTATTTGAACATGTCACACGTTATCATTTGAAACAATATAATAAACTGAAGTAAATACTTAAACATGCGGAAGGCTCTTAAATACTTAAGAATTGAAAACATAGGTTAATAAGTTCTCAAATTACATTTCTACCTATTATCTCGTGTCACCACTCACGGACCACTAAGATGTACTAAAAACATGAGTCTGGAAGGAAATACACATTAAGTCTGTCTCGGTACAATAAAATAAACTGATATAACATGGAAGAGACTCAGGGCTCACCGGCGTCAGCTAAGCTACCTAAAAGTCTCTAAACTGAAAGACGGCTCCCAGTCTAGAACTGCTACAGTGGTCTGTAAGCTGCTCCCTGATCTGTGCACAAAAAGGCACAGAAGTGTAGCATCAGCACAACCGACCCCATGTGCTGGTAAATGCCGGCCTAACCCTTGCGAGGTAGTGATGAGACTAGAAATTAGCTAACAAGAATGTAAACAGAGCGGATATCAACTGTTAAAGAAATACCGGAAAACTTAACACATAGAACTATATACCCAATCCATATTCCCGTTGCGGCGCACAACCCTATCCTCAACATTAATACTGTTGCGTGTGCAACCTGATCCTCGATAATTTATCTGTTGTGGCGTGCAACCCGATCCTTAATATTTAGTGCTGTTGCGGCGTGCAACCCGATCCTCGATATATACCAACAAAAATCACCTAATATCATTAGCAACTCAAGTGCGAGGGGAGTAACATCACAATACAAGAGTCCCGACAAAGGAGTATAACTAACAGCTCAATTATCCTGGCAAGGGGGGGTTCAATTGATACCAAAATCATGGCAAGGGAAATAATCACAGAACTTCAACTTTTAACACTTAGCTACCAACAACTCTAAGTCGAACCAATGCTCCAATATTCTATACAAGTCTCTATTTGTCCACAACCAGTCATATCATGTGAACTCAATCAATTTAAGCAACAAGTCATACCACATTAACTGGATTAAAGCAATTTAAGACCCACGGTCATGCTAGACTCGCACATAGATAACTGTCACCATGCATATACACCGACCCCACATAGCACATATCAAATAATGTTTTAATCATATTCCCTCAAGCAAAGGTTAGATCAAGCACTTACCTCGATCCGAAAATAGCAAAAAAAGTTCTAAAAATCGCCATTCCTCTAGAATCCAAGTCCGAAACAATGATATCTAGGTATAATTAGATTCAATATTACTAATAATAGCTCAAGGACACAATTCCATAGCTTAGAAATGAATTTCCTACCATTCTTCCAAAAATACCAAAATCCGACACCGGGCCCATATGGTCCAAACTCGAGGCTCGGACCAAATTCCAATCACCCACAACCCCATGAGTTCAAATATATAATTTGTTTTAAGACTCGAACTCAAATTGAGGTTGAATTGCCCAAATTCCCAAAAGCCCTAATTCTACCCAAATCCCCCATTTTCTACTTTGAATTCATGATTTTAGGCTAGAAACTTAGTAATTAGAGGAAAGAATTAAGAGGAAATGAAGTTAGGATTACTTACCCAAAGAACTATGAAGAAGGAATGGTTGAATATTGTCTATGGAGAGTATTGGGGGAGGGCTCGTGTGAAATAATTAGAAAAATCCTGAAAGGTTTATGTTTTAAGCTGAAGAAATCGCCGGGCAAAAATGACCTTCGCGTTCGCGTGAGTGGGACGCGTTCGTGAATGGTAGCTAGGTTCAAAGCTTCGCGATCACAAGGGGGTCATGCGAACGTGTAGAAAAAAGGGGGATGGGTTCTTGTGCGGTCTTGTACGCTAATGTGGAGAGAAGAACACCAGGGCTTTGCGAACGCGGGGCATGTCCGCGAACACGATAAAGGGGCAGCCAAAGGGTACGTGAACGCGGCCTATTGCTGCGAACGCGAAGAAGGTTTTTCCTTAGTGAAATTGCGGAAAACTTGCAATGCTTCTAAGTTCAAAAAAATCCCGAACTACCCCCGAAATAACTCCCGAGTCCTCGAGGCTCCCAACCAAACTCACACACCAACTCAATAACATCCTACGATCCTAGTCGAGCAATCAAATCGCCAAAATAACATCAAATTCAATGAATTAAACCCCAAAATCCTCATTTTTCATTTCAAAGTTCATCAACGTTTGACTATTGTCAAACAATCACAACCCGTATTTACCCACCATCGGGAGTCGTGATGGTGCCTACTGTCGCATCTAGGCAAGCTAACCGTTATAATTATTTTCACAAACTTAATCCAAAACAAGTTAAATACTACGATAATTAATTAAAACATGCGGAACTCTTTTAATAACAGAAATTAAAAACAAGGTGCGGAACAACTAACAATTATCTCTACCCAGTATCTGGTGCCACTGCTCATGGACAACTAAGGAGTACTAAACACACCCAGTATCTGGTGTCACTTCTCATGGACAACTAAGGACTACTAAACACAATAGTCTGAAAGAAATATATCATATGTATGTTTGATACATATTAAACAAACTAAAAAGAAATGGATAGAAGAGACTCGGGGCCCGCGAATGACAACGAACTACCTCAGAGCCTCCGGACTGAAGGATCGCTCTGAACTATGGCTGCGGTCCGTAGGCTGCGTCCTGATATGTGCACAAAAAGGCACAGAAGCGTAGTGTCAGCACAACCGACCCTATGTGCTGGTAAGTGCATGGCTTAACCCCGGCGAAGTAGTGACGAGGCTAGACATGACCTACCACAATTAACTTGTGCAATAGTGATATACAAGTTCGAGAAAGAAACAATAACAACATAATACGAACAAAACTGGGGGGGGGGGGGCAAAAAAAATATAAAGATGGGACCTCAGCAATAACAGTAACTCTACCTCATCTTTTCATAATCTACTCATCTACAGTGGACGGCGCGCCACACGATCCCATTATGCAATATATAAGTGGACGGCGTGCCACACGATCCCATAACGTATTTATTAGTGAACAACATGCCACACGATCCCGTAACAAATGTATAAGTGGACGGCGTGTCACACGATCCCATAATAAATGTATAAGTGGACGGCGTGCCACACGATCCCATATTATAACAAGATAATTCCAACAATCTCCCCAAGGAGGCCCCATTAGGGAGGTTCATCCACACAACAGTTAAACCCGGAAAGGGTATGACTACAGCCCAAATATCCCGGCAAGGGAGGATTTAATGATAATAACTTACTCATCCCGGCAAGAGAAAATAATTCAACAACAAGTCCCGACAAGGGAAATCAATTCAACACAAGTCCCGACAAGGGAAAAGTACTACACTTCTTCAATGTCTCATTTACTTTCATCAATCATTTCATAATTTAATTAGCATCCAATTAACTCAATCCTTTCACATCTTTCAAATTCCAAGGCAATTACTACTCACGGTCATGCTAGACACCGGTGTATAGATACTTGCACCATGCCTATACACCGTACTTGATCATTTAGCAAATAGCAATCAAATATTCTAATCCTATTCCCTCAAAACAAAGTTAGATCAGACACTTACCTCGAAAGCTTCCAACTCAACTCACACTTCTAGGATAGCTTTACCCCTTGAACTCGCTTCAAAACCGGTCGACTCTAACCACAATTTACTCAAATGTATCAACAAATGCTAGTTAAATCAATTTGGATGCATAAGAATGAAATTTCCAATGCTTTACCCAAAAATTCCCAAGATTCCCCCAGGCCCACATGGTAAAAACTCGGGGTTCGGACAAAAACCAGGTTACCCATTCCCCCACGAGTTCATATATGCAATTTGTTTTTAAATCGGACCTCAAATTGAGGTCCAATCCCCAATTTTATGAAAACCTAGGTTCTACCCCAAATCCCCATTTTTAACCATGGAAAGCTTTGATTTAAGGATGAAATCATGTTCGAAGATGATAAATATTAAAGAAAACTAGTAAAAGTTGACATACAAGTAGTTTGGGGACAAAGTGGTTTGAGAGAAATTTCCTATGATGGTTTTGCGTTTTGAAAGATATGAAAAGTAAGGTTTGAATTCGTTTAAGTAACAGCTGCATGGGTGCAGATTTTGCAAACGCGATATTAACTTCGCATTTGTGAACTAGGGAGAAATGAGAGGAGCTCGAAATTGCGAGAAATAGTTCGCAATTGCGAATTGGGCTAAGAAAGAGAAGGACTCGCATTTGCGAGGAGAATGTTCGCAAATGCGAACTGGGTGTAGGCTAGGGGTAACGTGCATTTGCAATATAGACTTCACATTTGGGAAGTCCGGCTTCCAGAGGGGGATGTCGCATTTGTGATGGAAAATCTCGCATTTGCGAAGGGAGGACAAACAAGGGGGAATTAACAATTGCGAGGAAGGCTTCGCAATTGCGAAACCTACAGATACCAGCTAATAAGAAATGCATAAAAAGAGTCTAACACCCATCCAAAACTCACCCGACCCCTCCAGGCTCCAACCCAAAATTGCACCCAACCTCAAAAGCATCCTACGGACTTACTCGTGTGATCAACTCGCCAAAATAACATCCAAGTCAAAGAATCAACCTCCAAAACAATCATTATTTTCATTTCAAGTTCAAAACTTGTAAACTTTTCCACTTTTAGTCCAAAACACGTCAAACGACGTCCGTTTTTAACCAAACTATACAGATAGTGCTTAACGCCCATTTGAGACTTGTACCAGGCCTCAGAACCAAAATACAAGCCCGATACCATCACTTTTGATCAAATTTTCATTTCCATTTTACCTTAAGCATTTTAAAAAATAATTTAACAGCATGGCTCCTTACTAAGGCCTGGGACCTCGTATTTTTTTTCCAGGAATACGCCCGGGTCCCAAATTTCATTACGGACCCTCTGGGACCGTCACATCACTGGTCCTGTTCCGTTTAATGAAAACGTTGATCAAAGTCAACTATAACAATATTAGTATCAAAATTCATAGTTTTTAACACAAAGTTCAAATATTTTTACATAAAAATCTTCTGGCTTCGCTCCTGGACTGCGCGCACAAATTGAAGCAACCAAATAAGTGGTTTTCAAGGCCTCAGAAGTGCAAAGAAAAAGAGAATTACAGTGAAGACCCTTTGGGTCGTCACATCCTCCACCTCTAAAACAAGCATTCGTCCTCGAACGGACAAAAAGAAAGGAGTACCTGAGTCATGCAATAGATGGGTATAATGGCTCTGCATATCAGACTCAGATTCCTAGGTCGATGCCTCAAGAGGCTGACCTCTCCACTGAACTCGCACTGTTGGGAAACTCCGCCACCTCAATTGTCGAACCTGCCGCTCTAAAATAGACACCTGCTCCACCTCATATGACAGATCCTTGTCCAATTGGACAGTGCTGAAATCTAACACGTGGGTGGGATCAACGTGATACTTCCAAATCATGGATACATAAAAAACCGGATGCACAGCTCACAAGCTAGGTGGCAATGCAAGCCTATAAGCCACCTTCCGCACACAGTCTAGAATCTCAAACAGGCCAATATACCTAGGGCTAAGCTTGCCATTCTTCTCAAACCTCATCATGCCCTTCATAGGCGATACACGAAGCAATACTCCCTCACCAACCATGAAAGCAACATCCAAACCTTACAATCTGCAATACTCTTCTACTTGGACTGAGATGACCGAAGTTTGTCCTGAATGATCTTGACCTTATCCAAGGCCTCCTGTACCATGTCTGTTCCTAATAACTGACCCTATCCCAGCTCAAACCATCCTACTGGGGACTGACACCAACTACCATACAACGCCTCATACGGGGCTATCTGAATACTAGACTGGTAGCTGTTGTTGTAGGCAAACTCCGCTAAAGGTAAGAACTGCTCCCACAAGCCTCCAAAATCAATAACGCAGGCTCGGAGCATATCCTCAAGAATCTAAACGGTCCTCTCGAACTGGCCGTCCGTCTAGGGGTGAAATGTTGTACTCAAATGGACCTAGGTACCCAAATCATGTTGCACCGCTCTCCAGAAATGCAACGTTAACTGCGGAGACCGATTCAAAATAATAGATATGGGCACCCCATAAAGGTGAACGATATCCCTGATATAAATCTCTACATATCTCTCGGAAGAATAGGTGGTGGAAAATGGGATGAAATGCGTTGACTTAGTCAGCCTATCAACTATAACTCATATAGCATCAAACTTCTTCCGAGTCATCGAAAGGCCACTAATAAAATCCATGGTGATCCTCTCCAACTTCCACTCGGGAAGCTCAATCCTCTGAAATAATCCACCGGGCCTCAGATGCTCGCACATAACCTGCTGGCAATTTAGACAATGAGCCACATATGTAACAATGTCTTTCTTTATTCTACGCCACCAATAATGTTGTCTCAAATCCTGATACATCTTTGCGGCGCCCGGGTGAATAGAATACCGAGAACTATGGGCCTCCGCAAAGATAAACTCTCGAATACCATCAACAATTGGCATACAAATTTGCCCCTACAATCTCAATATGCCATCATCTCCAGAAGATACACAAATGGGGATCCTCAAACTGCTGCTCCCGGATACTATCCATCAATGACGAGCGAGAAACTGTGCAAGCTAACACCCTGCTGGGCTCAGAAATATCCAATCTCACAAATCTATTGGCCAAGGCCTGAACATCCAAGGCAAGCGGTCTCTGGCTGACCAGAATATATGCAAGACTACCCATACTAGCGGACTTTTTACTCAATGCATCGGCCACCACATTGGCCTTCCCTGGGTGGTATAAAATAGAAACATCATAATCTTTTAACAACTCCAACCACCTCCGCTGTCTCAAATTCAACTCCTTCTGCTTGAACAAGTACTGAAGGTTCTTGTTATCGGTGTACATCTCACACGTCATACCATACAAATAATGCCTCCAGATCTTCAAGGCATGAACAATGGCTTCCTACTCTAGGTCATGGACTGGATAATTCTTCTCGTGGATCTTCAACTGCCTCGAAGAATATGCTATGACCTTGTCGTTCTGCATCAACACTGCGCCAAATCCGAAGCGGGTAGCATAATAATATACAGTAAAAGGCCCAGATCCCGTGGGCAAAACCAATAGCGGTGCCGTAGTCAGGGATGTCTTGAGCTTCTGGAAGCTCGCATCGCACTCATCTAACAACCTAAACTGGGCACCCTTCTGAAGCAATCTAGTCATCGGGGCTGCAATTGATGAAAACCCATCCACAAAACATCTGTAGTAACCAGCTAACCCTAAGAAGCTCCTAATATCTGTAGCTGAAGCTAGTCGAGGCAAGTTCTTGACTACCTCTATCTTTTTTGGGTCCACCTGAATACCCTCTCCTGATATGACATGACCTATGAATGCGACTAAACTCAACAAAAACTCGCTTTTTGAGAACTTGGCATACAACTGGCTATCCTTTAGAGTCTGAAGAACCACTCGGAGGTGCTGCTCATGCCCCTCCTGACTGCGGGAGTATACCAAGATATCATCAACGAATACAATCACAAATAAATCCAAGGAAGGCTTGAACACTCGGTTCATCAACTCCATGAATGTTGTCGGGGCATTGGTCAATCCAAACGAAATGACCAAAAACTCATAATGCCCATACCGAGTACGAAGTGCTGTCTTAGGGACATCAGACGCCCTAATCCTTAGCTGATGATAACAACACATCAAATCTATCTTCGAGAACACCCTGGCACACTGGAGCTAGTCAAGAAAATCGTCAATTCTCGGCAGTGGATACTTGTTCTTTATCGTCACCGTGTTCAACTGCCGGTAATCAATGCACATCCTCATCAACACATCCTTTTTCTTCACAAACAACACTGGTGCACACCAAGGTGATACACTGGGTTAAATAAAGCCCTTATCAAACAAATCATGAAGCTGCTCTTTCAACTCCTTCAACTCAGGCGGGTCCATGCGATACGGGAGAATGAAAATAGGCTGAGTGCAAAGAGCCAGATCAATACAGAAATCAATATCCCTGTCGGGCGGCATTCTCGGCAAGTCTCAAGGAAAAACCTCGGGAAACTCCGAACAATAGGGACAGAGTCGATAAATGGAACCTCTGCGCTAGAGTCGCGAGCATACACCAAATACGCTAAGCACCCCTTCTCGACCATACGTCGAGCCTTTACATACAGAATAACACTACGGGAGGCGTGACCTGGGGTCCCTCTCGTGCCATCGACCTCGACATGATTTGCACATGTTTGTGCTATTGTTTTCAGCTCTTTTGAGTTGTTTTGTGCCTCACCTGGGGGATATCATATTGTTAATAATAACAAGAAATCTAAAAAATTTTGATGAAGGAATTATATGTTTACTTATTTCCTCTATCTGCATCGGAAACATATTTATAAGATTATAACCACTGCTTCATATATCTACTAAAGATAAATAGTCATTGGACTACTAATGAGTCTCAAAGTTGACCATCTCGTATCTACCCCTTCGGGATTGGGGGTGGATACTCACTGGGTACACGTTATTTTTGTACTCATACTAAACTTGCTGTGCATTTTATTGCACAGGTATATATGGCTCCAGTGGTCTACTGGCATAGCAACACGAATGATTTTGGTACTAAATGAGCTGCATTATTCGAGATGGCCGCTGCTAGGGTAGTCCCTTTGCAGTATTGTATTTATTTTTCTTCCACTGTATTCCGGACGGATGATATGTTTTTATTTCTCTTATCAATATATGCTCATGCACTTATTACTCCGTGTTCTGGGATGGTTTGAAATATTGTATTATTGCCTTAACTTGTAAATTTAATTTGAAACTTTACTCGTTAGAATTTTCCAAATATGGAGGAAAAATCCTAGATTTTTAAAGTGTTAAATCAGATTTAGTTTAAGTAATTTTGTTGGCTTGCTTGACAGCGGTGTCCGGCTCCACCACGACCCTTAGTGAATTTTTGATCGTTACAACATGGTATCAGAGCTCTAGGTTCCCGTCGGTCTTACGATCATGAGCAAGTCTAGTAGAGTCTCGCGAATCGGAATGGAGACGTCTGTACTTATCCTTGGGAGGCTGCAGGGCTGTTAGGAGTACTTCCCTTCATTATTTCCTTATCGTGTGATTTGATTCCTCTAAAGCTTATGACTTTGTTTTCTTCCTACTCAATCTTATGCGATGCGAAGCGCTTGTTATAAATCAAGAATTTAAGAATTTTTATGGCACTACAGATGTTGTGCCGGATGCTTCTCCAAGCATAGTTGATCGGACTGTTATAGACGCTCTATGGAAGGATGTCTTGTTGATTTGGCTCAGTAGCGGTACACTGAGAGCCTTGAGGCTAGGCACAGGTTGCCATGATGCTTATGAATGAGTTTCCACGATATTGATATGATGAAAGGATGGTTGCCTACGTGTAGAGACAGTGAATGACTCGAATGGAGGTTTACTTGGTTCTTGATCTGGAGATTCGGCATTTTATTCCCTGCAGGGCGAAAGGAAATCGTGTAGAGAATGTTCATGTTGGGTTGACGTCGTTATCCTTATGGAATGTGAAAAATTCACCGGTGTTATAATCTTCTAAATTTCGCCTTTGGGGTAGGATATTTCCAGTCAATAATTAAGAAGTGACAGACAGAGATCAAGTGATGCGGTGGTTCAGGATGGAATCGGCGTTCCTAATATGATGGCTCGAGGAAGATGATCTTCAGACAGGTTTAATGTTATAAGCGACTTATGGGTTCAAGAGCTATGAAGATATAGGGAAGAACTCCGCAAAATTGGGGGAGCGGCTAATGTAGCATAGGGGCTTGGTAGTAGGAGGATAACGCGCCTTACGGAGAGTTTGGAATGATTTGAGAATTTCAAAGATTAAGTGATTGGAGGCTATGGAGCTAACTTGAAGCATGGGCCATTATGCGGCAAGAGATTTGATAAAGCAAAAAGGAGCTGCCTAGAATGAAGAATAATGCAAATAAATTTGAATTGTAAGGATATTGCCGCGTATTTATTTGATGTCCACGAGAATAAATGGACTGGTGCAATCAAGGAGTGAGCTCGGACTCACGATAGGTTATTGGAGTCATGGTAACTATACCCCGTGCAACATCGTTATAGGATGTCAGAAGTGGCTTCTACAAGTGGGTTATTCCCTGTCAGCAGTTTAGGGTTCGTGTGGTTGGTGAAGCTTTTGCAAAGAATTTTTTTATATGTTGTTCGACAAAGAGATAGGCCGTGTGAATGTAGTTGATGATTCAGAGTTTTTACCGCATGATTCCGAGAATTTTGGCGGTAGATTGCGAAGGGTTAGGTGAATGTTAGAAGAATTCTAGTAAACTCCAGAATTTGTGGTCTGATGGCTTCAAGCTAATTGGGAGAGTCCCACCGCTTATGAATGGGATGCATGATTAACTACTGGCATGATTTATGGTTAATAGCATATTGATGGGCTATCACAGCTATGAGAAAAGACCATAAGTGGTAATCTGAGCAAATGAATTGTTGAATCCATGCTATGGTTAGCCTTATTGACTCATGTTTAGACTTGAGGAAAGATTTATTATTTATGTCGTGCATAGATGCAGGCTTAAAAAAATGTGATTTCGCCTGATGCTTCCTCGAGAGAATATCCGTGTGTTATAAATTCAGTGGATTTGGTTGCGTGAGGGGCCAGGTCGGAGCGGATGGCTCTAAAAGCGGTCCTAGTGAATTCAACAGGTAAAGTGTGGTGCGTAATGATTTTGAGTCTATTAGTATGGTTAATAGTCAAGCTTTTAAAGCAGCTTATGAAGAAAGGCACAGAATGTTCTATGCTTTTTTGACTTGCGGTGTAGCATTTGAGAGACATGAAATGGTCATGTGATTTGAGACAGCATGGTCTCACGATTTAAGGTCACTCGGGGTGAGTGCTGTTGGAATAAGTTAGGTGTTGAATGTCGTATTATTATTTCTAAGGCAATCAAGGATAAATTGAAAGGAAGTAGATTGATTAGTCATAGATGAATTGGCATATTGGTGCATGTGATCAATTCGTTCAGCGTGTGCATGATTTGTGGCAATACGTGTGAGGCTTGTCAGCCACAGTTATTGATGTTATTCAGAAGCATTCTTCTGTTAGACCTGTTTTGAGTAGGCGGACCCCGGAAAGAGTTATGATGGCTTGGACAACTACTTAGAGATTGACATATTCGAAGGTTATGAGAATTCGCTTGTATATTGCTATAGTTCTCCTTAAGCGAGTTAAATGGAAAGTTTTATATGATGAAGTGTTAGCCTATTGGCGGTTCCAGAGTTGTGATGGAAATCGTGTCTATCGTATACCGGCACGTGAAGTGTAGTTAGTGGTTTGAATGTGCGAACCCGTTAATTATTTGGGAAGATGGTGGGAGCTGCTTTTCCCACAGGAAGGCTGTATAAGTATGAAATGTAGGACTAATTAGAAATTTAAACCAAGCATGAGGATTATGGTAATATCATCCATTTGATAATTTATGCATGAAGGGCACTCTGTTTATTGGGTTCTGACCTGTGAAAGATTATTGGCCTAGCTTTGCACGATAAGGATCGACTTGAGGTTGGTGGATAGATTTAAATGTGGAAGTGAGCCTTACGTCGGGTCAGTTGTGTTTATTTCAGCAATGCGCTCTTTATGGAAGGATAGTCGCGGTCCTATTTCGTGGTCAGCTAATTAATGTAAAGATATATTGCGCCATATGAGTAGTGAGACAGCTTGGTAAATTCCTTATAAGTTGAGGTTCTGCTCATCGCGGATGATATATGAGCAGGATGGCTCTTGAGACTTAGATCATATATCGCACCTCAATTGTGCTTGAGCTTGTTGCCTATAGCGCTATATGTTTCCTTCGGGATGGTATTATTCACCTTAGTGTGTTTATGACCGATATTCAGTATTTTGATGAGATGACCTATTCAGATCGATGTATATCCTCTTATGTGAGTTCTATATGTGGATCAGGTGGCACACCGCCATGGGTATGTTATTTGGATGGGGTTGCGCGCCGCAATAGTGTGATGTTCAGTTCAATGGCCCATATTTGCTTTTATGTGTTCTGTTTCCCTGTTTTTTGAGAAAGCCCATGTTAGTGTGCGAATTTAGTAGTTCGTTCTAGAGTCCGCGTTTGTTTTGTATCGCGTTCGAATTAGTAGCCTACTGGCACATTGTGGCATCGTGTGGGACTTTTGATTATGTCCGAGGTGACTTATTCCTGAGCAATTCGTACAGGGGTGAGACGAGTTTATTGGATTTGAGATCAGTGCAATATGATTATATAAAGTATATTAAGGAGCAAAGAACATTCTCTGGTTCAGAATGAGGTTATGGTTCTTGTAAGAAGTATAGATTAAATGATTTGCTGACTCGTCATCTTGTTATGATTTTCTACACATCTCTTTCGTCGTGTAGGTGTTGTAAAAGCTAGAGCAAGACCTACGTAGGTCATGAGAAGTAATAGGAACATCAGATTTGTGGAATTTCGACTATTATGTTTAAAGAATATTATTGTGGTCCCATGAGTAAAGTGATGCAAAGTGCCAACACAACAAGTTACGCGGTTGTGTTTGGATACAGTGTGTAGTGATCGATATGGTGATAGTATGTGAGAAACAAGCTTGGCAGGAAATTCCGCATGTTGGAATTAGGATTTAAGGCTTATTTGCTTGAATAAAGGAGTGTGTCTGCATAATTATCAAGCTAATGCTCTAAAATGAAATGTGGTAGCACGGGAAGGTGCATGAGGTGTTAAACAAGTGGTTTCAGACTACTTCAGTGCAGTTCTCAGCACGTTTGAGGACGAACGTATGTTTAAGAATGGCAGATTGTAACGACCCAACTAGTCATTTTGAGCTTCGGCACGTCATTCAGCAGTCTGAGGCCATGAGCACCCTCAGCTCAGGTATATTGACTTGTATGTTTGGTCAAAATTAAAATTCAGGAAGTTTAGAGTCAAATCTAAATGGAAATTCTCAAAATAAACTAGGGTTGGAATTTTGAATATACGAACCCGGAAATGAGATATGAAGGTTCCAGCAGGTTCGTATAATGACTTCGGACTTGGACATATGCCCGAATAAGGTTTTGGATAACCAGGGAGTGTTTGTGCGCCTACTGTGGAAGGTGGAATTTTAGAAGAAATTGCATCATTTTTGCTTAAAATGAAACTTTCAGTTTTATTGATGTCCGTTTGGGATTCCAGGACTAGAGTTGCTCCGTATGGTGATTCTGGATTTGGGAGCGCGATGGGAAGTGAATTTGAAGGTCCGTAGGTCATTTTGGAGCCGTTTGACTAAAGATAGAAAGTTGAAAGTTTTTGAGAAAATTCGACCGGAAGTGGAAATTTTGATATCGTGCTTGAAATGTGAATTTTATGGTTTGGATAGCTTTGTTTAGGTGATTTGGGGCTTAGGAGTGTGTCTGGAACATTTTTGTGATGACCGATGTAGAATTAATCTTGATTGACAAAAATTAGTATTTTGGGAACTCCGGTTGATAGGTGAGATTGTGATTCGATGGTCGGAGTGGAATTTCAAGAGTTGTTGTAGCTTCTTTATGTCATTTTGGACTTGTGTGCAAAATTTGAAGTCAAGCGGACGTGATTTGATAGGATTCGGCATCAGAAATAGAAGTTGAAAACTTCAAAGTTCATAAAGCTTAGATTGGAGGTTGATTCATTATTTTAGCATTTTTTGATATTATTTAAGGCCTCAAGCAAGACTGTAATTTGTTTTGGGACTGATTGGTGTGATTGGTCGGGGCCCCGGGAGCCTCGGGTGTGTTTTGGGTTGTGATAACGCTCTTATTTGATATTTCAACGTCATTTATTTGGACATAAACTGGTAGAATATTAAGAAAATGAGCTCAAAATTCAGTTTTTTGAGCCATTAGATCCGTATCAAAATTACGGAGCCATAGCAAAAAAAATCGTCGAATTTGGACATCGTATGAGGAAGTTATGCTCATTTCTCTGTTAGGAGAATCTGGTTGCTGTCAAAACCGCATAAGCGGAATTGACAACGGATGCGGGACCGCAAAAGCGGATATAGAACCGCAAAAGCGGTCCCGCATATGCGAAAATTATCCGCATAAACGGAAAATGGGCCAGAACAATGTTTTAAACCGAGAATTTTACTATTTTGGGCACATCTTGAGTTCTAAAGCTCCGTTAGAGATGATTTTTTCGGCGTTGTTCTCATCCCAACAAAGGAGTAAATATCTGACCTTTAGTTTGATGTTTCTCAATAATTGTTTCTGTTGGTTTCTATTTATATCCGTGTTTGGATGGTAGAAGTTTGGACTTTGAGCCTCAAAGTTGAAAAATGGTAAATCCTTGATTTGAGGGTCGATTCATGGATGAAATTGGATGCTTTTATGGATATAGGCCATATGAGTTATAGGTAATCATCACTTTTAATGATTTTTGGATTCAAGGAACGTGGAGTTGAGGGTATTTAGGTTATTTCACAAAGTGGAGTCGGGAAATTGAATAATTTGAATTGTTAGCGAGTATTTGCGTATATTCTTATTAGTTTGACATTGTTTGGCTAGTTTTGGAGCATTTGTGAGTTGGTTGAAGACTCTCAAGTAATGAAGAATGCATATATTATGTCTTCGGGCGAGGTGAGTCTCCTTCATAATCCTCTGAGGGGGAAATCACCTCATAGGTGATTTAAATTTATTAGGGGCTACGTACGCACGAGGTGACGAGAGTCTGTGCGTAGCTACTATTATGCTATTGTCCCGGTAGACTAGTGCCCAAAATCATGTTATTCATGGAATATTTGTAATCTTGTTGACATTTGAATTTTTTTAAGTCAAATTGAACTAGTAAATGAATTTGAAAAAGGATTAAACTTAATGTCATAAAACTGTTAAAGGGTGTTCACTTCATTTGAATAAATATTCCCCGATAAATTCTTATTTGACCAATTGAGCATGTATTCTTATGTGTACCTGTGTCACATGCATGATTCAAAAGCAGGGTATGTGTTTATTTCTGTTGGAATGGGCCGATCGCCTCGGTGAAATAGATGCATCTATGGTACGGGTCGTCCGACCCACGACAGTGCACACTTTATATATTTGTTGGAGCGGGCCATCTACCTCGGCATGATTTGCGCATGTTTGTGCTACTGTTTTGAACTTTTTTGAGTTGTTTTATGCTCACTAGGGCGATATCATATTGTTAATAATAACAAGAAATCTAAGAAAATTTCTATGAATGAATAATATGTTACTTGTTTCCTCTATCTGTATCAGAAACATGTTTATAAGAATAAAACCACTGCTTAATATATCTATTAAAGATAAATAGTCATTGGAATACTAGTGAGTGTTAAAGTTAACCATCTTGTCTCTACCCCTTCGGGATTCGGCGGGATAATCACTGGGTACACGTTGCTTTTGTACTCATACTACACTTGATGTGCATTTTATTGCACATGTATATATGGCTCTAGTGGTCTACTTGCATAGCAGCACGGACGATTTTGGGACTAGATGAGCTACATCATTTGAGAAAGCCGCAGCTAGGGTAGTCCCTTTCCAGTACTGTATTTATTTTCCGTTCACTGTATTCCGGACGGAGGATGTATTTTTATTTCTCTAATCCGTAGATACTCATGCACTTTTGACTCTGGGTTCTAGGATGGTTTGAAATATTGCATTATTGGCTTAACTTGTAAACTTAATTTGAAACTTTACTCTTTAGAGTTTTCCAAATATGGAGGAAAAATCCTAGATATTTGAAGTGTTAAACGTGATTTATTTTAAGTAATTTGGTTGGCTTGCCTGACAGCGGTGTCCACCGCCACCAAGACCCTTAGTGGATTTTGGATCGTGACACAATACTAGCTAGGGTTGTTGTGGGCCCTCAACTCTGTCTCTTTGGAAATCCAATATCTTTTGAGGTGAGGTTTTAATTTACAAATCCAAGTCCCGTGTAAAATAAGTGTAGGACTTACTCTGAATATTTGTCTAGGCAAATTCTAAGTATAGCTCAACTTGAAAAATTAATATGGGCTCTCCTTAGCCCATCTTGAAACTTGAAAGCATTTACAGCCACCAAAATATTATATCCCTAGTCAACCCAATTGTGTTTAAGCCCTTATTATTTTAACAACCATGATACAAGTCTTTATCCATTCTATAATGACACTCTCTTAGCAGCCGATATTTCCTTAGCACAATTTGCAAAAGTACAAATTTTGGAGAGAGACGAGGAATGTGAAAGTGATAAAAGATACAAAATGAATAAAAGAAAATGAAGAAAGAAAAGAAATAAAAGCCAAGAAGTAAAAAAGAAAGTGAATAATAGAGAAAAATAAAGGGGTTCATAGAAGCAATGATGAAAGGCTTGGAATGAATAGTAAAGGAGAAAAATGATTATGATGAACAAGAAAGAGTGACAGTGTGTCTCTCTAATCCCCCAAGGAAGAATAAAATAACTCAAAAAGTCAACAAAGTGTGAGCCGAAGTGAGAAAACTGAAGTGCTTAAGGAAAAATGAGCCCTTCATAGACTGATATATCATATCTTGAACCAAAGGCCTTCATTACATTCCCGTAAAAGCCCTATATGATTTCAAGTTAAGTGATCTTAAATTAGTGGTGATTTAAATAGGGGGCAAGCTTATGGAGCTTAGAGCCGGACTTGTGACCTTCCTTTGAGGGAGATGAGCGTATTTTCCACAATCCTTATTTTGAGTGCTACAATATAAAGTGAGGTTTGCTTATGGAGAGTAAAGGAGTAACAATTCGGGTTCCAAAATGACCTACGAGGTACATCGAGCTTCCTTGATGAGTTAAGTCAACTCTTGATGCTTTAGTTTCGCTCTAGAGCTATGGTGCTAAAAAGGTTGTGTGTTGTTGATAATATATTTGTGTTGAGGGTAATTATTAGTCCCAGTTGATGCTTGATAAAGTAACCTTAGCATAACTGAATTTTCCTTTCTTTTATCTTGTGAAGGTGAGAATTACTTTGTTGTCTTGAGTACAAGCAAAAGCTTAAGTTTGGGGAAGTTGATATCTATGGATTTTAGCCTATCATATGGTCTCTTTTGCATAGGTTTTGGATAAAAAAGTGTAAAAGTATTCCCGAAAACTGACTTAATATGCTTTCCGGCAAGGATTGATCAAAATGAGGCAAGAAAGCCATAATCAACTCATTAAAGAGTTAAATTGCACAAGTTCAAAGCTGGACTGAAGCGCTGACCAAGATGGAAAGTGTGGCAGCGTAAGGTCCACCGCTAAAGCGGCCACAATTACGCTTCCATAAAAGTCAGACTTAGAGAAGATATTTTGGAGACAACAGTGACCACTGACTGCCATGAAAAACCCCGGCCGTGGAATACCTGACGCGACCATAGTGGTATTTCCGCTGAGAGCGTTGATCGAAGTTCAGAGACTCTACAAGTTGCGCTTGACTAAGGAACGTGATCCGCGTCCAAATTATGGAGCAGCGGTTGATGCAAACATGGAGGCGATGTCTTTTACGCTATCCGCGAAACCAAGCACAAAATTGAAGAAAAGCGGTCTGCGCTTATTTTCCGCGGCCGCGAAAGTCCATTCGTTGAGGCTCTCAGTATTTCGCTCACAACGGAACTTCCGTAAGGGTACTTTTTTCTAGCAATTTCAGCTGCGTATAAATAGGTTTTTTCTCATTTTTAGGTTTTCATTTGTGTCAGTAAGCTCGTGAACAACTGTACTTTCCCATTTAGAGTAATTCTAAAGTAGCTTTAGCTTATATTCTTAGATTTTGTTCTTGTAATCAACTTTTATGGTTTATATTTCATCTCCATCTTTGATTTCTATCTTGATTATGAGTAGGTAAACTTATTAGCTGGGGTTGTGACCCAACCCTAGTATGGGTATTAAATGGGTGTTCAATTCTAGGGCTTACTTGTTTATGGGTTATTTATATTTAGATTAATTTATGTTTTAATTGTAGAATTGGTGGTTGCAAACAGTGATTTGATCCTTGATGACTTAGACTCTTCTGAGAGAGAGAGAGAGGCTAAGTCTAGGAAAATCAAGCTAACAAGGCATTGCGGAGCATTCAAGAGATTGATAGCCTCAATTAAAGGGTTAAATCTAGAGATAGTAATACCCGACTTGAGCCAATATGCATGAACACCCATTTTGACTTGAGAATGTCAAATCGGGCAAAGTCACTCAAACTACCGAGAGGTATAGAGTGAGCACTTATGTATGATGGTTATATTGCGATCCCAATCATAACAAGCTTGTCCCAAATTCTAGATCTCATTAAATACTTGCCTAGGTGTAAGTCACTTCCATAGCAAATTTTATCACTTGAGAAAAATTCCCCCAAAAATATTGTACTTAGTTTATTTTCAGCAATCAATAACAGTAAATGTATAATAGAAACAAATTCAAGCATGGTTAGAAGTGTGATTAAAAGCAACACCCATAGCAAGATTAGATAGAAACCCAACTACCAATCAATATTAACTCCCTGTAAATATCGATCTCGACCTTTCGGGTAAAAGCTTCATCGACCACTCCTCGCCATTATATGGTCGTTCAGAGTTGGAGTCACTCACGCCCCACGCTGTCTATAGGGATACAAAGTGGTTATTTTTTCCAGTTTTGCTCCTTTTTTGGCTCCAATCTCACATTGTCGCCCCATATTACCTCCTGGGGAGGCTCAACATTGTTGGTGGCCTAAAGACAAATCTCAATGACGACATTTATTTTACTTTAATTTTTTTAAAAATAAATCCTGTATATTTTTAATTCAAGTCAATTTTCCTTACTTTTTGAGATTGTATTATATTAAAGTTTAATTAACTTCTTCTAGTAAATGCAAATGCTATAGGAATATTAGTCGATAAGGAATATAGGTATTTGGAAAAAAAAAGTCTTACTTATTCAAGCAACGTTAGTTGATTGAGTATATCGAATAGGGATTATATCTACTTATAATATTTTCTTTAATGCTTTTAATTCAAAAACAAGTCTAAGCTATTCATTAGAGTTACTTTTCTCAAATTCTTATCACCTAGTCATCTTAAAATTCTTATCACTTAATGATCTTATAAAAAACTACTAAGTAAAAATTGTAGGTACTTTTCCCACTTGAAAATATTCAAATCTCTATGCTTGATATTAGTAACAAGTCAATGTTTTTTTAATTAAAATATTATAGTCTTTTAGTTAAAAATATTTTTTTAAAGAAATATTAAATTTTCTTAAAAAAATATTAATTTTTAAAAACTACTACTAGTAAAAAATGGGGCCCCCTCTGCAGGTGGACTAAATATTATAGATATGACAGTCTGGAATAAGGCTGCAATCAGCAAACACCTCCGGAACTTGGCTAAAAAGAAGGATTGCCTATGGATTAGATGGGTGCACAACTACTACATCAAGCAGAGGGACTTAGAAACAATGCCCTCACCCAAGATAGCTTCTTGAGTGGTAAAGAAGATACTGGATATAAGGGATGACCTAATAGAAGCTCAACTAAGTCAAGGAAACCTCTTCAGTAGATTGCAAGGCTTCTGCAGACTGGATCAATTCCTTATTCACAAGTTATACCTGGCATTGACTCCTGCTTATAGTAAGGTCTCTTGGAAGAAACTGGTTTTACTTGCTCAAGCTCAACCAAGGTACAAATTCACAGTCTGGTTAGCTGCCCAAGGAAGACTACCTACAGTTGATAGACTACAGAAGATTGGAATCCAAGTCCCTGGAAGTGATCAAAGCAGTGAGACATTTAACCACCTGTTCTTTGACTGCCCAGTCACTAAGAACTTGTGGAACAGACTGTGCTCCTGGCTGGGACACCATAGGGCTGCGGGAAACTGGGAAATAGAAATGTTGTGGGTGTGCATCAAGGCCAAGAGTAGAGTGGCACTTAATAGTATTACAGCATGTGCCTTCATAAACACTATGGCTCTTATCTGGAGAGAAAGAAACAACACCAGATTTAATAGGACAACTATTAATGCATCTCTACTGTGCAGAGAAATAGCCTTATCAATTCATATCCGAGGCAGAAACTGCAGGAAATGGCAAGCTGGACTGGACAAACTCAACAAATATCCTTAGCCTCAGTTTACTAGGAAATCCTATACTATAATGTACTTAGAGCAAATTAGAATTTAGTATAAAAGAATGATGTAAATGAGTAGGAGTAGTCCAATCTCTTATTGAAACTCCAACTATAAATATTTTTTAGGATATCAATGGATAGAAATTTTTAACCAAACAAAAAATAAA
Organism: Nicotiana benthamiana; assembly: GCA_034376525.1. NCBI lineage: Eukaryota > Viridiplantae > Streptophyta > Magnoliopsida > Solanales > Solanaceae > Nicotiana > Nicotiana benthamiana. Next base: position 29,128,933 of record CM067334.1, on the reverse strand, counting down.
AATGGGGCCCCTAAACTTCGAGGGCCTAAAGCATTACATATGATGATTTCTACACAAAAATACTATGAATTAACATTAAATTACATTTTAAATTCGAACTTTACGAAACACGAGTAAGATATATATATATTTCACCTCACACACATACTTTAAGCTAAATATGAATTACCATACTCCAATTATATTAAAACGTTGGACAGATACTATTTCTTTTCTCATTTCAATAGACCTATTGTTGTGATTTACCTTCTTCCTTTATTTTGTAATCAATAAACAGTCTCCTCCTGAAATTGGAACCTTATAAGATTGAAATCTAATGTTGGTATTCTTCACTTCTCTGAATCAGAAATAATCTGGAAATATGTTTTTTGTGGCTATCAAATTGAGAAATCAATACACAGACAAGAAAAAGGAACATACGTTTCCCTCGAATTTACTTCAGCAATATTATTCTTATTACATCACAAAAAAAACCCGACTACCCTTTTATATACAAAGGGCTACAAACATATAAAACATGCCATAAAAGACTCTAAATTATGCTCCTCTAGATCTTTCATTTGCTTCTGCGACAGAACTCATGACACGTGTCTAGTTGTTAGATAGTATAGTGGCGAGGACGATTCCAAGGTGGAGAAGGTGCATATGGCCGATTAACATATGGTCGAACTGGAGGTGGACCTCGTGCTTGTGGTTGTCCAATAAGTGCCAAAAATTCTGGGGGTAGAGGATGAGGATGAACTACAGCTGGTCTTCCCGGATGTCGCCGTGGATTGGGTGGAAGAGGAAACGCAGGAGGAGGACGATTCCAAGGTGGAGAAGGTGCATATGGCCGATTAACATATGGTCGAACTGGAGGTAGACCTCGTGCTTGTGGTTGTCCAATAAGTGCCAAAAGTTCTGGGGGTAGAGGATGAGGATGAACTACAGCTGGTCTTCCCGGATGTCGCCGTGGATTGGGTGGAAGAGGAAACGGAGGAGGAGGACGAACAAAATGTATGGCATTTGGTGGAGGATGACGAAGAGGAAAAGGAGGTGGAGGCGGCGGAGCGACGGGGTTTGGTGGTGATGGGGGTGGTGGTGGTGAAGGTCTTCGGAGGTATCCCGGCATTGTGAAATTACTATGATGCGATGAAGGTTTTGAGAATAGAAAATGGGGTTAGGGTAATGATTTAATTAAGAGATAAAAGGGGTTTATAAATGAGATCAGAATTGAGATATTGGATCATTCTAGAAGAAATAGAGTTTTATTAGGAGTCTGAAACTTAAATGCGGTTAATTTCTAACTCAGAATACGTTTTTAAATATAACAAAAAAGTTATACTTTTATATATAATGCGGTTTTACACTGAATTTTAATAATGTTTTGGTGGTTAAAGTATAGCTCTGTGTAACACATTAAAGAACCGCGTTATACTAACAAGTAATGGGTGGTACAATGGTTAAGTGATAGCAAAGAAGTTAGTTTTGGCCTTGATGTTTTAGATTGAATCCTTACACCAGCATACCTTTTTTTTTATTATTTGATTTAAGTATTTTAATATAAATATTTAAATAGAGAAGCTTTTATTATTTCTTTAAAAATCAACCGACATTTTTAATTATTGTTATTTTGTGTTACACGTAAAATAAAAATATTTTTTTGTCCTTATATTTTAAATTAGAATTATGAATTTTATTTTATAGTTGAATAATATATATAGTTTAATCTATTGGTTGAATTATTTTATTATTTGATGTGTTTCTTTTTAAATTTAGTTAGCAATATTAAGGATATTGTAAATGAGTAACTAGTGAACGAGTAGTAATTTTCAAGTCCTGCTATCCCATTACATTAAAAAGTTATATCCAGAATAAGAATTTTTTCATTTTAAACAATCTATTAGTCCAAGTATGAATTGTATAGATGACTTTGTGAGATTTTATAGGAAAACAAATAATTGACTTGTATAATAGCCTGCCATACCAAGAAAGCTGCGAACCTCTATAGCTGAGGATGGTATGGGCCAACTGTGAACCGCCTCTATCTTCTTCGGATCAACCTGCATATCATTGTTGGACACCATGTGCCCCAATAAGGCCACTGAGCTGAGCCAAAACTCACACTTTGAGAACTTTGCACAAAGCTTTTCCCCCCTCAATGTCCGCAACAGAACTCTCAAATGTTCCACGTGTTCTTCCTGACTATGAAATACACTAGAATATCATCAATGAAGACTATGACAAAAGAGTCGAGATAAGGCCAGAATACACGGTTCATCAAATGCATGAACGCTGCTAGGGCATTGGTCAGCCCAAAAGGCATTACCAAGAACCATAATCACCATATCGGGTCCTGAAAGCCGTCTTAGGAATATCCGAATCCCTAATATTTAACTGGTGAGAACTTGAACGAAGATCAATCTTGGAGAACACTCTTGCTCGCTGAAGCTGGTCGAATTGATCAACAATACGAGGCAAGGGATATGTGTTCTTAATTTTTACTTTGTTCAATTGCCTATAATCAATGCACATCCTCATAGTGTGACCCTTCATCTTCACAAATAGAACCGGCACACCCCAAGGTGACACACAACGCGAATGAATCCCTTATGAAGGAGTTCTTGAAGCTGCTCTTTCAACTCCGCTGGTGCCATATGATACGGTGGAAAAAAATGGGCTGAGTGCCCGGCACCAGGTCAATACCGAAATCAATATCCCTATCCGTTGGCATGCCCGGCAAGTCTGCAGGAAAGACATCAGAAAAATCCCTCACAACTAGAACAAAATCAACTGCGAATCTCAGCAACATATCCCTCACAAACGCCAGATACAAAAGACAACCCTCTCCAACCATACATTGGGACTTCAAGAAAGAGATCACTCTACTAGGAACATAATCAGTCACACCTTGCAACTCGATTATTGCACACCCGGCATAGCCATTGTGACCGTCTTAGCATGACAGTCCAGAAAAGCACGATGCGGAAAAAGCCAATCCATGCCCAGAATGATATCTAAATCGACCATACTCAATAATAAAAGATCAACTCGAGTCTCCAGACCCCCAATAGTCACCACACACGACTGGTACACACGGTCTACAACAACAGTATCGCCATTCGGGGTAGATACATGAATAGATAAAACAAGAGACTCACGGAGCGTACCCAAATAACGAGCAAAGTATGATGACACATAAAAAAAGTGGAACTGTGATAAAATAATACAGAGGCATCTCTGTGGTAGACTGAAATAATACCTGTAATAACAACATTTGAAGCAATATCATCGGGTCTGCCTGGAAGTGCTTAGAAATGAGCCTGATGACCACCTGATTGACCTCCCCCTCTGGGGTGACTCCTAGCTGACTGACCTCCACCCCTATATGGATGGGCGGGTGTTGGTGATGAAATTGGCGCTTAATCCAATGACTCAACTCTCTGTTGAGATAAACTCGCAAAATGACGAGGGCACTACCTCCACATATGACCCATATCTCCACACTCATAACAACTCCCACGTGCTAGACAAGGGTACTGAAGGGAACCCCTTGCACCGGAGTGACTAGCAGTTACACTCGGCATAGAAAAGCCTTGTACTGATGGAGTACAAGATAACTTTGAGTTGGAAGGGCACTAAGTGATGATTGGCCTTGATGGGAACTATGGCAACCATGACATGATGGCGCCCCATAATACCTGAGCGACCTGGCTGAGAAGGACTGGATGGACGACCTTTGCCGCGCTAAAACTGACCTCTCGAAGGAGAACTACTATAACTACTAGATCCTCGAAGCCTATGGGCCTCCCTCTCCTATCGATCCTGGCAACGAACAGACCGAATCTCACGGCAATATCCACAACCTCCTCAAAAGTAACACAGGTCACCTTCTCCCTGGTCATGAGAATATGGGCTGATAAGTGAGGCCATTAGCAAACCTCATAATCCTCTATCTATCCATCGAAATCAACCAGATGGAATGACGAGCCAACTTGGAGAACCTTAACTTATACTGCGACACAGTCATCCCTCCCTGACGTAACCAATCAAACTACCCGCATCACTCTTTTATGCGAGACTGCGCCACATACTTCTCAAAAAGAGAGTGGAGAACTGCTACCAGGTAAGGGGTGTTGCACCAAAAGGCCTACGCCTCTCAGAATCCTCCCACCAAGTGAAAGCAGCTCCCTAAATTTGATAGGTGGTAAAGCGACCCCGCTGGTCTCCAAAATACCTACCGTATGAAGCATCCTCTGACACTTATCCAAAGATCCTTGGCCATCTACTCCCTCTACACCATTGAAGGTCGGAGGCTGAATTCTACCAAATCTCTCCTACCTACATTGATCATCCTCCGGCATGGCAGGAGCAACATAATCCTGTGTAGCTGCAACTAGCTGAGCTAGATGTGCCCCGTGCATCTGAAGTCCCTGCACGACCTGTTCAGGTATGCGAGCGGTGAGAGTCTTATTGCCTCCCCTGGCCTTAGAAGTAGATGCGATTGTAGTGGCTAAAATCGCCTGAGCTAGGCCAGTTCAAAGTGATAAGATCTGAACCAAAGCCTTCTGAAGATCCGGAATCATAACGGGCACAACTGGTGCATGAGCTGGTGCTACTGGAGCATCCATAGTTGGGACCTGATCCAGTACTAGGGCAGCTGGTGGATATGCAAGTGCTGCCCTAGCTGCTCTGCCCATACCACGACCACGACCGCGTCCTCGGCCTATAGTAGCAACAATTGGTGGTAGTTATGGTTGTCCATCCTGACCGGTAGCGCGTGTCCTCACATCTGTGAGAGAATAGAATTACAAAAGATTAATACTCCTATCAGCAAATTTGCACGACAAAAATTTCAAGAATATGATGTTTTTCCTAAAGGTTATGCAGCCTCTTGAGAATAAATACAGACATCTATGTATCGATCCACAAGATTTTACTAAACCTGCCCATGACTCAGGATACCTATGTAACCTAGGCTCTGATACCAACTTGTCACGACCTTAAATGCAGATCCGATCATGATGGTGCCTTTCATGAAGACAAGGCCAGTCAACACTTCCCATTTTCCAATTAATAGTAGTTAAACAATAAGAAACAATCTAACCATGGATAAATAAATCAAAGTTTAAGCAAACGATAACAAAATATGCGGAATACATCCCAAACACAGCCCAATATCGGGGTGTCACTAGTCACGAGTATCTAACAAATCCAAAATAATCTAAATCAACCATAGAGTTTAGTACAAATATAAGAAGATAAAGGAAAAGAGATAGGGAAGAGCTCCGAGCTGCGAATGCCAACAGATACCTAGAGACTCCTCGAATCCGCCTGAGGCGAAAAATGATCAACACTAAGGAGCGGGACCAGCTACACTTGAAACTGCATAGAGGGTGCAAGGAGTAAAGTGAGTACTCCAACTCCGAGAGTAACAAATGTAAATAATGGCTGAAATAGAGAAATCACGTAAGGCATAAAGCATTCTATAATGAAGCAGTAAAACTATTTAAACACACTAAATCCGTGAAATATAGGAAAAACTTATTTAACTCAAATGTAATTTCATGAAAAGACATTTTCAACTATTAAGTAGGTAATTGATAGGTATTTGAGGAAACTAAACACATAAAGGTTCACCCTTCGGGCATAATATCGACAAACCGCCCCTCGAGCAACATCGAAAATCAATACAACCCCCTCGACCTCAATCTCACATCACAATGGGTACCCGCGCTCACTGGGGGTGTGCAGACTCTTGGATGGACCCCCTATGGCACGAGCGCAATATCAAGCCATTTCATGGCGTCTTCACTAAGCTCTCGGCCTCATAGTAATCAAGTCACCTCATGGTATACATATCCCAAGCCCTCAGCCTCAAATCAGTATCAATGTTTCCTCACAAAATAGTCCCTCGGCCTTACTCTATCAAAAATCCTTACAAGACAATCGGCAGTAGTAAAACAATGATTCTCAGGACAATTATCATTTAAAAGATCATTTATGTATTAAAAATGAGTAAACATGGATAAATATGAAAATAACGGAAAATAACATGACCGAGTTCAAGTATAAAATTAAACCAGTGAAGAAATATCAATAAAAATTCACGAAGGGTTCAAATAGTTGGCACAAAGTCCAAATATGGCGTTCAGCCCAATTACTGATAATAGAAAATAGATTTCAATCAATTAAGCGATAAAATTATCAATAGGGATAGACCAAGTCACAATTTCCAAAAGTGCACGACCCTACGCTCGTCATCAAGTGTGTGACTCACCTTAATATAGCACTACTATGTGTAATTCGGGGTTTCATGCCCTCAAAATATCATTTAAAATCATTAATCACATTGAACCGGTCAAATCTCTAACTCGTGACATCTTTGCCCCTCGAATCGACCTCCACGCGCATCAAATCCATCAAAAATCACAACGAACACGTCATAATTTACTAAGGGAACGAAACCCAAGAAAAATAATCAATAAATGACACAAATTCCGAAATTACCAAACCCCGACCCCCGAGCCTACGTCTTGGAATTTGATAATTTTTAAATCAATAGATTCCTTATCTCCCCACGAGTTCATGCATATCAAAAGTTTTGAAATTCGATCTCGAACGGTCCTTCAAATCCTTAATCAAAGGTCTAAGTTTCCAAACCCTAGTTCTTTAATTTTTCGCTAAATTTCCATGATTATTTAGGTGGAATTCACATTAGAATTTAGTTTTAAGTCCAAGAATATTACCTTCAAGTGATTCCCCTTGATTGCCTCTTCAATCCCATTCAAAAAAGCTTGAAAAATGACTAACAATGGAATAAATAAACCCCAACATCGCGGACAAGGCGAGCTTTTAAACCTTCTACCCTGGACTTAATTCCTTCTTCGTGAACAAGGTCAACGCCTCGCGTTTGCGAAGCAAAAAATGAATTTGACCAAAATTCATCTTACGCGAAAGCGACATGCCTATCACGAACGTGATGGTTCCTAAGTATAACTCTTCGCGAACGCACTCCACCTCTCACGAACGCGAGGAACAACTCGACCTCAACCCTGCAGACCAATTTACCTCTACGCGAACGCAATGCGAAGACATCCAGCCCTTCAAGCGAATGCGAAGGACAAAAATCTTAGCCTTCTCCAGCTAACCCTTCACAGTCGTGGCTCCCCTCTCGCTAATGCGAAGTTCCAATGTCTGCAACAGTTAACAACGGATTTAGTCAATTGTAGTAATTCTACTAGCGAGTAGTTGTCTAAAGGAATTATATCTTCATCTGTAACGACCCGCTTTTTCACTTTAATAGCCAGTTCTAGGGCATTTCTTTCCCTGTGTTATGCATTATAACTGATGTGGATCGATTTTGGCTTTCAGGAAAATTTTAAATGAATTTGAAATAATCGTCTCAGTTGAAAGCTTGAATTTGAATGATTTGACCGAGATTTGATATATATGTATATGAGCTTGGATCAGAATCATTACAATTTGGCTAGCTCCGTGAGGTTATTTATGACTTAGGAGCGCAATCGGAATTGGCTTTGGAGGTAATGTGTGGAATTTTATTTGAATTGGAGAAACTAGTTTTTTGGCGATTTTTGGTTGATATGTGAGATTTTGATCAGAAGGTCGGAATGGAATTCTGAGAGTTGTTGTAGAATAGTTGGGTGATTTGGGATGTATTTGAAAAAATTCATGTTATTCGGAGGTGATTTGGTTGGATTTTTGATCGAATGCGAGTTTCAGAAGATTTTGTAGAACCTAAGCTTGGATTCGTTGGGAATTGATGATCTTTTGTGTTGTTTGACATGTTCTGTTGATTGGAACAAGTTTGAATAATGTTTTATATGTATTAGTACATTCGGTTGAGGTCCCGGGGACCTCGGGTTGATTTCAAAAAGCTATTGAGAAGATTTTTGGACTTGGAAGTTTGATGTTGCTACTGCTTTTGGTAATTCGCTTCTGCGGAATTTTGGACCGCAGAAGTGGTATCGCATGTCCGAAGGATTGGCCGCAGAAGTGGTCTTGGCCTTCGTTAAAATTTCTGCAGAAGCGGCATTTTTTCCGCAGAAGCGTTGTCGTGGACGCGGAAATAGAACGGACAAGTGAAAAGGGCTGGGCAGAAATATTTAAGTTCTCTTTTGCGATGTTTTGAAGAGTTAGTCATTTAGCACTTTTGACTTAGTGGTTTTTGAACGATTTTGAAGAGAGAAATCAAGGGACTTCAATAAGGTAAGGATTTCTGAACCTAGAACACGATTTTATGGTGCAAACTCATGAATTAAGACTGAAAAGTTAAGGAATCAAGGGTTAAAAATGGAGGTTAGGTCTTGAACTTAAGAGAGTTAATAATGGGGATTTGAGGGACCAATTGAACCCTGATTCTTGTAATTTTGATATGTATGGACTCGTTTAGAAATAAGGAACCCGTTGATGAATAAATATCTAAATTTGAGAAGTGGGATCAGGGCTCAGGTTTTGGTAATTTCGGGATTTGTGCCCATTATTGATTGTTTTCTCTTAGACAGTGTTCCCTTAGCATATTGTGATATATTCGCTTTGATTGTGGATAGATTCGACGTGCGTGGAGGCCGATTTGAGGGGCAAAGGCGTCGCAGGCTAGAGATTTTGCCTATTTGAAGTGAGTAATGATTGTAAATGATATCCTGAGGGTTTGAAACCCATGATTGCATATCGTAGTGCTATATTGAGGTGAAACACGCGCTTAATGACGAGTGTAAGATCGTTTACTATTGGGGATCATGACTTAGCTACCCCGATTCATGTTTTTACCGCGTATTTGACTGATACTTGTTTATTATCATCTTGATTTGGGCTTATTGTCATATTTGGGCTTCATGCAAATTATTTGAACCCTCTGAGGAGTTTAATCACTGTTTCCTCACTTTTTTGATTTATACATGAACCCAGTCCTATTGATAGCTAGTGTTTTCTACTTTTACTAAGATTTGAAACTTAAATGATGTTTTAGGGTGAGAACTGCTTTTATTTAAATGTCCGAGGGGCTTGTGATGATTTCTGGACTGAGTGAGGACGAGGGCCATATGTGAGGATATGCTGAGTGATATGAGGCCGAGGTCCTGAGATACTATTTATGCCACGTAGTGTCTTGATATTTATATGAGTCCGTGAGCCTATTTATATGCCAAGAGATGGTTTATTATTCAGCTTGGGTCGTAAGAGGCCCCTACGGATTCTGCACCCCCATAGTGAGCGCGGGTACCCGTTATGCTAAATTATTGATACTGAGGGGCCAATATGAGTTATGTGAGAAGGCTTTCAGGCCTTATGAGTGATGTGAGAAGGCTTTCAGGCCTTAAGTTATTATTCCTGTGAGGTAGCCCGATGGCCTGGTATTGCTTTGAGATATTTCCCGAGGGACGAGCTTTTATGTTCTCATTTTGCATACTTACTTGTCTTTTACTTGTTATACTGTGGTATTCTGCCCAAGGGGCTGGTACTAACTATTTGAAATTATTTCTCAATTGTCAAAAACACCATTTTCAAAAGAGGTTTAAACCAAGCCTATAGATTTTGAAAGATTTCACAGCTTTACTGTTATTCTCAAAGGATTTTACATTGTTTCTATACAACATGCTGATTTGTTATACGTGATTTTGTTACTGCTCAGTTATTATTTACATTTATCATTCACTGAGTTGTAGTACTCACTTTAATCCTTCAACCTTGTGTGCAGATGTATGTAATTATTCACCCTGTAGAGGGTATTGGCTCTTTGGAGGCAGAACTATAGGAGTTTAGCGAGGTGAATGCCAGTGTTCGTAGCACTATTTTTCTTCTATGTTAATCATTATTCCTTTTCAGAGTATTTATAGACTTGTAAATGTAATTACATTCTTATAGATGCTCGTGAATTGTGATACCCCGGTTTAGGCTGTGTCGGATTATACTTCCTCTAGTTAATGTCATTAAATCTTTTTTAAACTGCTTATGAATTGTTTAACTGCTTAAAAGTGGTATTCAGTATTGGTCTGGCTGGCCTTGTCTTCACGAGAGGCCCCATCATGACCGGAGTGGGATATGGTTCGTGACAAGTAGGTATCAGAGCCTAGGTTACATAGATCTCACGAGTCATGAGCAGGTTTAGTAGAGTCTCGTGGATCGGTACAGAGACTTTTGTATTTATCCTTTAGAGGCTGCAGAACATTTAGGAAAAACTTTGCATTCTTTATTCTGCTTGAAATGTAACTCTCGAAATCCCTGTCGCGCATTTGCATGCACGCATGAGCGCTCAGTTACAGATGTGCCTTGATGGCTTGTGATTCCCTCATTGAGGGGAAAGACGTGATCTTTGTGAGTTGATGTTGGGCCAGTCTTAAGGACTTGAGGTTGGATCTTTGCCTGTGGCTTGAGAAATGAGGTGATGAGTGTGTGATCAATTGTTTAGTACTAATATGTTCGGTATTGTCCCTATTAGTGGGACTGACGAGTGGTTGGCTATGTGATGAGTATGTTTATACTGCTATATGTATCTATGCAATTTTGAAATGACGAGGAAGGTACGCTGAATGATAGAAGAACTATTAAGTGTGTGAACTCCATTATGATTGGACGTGTAGCCCCGATTTATGGGCGCGTGAAGAATCTTTTCAAGTCTCCTAATTAGGAGTGAAGTAAATAGCACACGCGGTATGAGACTCGGGAAGACTAAGTGATTGTGTAATGTGTTTGGCAGTTGAAGGTATACTAAAATGTTGTATTGAGGAGAAGCAGGTGGATTATCTCCTACGGAGTGTCTGAAGTGGTGTGATCCTTATGTGTAAGAAGATCCCATGTGTATATTAAATGTATGTGTTGGAATTTGGAATTTTGGGCTTGTTAAGAGAGTGGGCCTAACTGTTGTGGGAATGAATACGAGATTTGCAGAAGGTATACCGTATTAGAGGATTTGTGTTTTCACAACCGTATAAATGATTTGAGTTTAATCTCACTATGTTATTGTGGCATCAATAGAGTAAAAAGCTTATCAGTTATTGAGGGTATCTTGATCTATGGCTTCAAGCCAAGAGGGGGAGTCTGGTGTGAGCAGTTGATTGCACGGATTGGTGCCATACTGGTTCCAGTTTGAGGTGTGCGGGTGAATTAGTTATGGCTTGAAAAAATTGAGAATGAGGATGGCTCGAGTAAAAGAATTTATTTTGACCAAGGTTATATTATGCTTTATAGGGTAAGGAAATCATAGGATGTCTTAAGTTGTTGTTGGTAAAGGATGTTCAGTGCATAGAGCAAGAAGTTGCTTGGTTGTATTGGGATGAGGATTTCATTCTGTGGTGTCGGAGTGCCAATAATTCACGTATGGTTCTGTTTTTTGGGTTAGGTTAATTGCAGTTTGAATAAGAGTGAATGACTTGCGAGAAAGGTTCTACTGTGTTGAATAGTCTGCGTACATCAATTGAGTGTTATCATGTTACATATGTTGTAAGAAACTGAGTTTCATTGGAAGGTTTCACGACTTTTTGTACCACTGTGTCAATCATGGGATTCTATGTATTAGTATCAGCAAAGTAATGGGAAAAGAGTTAGAGTCGCAGGAAGTTCTTTTGAGTAAGGTATTCTAGAATGTGGTGTTTCTTGAAATATATGATAGAGTACTCAGCAGTTTATTGGTTCAGATAGTGTGGTTTTATGCTTGGGTCTTGTGTGGTAAGCCCGGTTTAAGGAATTGTGGTACTACAGCCAGGGTAAATATAAAGTTGAAGACAAATTAGAAGAAAAATAGCTATATGGGGAAGCTTGATAGTAGATCAGATCGACATGGTAAGGATATGATTAACTTTTTGTGTTCATTCGAGATAATGAGTTCGTACATGTATGTTGCAGCAATGCTCTTGGGTTTTGATGACTTGCTTAGCTTGATCTAGTTAGCAGAATTCAATCATGGCAGTTTAGTTTGTGCAAATGAAATTGGGAGAGTTTCTGTCGATTTCTATCGTGGTTGGAGAGGTACATTTTCTATGAATGTGAGAGGAATGGGATGTGTAATGATTTTTCTTCTATATGGGATCAATGGAAGTTCTTAGGTAGACAAGTTGCAGTTCAGTTCTGAAAGGGAATTCATAAAGCTCTTAAGCAGTAGGTAGCCTCGACTAATTAAGGGAATGATATTCCTAATTGGAAGTGATTTGATGGCAGTATGTGTTCAGGAAAAAGATAATGTGATTACGTGATGGCAATTTCTTGTTAGATCGATTGGTGATATTCGAGTTTCTTGGTAGCACAGGAAAATTTTAGAGTATTTATCGTGAAATGATGAGCTATTTAAGGTGTGTTATACTTTCGAACGGCAAACTCTGGGAATCAGGTACGATGATTCGTGTGCTTTATGGAGTTGGAGATTGGGAGTTCTCATGTGCAGGCTATGTTATCGCCGTGAATCGTGTGTATCGGCACCGTTTAGCCGCTATCGAGATTGGAGGCTCGAATGGATCTTTCCTTACATGTATGGTAGATTTTGGATATGACGTTAGAGATTAGATTGGCTATCTCAGTGCTGGGTTATTTTAGCTATTGCGCCAAGGGCTATGCTGGAAACTCCAAGGGTTGAGTGCCGAGGTGCATTCGATTATGTTCAAGTAGAGTGGGTTATATTTTAAATATTCATTGGATAGATGGGAAGGATTGTCTTTCTTATTTAGGCACTTGTGATCAGTGTTGAGGCTCTTCATATTGATTCAGTTATGGCGTTAAGTGAATTTTCGGATGCATCTTTTGTGATCGGGTATGTCGTCGGGCGAGGTTGTTGATTTCAATATTGATTTTGTGCCGAGCATCACATCGTACGGCACCGGCAGGAATTATAGAAGTGGAAAGGAACAACTTCAGGTGTCCTTGGTAAGAAGATCGTTGGCAGACCAATGTGGGTGTGTGTTCTAGCTTGGGACGACTTGGTTGACCGAATTGTATTGCCGAGGGATTTGTTGATTCGACAGTCATTGAGCTTATTAATGATCGTGAGGTCTATGAGTTGCCTTCTGTGATTCGAGATGCTATGATTTGTTAGCTTTGGACATGTATGGTGCGGTTCTATTGGAGTTAATAGGGGAAGTTTATTGAAAAGAGTAATTGGGTGTTGCTCAGTGAATGTCATATCAGTTATGTCCTATTGGGTTTACGAGGTATATGTTACTTGTTTCACCGTGGGTGTAATGATTTTTTTGGGTAAAGACATCAAAAATTGTGCGTGGTTGTCAATTTCGAGCATAGTGACTTGAGATGTTTCATGTGGGGCAGTATTTGGATAGGATCGCGAATTGTAGCGAAGTTATGTCGATTATATGACCTTATAGGTTAGATTCGTGTGTTATATTCTATGATGTGAGACGGGTTCTTAGCCTTGTGTTTTAGTGGTACTAGTGAGCTTGAGGTACAAATCTGTCATTGGGACATTTTCATGATTAAGTATGATCCGACCACTACTTATTTGATGGGTGTATTGTGCTAAATGTGGCTTAGGCCTCTATTGATGTGTCATGTCACCAGCTTTGTGTGTTGGATAGAGGAGATTGTTGGGATCAATAAGAAATACGAACTAATTCAATTTCAGCATGTTGGAAGGATAATATCGTGGTTCGGATCGGAAATTGATATGGTATTTCCCAAGTGAGAAGTGGCTTCATGAAGGGTTGATCTGAGAAATAGTTATGGTTTATTGCATGTTTCATTTATTGTTGGCAGTGTATCAAAGTGTTGGAATGAGACAGTAGCGGATAAAAAGGCTTTCTATATGTAATTGGTTGTTGTGGACAGTTTGTGTGCATGGAAGTTATCGCTACATGTGCTTTGAGTTATGTGTTACACCTTATAATCGCACCCAAGGTTGCAAGTATGGTTTATTACAGCTAGTTCAGGTTTAATTAGAGCATAGATGCGAGATTTTATCTTGTGAATAATCTCGGTAGTGGAAATATGGCTTTTATGGTTTATGGAGTAGGATGGATTGGGTAATTTTAGTTGTTATGTATTATCGGGCATATATGAGATAAGGTGACGTATGATCACCCCCGGGTATATCTTTGGTATGGTTATTAAGCTATTGGTTGGCTTCTAGAACAACTCTGGGAACGTTCGAGGACGAATGTGTGTTTAAGTGGGGGAGGATGTAATGACCCGACCGGTCGTTTTGAGCTTTTGCTCTTTTATTTCCAGTTCTTGAGCATGTCTTGCCCCGTGTTATGCATTATGACTGATGTGGATCATTGGTTTTGGCTTTCAAGAAAAATCGGAATGAATTTGAAAGAATAGTCTCATTTGAAAGCTTTGAATTTGAAAGGTTTGACCGAGAGTTGACTTATGTGTATATCAGCTCAAATCAAAATCTTTATGATTTGGCTAGCTCCTTTAGGTGATTTATGCCTTAGGAGCGCGATCGGAATTGGTGCTGGAGGTCCGGTGTGGAATTCGGCTTGAATTGGTGAAACTAGTATTTTGGCGATTTTCGGTTGATATATGATATTTTGATCAGAGGGTCGGAATGGAATTCTCAGAGTTGTTGTAACTTTGTTAGGTGATTTTGGATGTATGTGAAAAATATTAGGTTATTTAGGTTATTCGTTGGTGATTTGGTTGGATTTTTGATCAAATGCGAGTTTCGGAAGATTTTGAAGAACTTAGGCTTGGATTCATTGGGAATTGATGGTTTTAGTGTTGTTTGACGTGTCTTGTTAATTTGAACAAGTTTGAATAGTTTTTTAGGATGAATTGGTACTTTTGGTTGAGGTCCTGGGGGTCTCGGGGTGATTTGGGATAGCTATCAGTGTTCATACCTAATTGTTTCCTACGTATTTTTGTATCCGAAATACTTTAAAAATAGCTTGTGAATGCATATATAAGCATCCACAAGAGGTTTGGCATTTTCTATAATTTTTCAAGCATTTAAAACCAATTTATAACTTATTTTGTACTATAAAATCCAATGTTTAGCATCAAATCTTGTTGTTTTAATAAATAAATTATTTTATTCTCTCATCCACATAAAAATATAATTTATGTAATTTTTTACAGATTTTTACAAAGCCATTAGGTACTTTTAAAATTAAAATTGCATTAAATTGCAATTATAGCCTATTTATCAATTTAACAAGCATGGTGTAAGCCTAGAGCTACCATAACATAACACATGAACAGTAGCCACGCACGGGCTCTCGTCACTTCATGTGCACGACCCTCCCCGTCCCACAATCTAATCACAAATTATTTAAGTTTACCTATGGGATGATTTCCCTCATAAAAGGTTAGAAAAGAGACTTACCTCGCTTCACGACATGCTTTTCGGTCAAAGCTTAAGGCCAAACTCTCAATTCGACACTCCAAAACTATCCAAATAGCATAGAAACTAATCAATATATGATTAAAATTCATATCCCAACCATTAGGGTGATTCCCCAATAAATATTACAGGATTCCTAAAATTTGACCCCGGGCACATGTACCAGGATTTCGGAAATTTTTGAAGATAGTTGCTACCTAGAGTCTAAGGATCGAGAATATATCATTTTTACTCCATTCCATAGTAAATGTCGTGGTTAAATCTTATTTTTATCAAAACCTTAGGTTTTTACTCAAATACCATAATTTTCATTAATTTTTATGTGTTAATCTTCCCAAAATCCAAGTATTAAACTCACATTAAGTAAAAATAACTTAGCTCACAATGCTAGGTTGAAATCCCCTCATTGAAAACTCCTAAATATCCCAAGTGTAGAAGTAAAATGAAATAAATGGCCTATTTCCCGTTTATAAAAGCTGTGCCCAGGCCTCTGATGTTGAAATCGAGTTTGCAAATGCGAAGTCGCAACTGCAACAACACGTTCACAAATGTGAATTGGACCTCCCTCTGCCTTGATCACAATTATGATAGAAGGGTCGCAATGGGACCCTGTTGGGTTCTCAAAAACAAACGAAACATTGCAAATGTGACCACCGCCCCCAGCCAGGCTTCATCGCAAAGGCGATGCTTGCAGGGTTCATAAATGCGAAAATTTTCTCACATTTTCGAGACTAGCAACCTTGTCAAGAAATACCAGAACACTGGGGTGTTTTTTCACCTCAAGGCTCCACTCTAAATACTCACACAATTCCAACAACATTGTACAAACTTGCTCAAGTGATCAAGTCACTTTTATAACATCTAAAACTATTGATTTAATACCAAAACACATTAAATCATTAAGAGCTTTAAAAATTCATATTTTTATAGCAGGACGTCCGAACTACATCAAATCAGTCTCGTTCCTCACCAAATTACACAGACAATATTTAAATGTTATATTGGACCTATTCCGGGCTCTGAAACAAACATAAGGGCCCGATACAAACATTATCAAATATTATTCAATTTCATTAGATCCTTAGATTTTTAGTTTAATATATGTTTTTGTAAAAATTCATTACTCGAGCTAGGAACCTCAGAATTCGATTCCGGGCATACACCCAGGTCCCATATTTTACTACGGACCCTCCAGGATATCAAAATATATGTCGGGGTCCATTTATTAAAAATGTCTACCAAATTATAACATGGCCCTTTAAGCCAACTTTAATGAACCAAGTGTTCCCATTTCAATCCAAACACTTCCAAATCCCAAATCAACCATACCCGCAAGTCGTAAACCAGTTAAAGCAAGTACCTGAAGTCGTATTTAAGAGAATATGATTCTAGAAAGCAAGATGACCAGTCGAGTCCTTACACTCTCCACCTCTTAAACAAATGTCCGTCCTCAAATAGAGATAGTGAAGTACTTGAGATAGGGAAAAGATGGGGATATATGCTCCACATGTCCTCCATCGGACTCCCAGGTCATCTCCTCGATAGGCTGGCCCTTCCGCTGGACTTTTACTACGAACATTCTCGTGGATCTTAACTGGCAATCCTGCCTATCAATAATGGCACTGGCTTCTCATTAGAACCTAGAGTCTCATCCAACTGAACAATACTGAAGTCTAACACATAAGACTAGTCGGCGTGATACTTCTGAAGCATACATGAACAACTCGATGAACCCCCGAGAAGATGGGAGGTAAGGCAAGCTCATAAGCAACCTCCCCAACTCGCCTCAACACCTCCAATTGTACAGATAAACCTTGGGCACAACATTCCGTTTTCCCGAATCTCATGATACCTGTTATCGACGAAACTTTCAAGAGGACCATCTCGCAGACCATGAATGATTTATCATACACCTTCTGATCTGCGTAACGCTTCTGTCAGGACTGAGCTGTGAGAAGCCTTTCCTGAATCAACTATACATTCTCTAAGGCATCTCTCACAAAATCTATACCATTGAACTTAGCCTCTCCGTGCTCAAACCATTCGATAGGAGAACAACATCTCAGTTCTCATAAAGCCTCAAATGGGGCCATCTCGATGCTGGATTGGTAACTATTGTTGTAAGAAAACTTGCCAAAGGCAGATCTAATCACATTGTCCTCCAAAGACAATTACATATGCTCAAAGCATGTCCTCCAAAATCTAAACTATCTGCTTCGACTTCCCGTCGTACTGAGGATGGAATGTTGTGCTGAGCTCCACAAGGTTCCCTAACTCACTCTAAACAGCTCTTCAGAAATGCAAAGTGACCCGAGGGCCTCTATCTGATATGATTGAAATTGGCACACCGTGCAACCGAACTATCTCCCAAATGTAGATCTGCGCCAACCTCTCTGAAGTATAAGTAGTTCCTACCGAAATGAAGTGTGCCCACTTTGTCATCCTGTCAACAATGACCCAAGCTGAATCAAACTTCCGCAAAGTCAGCGGCAGTCCAACTACGAAGTCCATAGTAATGCGCTCCCACTTCCACTCTAGTATATACATCTGCTCTAGTAGGCCATCTGACCTCTACTGCTCATACTTAACGAGTTGGGAATTCAATCACCTAGACACATACTCAACGATGTCATTCTTCATCTTCCGCCACCAATAATGCTACCTCAAGTCACGATACATCTCCGTGACACCTGGATGGATAGAATACTGTGATTTGTGTGCCTTCTCTAGAATTCTCTCTCTCAAGCTATCGACTTTAGGAACACATAAGCAGCCCTGGAGTCACACAACACCATGCTCGCCCATTAAAGCCACCTTGGCACTACCTCGTAGAACCATCTCTCTGAGAACTTCCAAATGCGGATCATTGAACTATCGGACCTTGATTTTCCCCAATAATAAGGACTAAGTAAAAACGCATACAAGGACTCAGTTGGGCTCCGAAATGTCCTACCTCACAGACTATTAGCCAAGGACGGAATGTCCAAAGCTAGTGGCCTCTCCTCAAGTAAAATGAATGCCAAGCTACCTATTTTCTATGCTTTTCTACTCAAGGCATCTGCGACCACATTTGCCTTGGTCGGATGATAAAGAATGGTTATTTCATAATCCTTTAGTAACCCAAGCCACCTAAGCTGCCTCAAATTAAGATATCTTTGTTTGAACAAATGCTGTAAGCTGCGATGATAAGTATTAATCTCACACGACACCCCATAGATAATGCCTCCATATCTTATGAGCATGAACAATCGCTGCTAACTTTAGGTCGTTCACAGGGTAATTCTTCACTTGAATCTTCAGTTGTCGTGAGGCATATGCAATAGCACTCTCCTCCTACATCAATACAAATCCCAAGCCAATACATGAAGCATCGCAATATACCGTATATATCCCCGAACCAGAAGGCAACACTAGAACCAACATTGTAGTCAAGGCTATCTTGAGCTTTTGAAAACTCGCCTCACAATCATCAGACCAATTAAAAGGAGGACCCTTCTATGTCAATCTATCATAGGTGATGCAATAGATGAAAAGCCCTGCACGAATCGACGGTAATAACCTACTAACCCCAAGAAACTCATGATCTCGGTCACTGAAGTAGGACGTTGTCAACTCTGAACAGCCTCAATCTTCTCGGGATCCATCTTAATACCCTCTCATGTCACCATATACCCCAAGAATGCAACTAAATCTAGCCAAAACTCACACTTGGAGAACTTAGAATATAGCTTCTGCTCTCGCAAGGTCTAAAGCATATATCTCAAATGATGCTCATGCTCCCCACGCTACGTGAGTATATCGAGATGTTTTCAATGAAGATGATAAAAAAGGAATCAATATAAGGTCTTAAAAACCTACTTATCAAGTCCATAAACGCTAGTGGGGCATTAGTTAATTCAAAGGACATCACTAGAAACTCATAATGACCATATCTAGTACAGAAAGCAGTCTTTGGAACATCTGACTCCCGAATCTTCAACTGATGGTATCCTGATCTTAACTCGATCTTAGAGAACACCTTAGCACCCTGCAACAGATCAAATAAATCATCAATGTAGGACAATGGGTACTTGTTCTTGATGGTAACCTTGTTCAGCTGGCAGTAATCAATGCACATCTGCATGGTCCGATCCTTCTTCTTTACAAATAACACTGGTGCACCCCAAGGGGACACAGTTGGCCTAACAAACCCCTTTGCTAACAACTCCTCAAACTGCTCTTTCAACTCTTTTGGAGCCATACGGTATTGTGGAATAGATATAAGCTGGGTACATGGAGTCAAATCAATACAAAATCAATCTAGGAAGGTTAGAAGGAAACACATCGGCAAACTCCTAGACTACTGGAACTAAATAAATCATTGGATACTTTGCGGCAATATCCCGAACATAAGGTAGATAAGCCAAACAGCTCTTCTCGACCATATGTCGAGCCTTCATAAAAGTGATAACTCGACTAGGTGTATTTTAATAAGGAACCTTTCCACTCCAATCTTGGAAACTCTGGCATTGCTAATGTAACAATTTTGGCATGTCAATCTAGGATGACGTGATATGGGATAACCAATACATAAAAAAAATGACCTCAAAGAATGTGACCACACATTGCTCTAGTTTTGAAACCACAGAATGTGACCACACAGGGCCGGTAAATCCGATCCACAACCATAGAAACACCTATAGGACTGGGCACATGAACGGGACTACCCAAGGGTTCACAAGGAGTATCTAGGAAATGAGCAAACATAGATTGAAAATATAAATAGGTAGATCTTGGATCAAACAACACTGAATCATCCCTACCGCAACAGAAATAATACCTATGATAACGGCATCTGAGGACAATATACCCGATCTGGCTAGAATGGCATAGAATCTGGCTGGAGTGCCGCTGCCTAGCCTGCACCTGATTGAACAATAGCGGATGACCTCTCCCTATCTGGCCTCTACCTCTACGATAGCCTCTAACTGTATGTCCCCCGCCTCTAGGAGGCTAGGCAACTGATGCTGCAATTATAGGATGATAACTTTGTTGTACTGCCTTGCCCCGAAGTCCCGGACAGAATCTCTTCATGTGACCTGGATCCCCACACTCATAACTACCCTGCGGTGCCATAGAATGTTGTCCTGAAGCCTGAGCTTACTAACCTGAATACCCACTAGAAGAACCCTGAATGGCTGGTGGGCGATATATATTCTCTGGCATAGCACTTGACAAAGAACTGGAAGAACCTGGATGATAAGAATACTCACCAGAGGAACTCTGAATAGCTAGTGGGCGGGAAGAACTCTTCGGCATCTAACTGAAATAAGGACTTACTAGAGTACCTCGAGGAGGTGGTGGTGGTGCTGAATATGAGGGCCTACTGGGATGACCCCTCCAAAAGTAACCTCTGCCCTAGCTCGGCACCTCTAATCCCTCCAGAAAATAAGGCCCCCTTGTCCTACTGAATATCCTCTCTACCCCTATGGCGATAGCCCTCAATCCTTTAAGCAATCTCTACCACTAGTTGATACTAAGTACCCATCTCCATCCGTCTAGCCATGCTAGCAAGAATACGTGGGTGCAACCCTGCAAAAAAATATCTGCACTTTTGTGGCATCCGCAGGAAGTAATATAAGTGCATGGCGGGACAACTCATAAAATCTCACATCATAATATGTCAGGGACATCTGGCCCTACTCGAGCTGCTCAAGCTAACCTAACAACTATGCCTTATAAGAAGACACAATATATCTATCCAATAGAAGCTGTGTAAACTGGTCCCAAGTCAAAGGATGAGAACTTGCTGGTCTGCCGAGAAGGTAGACTGCCACCATCAACGGGTCCTGCCCTCCAGCTGAAATATAGTGATGTCAACTCCATGAGACTCCAATATGCGCATGTTATGTAGTATGTCATTGCACCTATCAATGAAATCTTGAGCATCTTCATGACTCTCACCTCCAAAGATGGAAGGGGGTTGCCTAGTCCATCTGTCCATTAACTTCTGTGGATTGCCGTCCGCAGCCGGTCTAGGCTCGGGTACCATTGCAGCAACTTGCTGACCCCCATCTGCTGGCAGTGCACCCGCAATCTGATACACTGCCACTGTATGACCTCAAGGCTGGGTGGTTGGAGTCTGTTCTCCCCCTCCCACCTGAGATATGGCCGGGTCAGCTAGAAATAAACCAGCCCGAGTCATGGTGTCCATGAACCGGAAGATACGGCCAAAGACCTCTGGAAACCCGATGTTGTCATGAAGTCCGCCTAGGTAGGCTCAGCTGCGAGAACCTTACCCTGCTCCTTTATGATAGGGTCCCCCTCGCTGGTGGTGCAATTGGGGCACTTGTGGGACACTCTCATCCCCTATCTCAAGCAGGTTCCTTCCCCCAACATCTATCAACGGGGTAAGCAGCTCCTTGCGGGTTTGCAACAACTTTCGTGCACGTTGATTACAATGATTTTTACATGCCTTATTCTCATTCTTGCCTGAGCCTTGTGCTTAAATTGCCATAAATTTGTCCAAAATGCTTACAAGTTGTGCTTGCTTGCAGATTTGAGCGACAAGATGACAAATGTCAAAGATCGGCTTAAAAAGGAGTGAAATCTGCCAAGTGACAAAATACAAGTGAAGTAGGGAAAGAAATGAGCTGCGCGGTCCGTACTGATGTGCCACGTGGCTTCCATGAGAGATCATTGGATGAATCATTTCAAAGACAACCTACGCGGTCCGCACTGCTTTGAAGCACGGCCACAGAAAAGAGACCATGCAATTTCCATGTCAAGTTGCACTTTCAGCGCTCCTTTTCACGCGGTCCGTGCCAATGAGGGTTCAGAGGCTCAATCATTCAAGGCAAAATAACATGCGGCCACACACAAAATCAGTGCGGTCAACGTAGATGAAGTTTAGAGAGTGGTATTTTCTGCCAAAAGTTCCATGCGGCCGCGCCCCTGTTCTACGTGGTCCGCGCTCTTCATCCTACACAGTCACTCTCCATAGTTGTGCGGTCCACGCCCCCAGTTTCATAAGTAAGTGATGAAGACCCAAACCCCTACGCACCCGCTGTTATTAGTGCACAGTCTGCGCCAGACCCAATCACTCTCTCTACCAAGAGGTGTGAGTGTGGGTGCAAAAGTGTAACCGTTATAGTATACGTCCCATTATAATCATTCTTGTATTAGAAATCTCTATCAGTTAGTTGACCACCTAGGTAAATGCCACGACCCTAGTTTCTTTTTCTATATTGCATACAATCTAGAGTAAATATCTTAGTATAACTTGTAGCTGATAAATTGTAGTTGATAATCAAAATAAAACCAAATATGTTTGAAGATCAATTAGGAGCTAAAACACAGTCCTAGACCATACAAAAACTCAACTCCAAATATAGGCACCCTGTGAAAAATTGACCTCGATACCACTATTGCGTAAAAGTATTAGCACGTGCTCTTCCAAAGGGTTGAGTTTACCGTGATAACTTTTTGGCGCCGTTGCCGGGGAGCTTTATGGTGTTTGACTATTTGTTGGCTAGTTTTGTGTTTTGATTCTTTATCATTCTTTTAGTTTCTTTTTCTATATTGCATACAATCTAGAGTAAATATCTTAGTATAACTTAGTTTTAAACTTGTAGCTGATAAATTGTAGTTGATAATCAAAATAAAACCAAATATGTTTGAAGATCAATTAGGAGCTAAAACACAGTCCTAGACCATACAAAAACTCAACTCCAAATATAGGCACCCTGTGAAAAATTGACCTCGATACCACTATTGCGTAAAAGTATTAGCGCGTGCTCTTCCAAAGGGTTGAGTTTACCGTGATAACTTTTTGGCGCCGTTGCCGGGGAGCTTTATGGTGTTTGACTATTTGTTGGCTAGTTTTGTGTTTTGATTCTTTATCATTCTTTTTACTTACTTTATTTGTGTCAATTCACTCAAGTACCAATGGCTTTAAACGCACAAGATGCTCTTGGAAACGTGGGAGTGGAGGAGGTGGAACATGTAGAATAAGAGGAGGTCTTACCTCGAGTAGAAAGACAGGGTGGAAATGCTAATGTGAAAGTAAATGCTATTGACAACATACAAGACCCTCCTCCACCGCTACAAGGAGTGGCACCAAGTGATCTAACCAATCAAGGGTACGCAAGAGAAATAGTTCTTCCTCGAATCTGGGCAGGGAAATTCCAAATCACTAATATTATACTCACTTTGCTCGAACAACGAGGGTACTTCACTGGTCCCTCGAACCTAAATGCATACAAGCATTTGAAAGGGTTTGTGGATACTTGTTGGGTGAGTAAGCAGAAAAATGTTTCGGAGGATGCACTGAGGTTAAGGCTTTTTCCCTTCTCACTTCGAGGGAAAGCATTCGATTAGTTGGAGACACTCCAAAATCATTCCATAATACATGGAATGAGTTGGTGGATAAATTCATCACCAAATTCTTTTCTCCTGGTCATATGGAAGCTCTACAAGATGAGATACTAGATTACAAGTAAGAGCCGACGGAGCCTTTACACGAGATATGGTAGAGGTTTGGAATGATGGTGAAACAGTTCCCTAAGAATTATATGAATGATGTGATGATCCAACAAACGTTCTATAGAGGCATCAACACAACCAACCAATGTTTTGTGAACCAACTGTTTGAAGAAGCTTCCGTACAACGAAGCTTGTGATGTGTTAGATGAGATGGCCAATACATCATCGACATGGAAAAGCGGGGCTAATGTTCCTCAAGGTGATCCTAATGATATACACTTGCATAAGGAGTTGCATGATCATGGCCAAGAAACTGCCGAACTCACAACAACAACGAACCAATTGGCTAAGGAACAACTTCAACAAGTTCAAAATCCACGCCAAGTCAATGCCATGGAGGGAGTGAATACGATGAAAAGAAGACAAAGAGGGAAACAACAACCTCAAGAAAATTTTGACAACTATGATGATGGTGGTGGATATTCGAATGAAGATTTTGATAAACAAATTAAGGAAATCCAATATGTCAACAACTACTAAGGGGATAGAGGTAATCAAGGGAATCAACAATGGAGACCCCAAGGTAATCGGGGCATTTACCAAGGTGGCAATTGGAATTATAATAAAAATCAAGGAGGCAATTGAGGGAGCAATAACTTGGGAAATAAAGGTAATTGGAACGGGAACAACAATTGGAACAACAACGGTGGTCAAGGTAGGTGGAACAATAAGGGTGATCAAGGTAATAGGGGGCAAGGTTTTCAAAGGCCCCAGATGTATCAACGCTCAACAACCCGCCTCCGTTTCAATCTCAAGGGTCGAGTTCGTTGGGCAATGACATGGGTCAAATAGAGAACATGTTTGAGAAAATGATGAAGAAGAATCATGACTCCGATGCTAAATTGGCCTCCCATAACACTTCAATCCATACCTTGGAAGAACAAATCGGGCAAATTTTGCAATCTCTCAACACTCGCGCAAAAGGTGCTCTACCATGTGATAAGGTAGTAAACCCCAAGGGTGGACATAATAATCATGTGATGGCGGTGACCTCGAGAAGCAGAAGAGGTGGTTATGTGCAAGCCTCAAGAGGTAATCAAGTTTTGGTTGTGAAGAAGAGCTGCAAAATGATGAGATCACGTTTGTAGTTGAGGATATTGTTGAACCAAATGCAATTGATGATGTTAGAATTGAAATTAATGCGGGTGAGGAGAAGACTCAAGAGGCTGTGAACCCGTCTAGGGATCACTTCATTGATATGCCCGAACTGGTGGAGCCAAAAGCCAAGGTACCCTTGCATAGGCC
Source organism: Nicotiana benthamiana (assembly GCA_034376525.1). Lineage (NCBI taxonomy): Eukaryota > Viridiplantae > Streptophyta > Magnoliopsida > Solanales > Solanaceae > Nicotiana > Nicotiana benthamiana. Next base: position 29,103,882 of record CM067334.1, on the reverse strand, counting down.
TCCTCCGCCATATCCTCAAAGTTTAGCCAAGCAAAAAGGTGACAACCAGTTTAAAAAGTTCATTGAGATTATGAAGAGTTTGACTACAAATGTGACCTTGGTGGAGGCACTTGAACAAATGCCGGGATATGCAAAGATCATGAAGGACTTGGCTACTAAAAAGAGATCGATGGAGTGCGAGACAATCAAGATGACATACCAAGTGGGTTCCATTGTACACTCCATGGCTCCAAAGCTAGAGGATCCCGGAGCATTCACAATACCATGTACTATTTGAAGTGTCGATTTCACAAAAGCCCAATGTGATTTGGCGGCAAATATCAATCTCATGCCATATTCGGTCTTCAATACCTTGGGTATCAGACAACCTCGTCCAACTTCTATGACGCATCAAATGGCAGACCGATCAATGAAGAGGCCTTTGGGCATTATTTATGATGTCCTTGGTTGTGTTGATAAGTTCATATTGCCAGCCGATTTTGTGATCTTGGATTGCCAAATCGGTTTCGAGGTGCCTATCATTCTGTAAGGCCTTTCCTAGCTACGGGGAAGGACTTGGTGTATGCGGAAGCGGGAGAGTTGACCTTCCGTGTTGGTGATGAAAAGGTGGTGTTCCACGTGTGCAAATCAATGAGGCAACCAAATAGCACTGAGGTGTGCTTGTTAGTTGACATTGTCATGGCAGTAATAGTGGATGACACAAGATCCATGTCAAATATTGAGGAACCACTTGATGCCGTGCTCTTGAACATGGATGTTGATGATGATGCCGCAAAGGTTGGGTGTGTGAACGCATGACATGGCATGGGCTCGTATTCTTATGAGCTGAAGAAGTTATCTCTTGATTTTGAAAATCGCAAAACTCCACCAACCATGCCGTTTATTGAGGAGCCATTGGTGTTGGAGTTGAAACCACTTCCTCCTCACCTCAAGCATGAATTTCTCGGTCCTAATTTCACTTTTCCTGTTATTATTTCTTCTTGCTTGACTAACGTGCAGGCTGATGCCACTTTGGCAGTTCTTCAAAAGTGCAAGCAGGTAATTAGATGAACTTTAGTGGCGTATCTAATTTCTGACAGTTCGTGGACTTCTGTGGTAGAATGTGTGCCGATGAATAGAGGAATCACGGTGGTGACTAATGACAACAATGAACTTATTTCGACTTGTACTGTGATGGGTTGGAGATTATTCATGGACTACCGGAAGTTGAACAAGGTGAGTAGGAAGGATCACTTCTCGTTGCCATTCTTGGACCAAATGCTTGATCGTCTTGCGGGCCGGGCTTTTTATTTTTTTCTTGATGGGTATTTAGGCTATAACAAAATTCTCATTGCCCAGGAAGACCAAGAAAAGATAACCTTCACATGTCCTTATGGCTCATTCGCCTTCAGTCGAATGCCATTTGGATTATGCAATGCATCGGTGACCTTCCAACGATGTATTATATCAATCTTCACCGACATTGTGGATGACATATTAGAGGTTTTCATGGATGAATTTAGTGTTGTTGGGGACTCATTTGGCGAATGCTTGCAAAACATGGATCGTGTGTTGGCCCGATGTGAAGAGACAAACTTGGTTCTCAATTGGGAGAAATGCCATTTCATGGTAGAAGAAGTAATTGTGTTGGGTCACAAGATTTCAAAAAGAGGGATTGAGGTTGATAAGGAGAAAATTGAGTTAATCTCAAGGCTCCCTCCCCAACATCTATCAAAGGGGTGAAGAGTTTTCTTGGACACGTGGGTATCTACAGAAGAATCATCGAAGACTTTTCTGAGGTAGTTAACCCGTTTTGTGAATTGCTAAGGAAAGATGCAAAATATGTGTTTGATGAGAGATGTATGGAGGCTTTCGACTTCAAAAGAAAAAGTTGCCCACTAGCCCCATCATTACCGCAGCAAATTGGAGCTTTCTCTTGGAGCTCATGTGCAATGCTACTGATGTTGTGGTAGGGGCGATTTTGGGCCAAAGAATAAATAAAATGTTGCATCCGGTGTATTATGCAAGTAAGACAATGAATAAAGTTTAAAGGAACTACACAGTCACCGAAAAGGAATTTCTTGCCATTGTTCTTGCCATGGAGAAATTTTTCTCGTACGTTATAGGGGCCAAAGTGATTATCCATACCGATCACGCCGCCCTTAGGTACTTGATTGCCAAGAAAGATTCAAAGGCGAGACTAATAAGATGGGTGCTTCTTCTCCAAGAATTTTATTTGGAGATTGCTAATAGAAAGGGTAGTGAAAACCAAGTGGCGGATCACTTTCCTCGATTGGAGGAGGAAGGGAAGGCATTTAGACGACCTTGAGATAAATGATTCTTCTTCGGATGAACAACTCCTGTGGGTTTCAATGTTATACATGCCATGGTTTGCCGACATTGAAAACTATCTTGTTTGTGGTGTGGTCTCGTATGAGCTCTTTTCTAACAAAGGAAAAAGCTCAAGCGGGACTGTTGGACCTCCATTGGGATGAGCCATGTCGTTTGAAAAATTTCACCGATGGTGTAATTCACCGATGTGTTCCTCAAGAAGGGCAATTGAGTATTGTGGAAGCTTTTCACTTTTAGCCCTATGGCGTCCATCATGGCGGGGCGAGGACGGCGTCTAAAGCGCTTAGTTGTGAGTTCTATTGGCCTTCTTTGTTCAAGGATGTCGGTAACTGTGTTAAGAGATGTGATGAATCCCGACGTGCCAGAGGGATTTCCAAGAAAGATGAGATTCCCCTTAACACTATCCTAAAGGTTGATATTTTTGATGTTGGGGGGATAGACTTTGTGGGACCATTCTTGTTTTCTTGTGGAAAAACCTACATCATGGAAGCGGTTGATTATGTTTCGAAATGGATTGAGGCCATTGCTTTGCCCAACAACGAAGCTCGAAGTGCGGTGGGGTTCTGTAAAGGAGTATCTTCACTAGGTTTTGCACTCTGCGTGCTATCATCAGTTATGGAGGTTCTCATTTTTACAACCGGGCTTTTGACCTTTTGCTAGCCAAGTATGGGGTAAATCACAAGGTGACCACTCCTTATCATCCTCAAGCGAGTGGCCAAGTTGAGGTGTCCAACCGAGAGATCAAGAGTATTTTATCCAAGACTATCAACGAAAATAGGACCGATTGGTCGAACAAATTGGATGATGCTCTTTGGGCTTATCTTACAGTTTTCAAGACCCCGATTGGCATGTCACCATACCGGTTGGTGTTTGGGAGGGCTTGTCATCTTCCGGTGGAGTTGGAGCATAAATCCATGTGGGCCTTAAAAACGTTTAACTTAGAAAGGGACGTAGCAGCAAATCTCTGAGTTGAACAATTGAATGAACTTGATGAGTTTCAGTTTCATGCTTGCTCCAGCTTGTCCTCGTATAAGGACGAGATGAAGTACCTTCACGAAAAGTATGCCTGGGGAAAAGAATTCAAGGTGGGCGATATGGTTCTCCTCTTCAACTCCCGGTTAAGGTTGTTTCCAGGCAAGCCAAAATCTAAGTGGAGCGGTCCTATTGAAGTGGTTGGTGTAAGTCCATTTGGTGCCATTGATCCTAAAAACAAGAATGGTGAAGTATTTCGGTATAATAGGCATCGTTTCAAGCACTAATTAAGAAAGTTTGATGACAGCCACGCTGTGGCACTCATTCATTTGAAGTGACTGTGATGGTAACATTCGTTGTGCCGCGATATTAATCAGGCACTTTTTGGGAGGCAACCCATGTCTTTTTCTTTCTTTTTATTTTTCTGTTGTACATTTGGCTTTTTGAGCAGATAGTTTGTGAAGTGTTGCAGGGATAATGTTGAACCAGTGCAGGAAAAAAATTAGAAATGCTCAGACTCTAAAGATTCCCTACGCGGCCGCACATCAAAACAGTGCGGTCCGCATAGGCTTGAGCAAATGGGAGTTAAGTCTCAGAAGAGCCGGTGCAGTCCGCGTGACATTTATGTGAGGTCCGTACTGGAAGACCCAAAATTACAAGCTCTCTGATAAAATCCCATGCGGCTACACACCAAAGTAGTGCGGTCCGCGTGGGGAAAATGCAAATGACAGGGTCTCCGAAGTTACTCACCCACCCACACAACAAAACAGTGCGGTCCACGTGGGTTGAGTAAGTGGCGTTGCACGATGGTAATCCAACGCGGCCCGTGGCTCGCGACCCTTTTTTTGCGGCCGCGCTGGTGGGTAAGTCATGGGCCCCAAGGCTTTTCAATAGATAGAGGTCTTGGGCCTCATTTTAACCTTTTCGTAAAATTTTCACCTGAGGCTAATGTTTTCACTATTGCTCAAGAATAATTGCTAATATTGTTGAATATAATTAATCCCTAGTGACAACTCTTGTTTATTTTATTCATAGTCTAATTCTTGATTATTTTAATTATCTTTCACTAGTATCACTTCTTCTTTTCTACTCTTATTCTTAGTTTACAGTGATAGGTCCGATCATTAGGCATTTATTCTTGAACAAAGGGCATAAATTCATGTTAAATAAATTAGTAGGGATACTTAGGACTCGTACTTGTACTTAATTGAGCAAAAATTCTGACTCGGTTAAATTATCCCTACACATTTGCACAACATCCGTGCGCGGTCCACGTTAGCCTAGTGCGGTCGCTGTCCAAAATAGTGTAGATCGCGTGAGAAGAGTTCAGAGAAAGTAATATTTGGGTATTTGACCTACGTGGACCGTGTTCCTTTTTTGTGCCGTCTTTGTTGAACCAATGCGGCAGCGATCCAAATCAATGCGGACCGCATCGGTTAGTTCAGAAAGGTATATGTAGGAGTCATTGAATTGCGCAGATCACGTGCCTTTTTGTGCGGTCCGTGCCCCTCTGTCTGGGTCACCATGTCTGCAAATTTTGCATTCAACAGAACTATTTATTTCATCTCATGATTGCAATTGACAATATTAGACAAGTATTTCTTTCAGACATTGGTTCAAAAATGTGTGGGCAAAGAACAACAACCCGGGAGAGGTGGTTCCTCCCGAGGGGGGAAAGGCAAGAGGATTGTGAAACTCGCTCCTCAAACCGGGTAGAGGATAAATAAACCGCAAGATAATTTGGGAAGTTGACATGGCTACATCCCATTCCATAGGGAGTGAGTACGCACCTTCACAGAGTATTACCTCGGAGTCTACCTCCACCTACATGTCCACATAATTTCAGCTTCGTGATTCCTCTTCTCTTGATCAGATCAGGGAAGAAAATGAAAATGAAGAACAATAGTCCACTTCTCCCATAGCTTCACTATCAGGGGAGAGTGGAGGGTATGCTGAGGGTGTGTGAACCACAAGTAGGGGGATAGAGCAGACCAGGAAACCGGGGGCATGGGCAGACAGGTTTGTTAGTGTGGTTACTTTTCACACATTTAGGGATTGGTGGCCTAAAAATAAAATTGATTCCAGAGAGGCAATTCCTAGATACTGATCTTGTCCCTCTCAACCCTCATGTGCAAGCACAATTCCACACTAGAGAGGGTTGGGGCTTCTTCAAGGAACGATGTGAGATGGCCAATGAGTATATGGTAAAGGAGTTCTACTGCAATGTTCACCATGTATTTCGCGACTCTAAGGCAACAAAAGTGTGGGACAAAGTTGTGTTATTTGGTGGTAAATCACTGAATGAATTCTTGGGGTTCCAAGATGAGGACGGATCTCAATATTTGGAAAAGCTGGCAATGAAATAGGAGGTTCGTCCTTGGTTGGCCAACCACTTGGTAGCTCCGGGTACAGTCCCAATTTGGTTGACATCACAAGAGAAGATCTAGAGGAACACTTTTAATATTTAAGCCAAGGGGTGGTTGACTTTCGTGTGTCCACACATGATCACTCAATTCCCATTCCCCAAGCTATTTTGGTGGCCTCTATCATGGCGGGGTTTCCTTTGAATGTGGGCAACATCATGTTAAGGGTGATTTATATAGTTGGTCAGGAGACCAAAACAAAGTACCCCTTCCCAAACACACTCTCATTGTACTTCAGAGACTTGAAACTGAAGAAAAAGAGATATGATGTCAAGGCACCTCCGGTGGACCGTACTCATGGCATAGTCAGTTGGGTCCAGACGAATGTGGCATCTACTTCCACCGCACCTTGCCAATCTAAGGAACCAGTGGTCATTGAGCAGCCTATTGAGCCTTCCACCGTCCCTGCTACTTATGAGGCATTGCCTCCATGTCCTTCGTCTACAACTGGTCCTTCTATTGCAGCTGACGCGGTAGTCCCTTCATCAAAAACTCATAAATTCACCGCAAACTAACTCACCCATTCCTTATCCAGTTTGAACAACTGGATGTCAGTTGTGACATCCAAGTTGTCCACATTGGCCACTGCAATCCAGACACAGAAAGCACCAGTTATTGTTGAGATTCCTTCGTCCATTGAGGAACCCCTGAGGACAAAAGCCTAAAAAAGAGTCAGTGCAGAAGGTGTGAGAGGATGTGGACAAGCTGTTGGGATGCCGCTTGATTTGTTATTCAGGGATCCAGCTGTAGAGCCAGTAGCAGTGCAACCATTGGAGGAGAAGCGTAGGCCAAAGAAGAAGAGGAAACTCCCTAGCACTGAGGGTCCCTCCAGTGTTCCACCTATTGATGAGCCAGTTTCTGATCAGGAACATGTCCCATTAGCATCAGCAGCTGGGGACCAACTTATGGTCCCCGCCAGTATAGAGGACTTGGAGGCCACTGCCCATCACAGGGTGACTGATGAGGCTTGAGGGGAAATTCTATATTCTTTCTTGATTTTTGAGCTTAATTTGGCAGTTAGCATTAGGGACAATGCTAGCTTTTATTTGTGGGGGTTGGGCCCTACCATTTTGATTGACATTCTTGATTATTGTATATATTCTTTCACTTTTAGTACATTCGTAGTTATTAGACGGTTTGTGTATAACTTTTCATTTTAGATGTTCTTCAACTCTATGTATATATTCATTACCCCTAGTTGTATATTCTACTCCCCCTGTGTACATATTCATTCGGTTTTCCATTTCAGTTTTCTATTTTCATTTAAATTTTTTGTTTTAGTTGCAAAGTTAGGCTCGTAGCCTTTTTGGTTTTGTTTTGGCGTTTGCAATAAGCCCTTGGTTTTTTAATGCCACGGTTCTTTCCAAGGGTAGAGTGCTATGTGAACTGGATGGCTCATCCCAATGATAGATGGCATGACAACCTTCATAAAGGCTGATTCCGTTTTTTATATTTCTTTTTTATTTTCAAGCTTTGTAGTTAAGGGTACCTTAGGCAAAGATTAACTTGGGCCTAGCACATTTGCCTTTGATCCTATGGTCAAAGACATTATGTTGTATTTAGGATAGTGAAAGTCGTGGCCTCGAGACTCTTGTGTTGACCAAACAGTCATGATGTGGTTGTTTTAAGCCATTATGCACTTGAATCATAACTAAGGTCGTTGTGGGCCATCGACTCCCTCTTTTGCAATCCTTGAGTAAGTGTGGTGAGAATTCGAATTGTGAGCACAAGCACTGAGCCGATGGTCTAGAACTTCCTTTGAATGTTTGTTGAGGCAAAATCATAGGTGGAACTTGACTTGAGAAGTGATTATAGGCTCTCCTTGATCCAAAAATGCCAATTTAAACAATTCCATGACCTACCAATTAAATGATCCCTAGTTAACCCCTTTTTAGCCTTATACCTTTTTCTTTCATGCACCAAGTTACAAGCCTATGCCTGTTCTCAATTAGACCTTGTCTTGGCACCAAAAATTCTTCCCTTAAGTAGTGGCAAATGTCTACGTTTTGGTGGGAGAGACAAGAAAGGAAACAATATGGTAGATGGTACAAAAGCAAAAAAAAAGGAAGGCAATGAAAAAGAGAAAAAGATAAGAAGAAAGACAAAAAGAGAATAAGAATCAAGAAGAGAATCCAAAGACGAAAAAAGGAAAGAGTGACAATGTGTCTCTCTAACCCCTTGAAAGAGTTGAATTACTCAACTGGGTCAAGAAAGTGACCTAAAATGAATCAAAAGAAGTACTTGAGGGAAGATTGAACCCATTTGAACAAAATCATGTCCTACCTTTACCCAAAAGCCTTCACAATAACTCCTCAAAAGTCCTATATGATATTGAGTTGAGACAAGCCTACATTAGTGGATACTTACAAAAGGGGCAAGCATATGGTACTTAGAGCCAGACTTATGGACTTTTTATTTGTGAGAGATGAGTGAGAATCCATCCATCTCGGTTTGTGTGCAATACTCTAAAAAGCGAGGTTCACTTAGCTAGAGTTGAGGATGTGTGATTTTAGGTTCCACAATGACCAAAGTACTTGAGAAAGGTTCCTTGATAAGATGTGTCAACTCTTGATACTTTTGTATCACACTTGATCCAAAAGTTTCAAACTTTATTTGTGTTAATGATGCATTCTCATTGAAGGCAATTGTTAGTCCCAATTGATGCTTGTTGCAGTTACTTTAAGAAAAACAAGAATTACTTGGGTGTTTTTCCATTGAGGGTTAGGTCTCATTGTATTTGCTTGAGGACAAGCAAAGGTTTAAGTTTGGGGGAGTTGATAACAATGATTTTTACATGCCTTATTCCAATTCTTGCCTGAGCTTTGTGCGTGAATTGCCATAAATTAGTACCAAAATTCTAACAAGTTGCGCTTGATTGTTGGATTGAGTGACAATATGACAAATGTCAAAGATCGGCTCAAAAAGAAGTGAAATATGCCAAGTGACAAAATACAAGTGAAGTGCGGAAACAAATGACCTGTGCGGTCTACACTGCTTTGAAACGCAACCGTGCAAAAAACGTTCGGAGACCATGCAATTTCCATGTCAAGCTGCACGGTTCGTGCTCTTTTTCACGCAGTCCGCACTAATTAGGGTTCAGAGACTCAATCATTCAAGGTAAAGGCCCACGCGGCCACACACCAAATCAGTGTGGTCCGCGTAGATGAATTTCAGAGAGTGGTGTTTTCCGCCAAAAGTTCAATGCAGCCACACCCCACTTCTACGTGGTTCACGCTCTTCATCCAGCGCGGCCGAGCTCTTATGTTTTGCGGTCCGTGCCCCCAGTTTCAGAAGCAAGTGATGAAGACCCAAACCCCTACGCGGTCGGTCGACCTTAAAGGGTTTTTTTGTCTGATTTTTCCCGTGAAGTATAAATAGAACATTTTACTTTTTAGGTTAAGTGGTGTGTATTAGATAGCAGCTGAGCTAGTGACATCAATGTTTTAGCCTATTTTGGGCAACTTCATCTTGCATTAATGCGTATTTTAGTAGATTAACATCGTAGTGAATTATTATATCAATTTCATCTACTATTTCTTCAATTTCGTTTTTCTACCATGTCTACGTAAACAAATTAGCTAGGGTTGTGGCTTAACCCTAGTGTGGGTAACTAATTGGTATGATTGTTTAGTGCATGAATGATGCTGGCTCGGTTAATCTTATGTTTTCATTAAGATTTGGTGGTTGAAAACGCGAAGTATAGCTTAGTGGGTCTTGACTCTTCTTGAGAAAGAGAGTTTATGACTCCAAGATTAACTCATACAAGGAATTAGGATGGACCCATGAGAATGGTAGTCCCAATTAATTTGTTAAACCTCGAGAGAGTAATTACCCAACTTGAACCCTAAGTTGCTTAGGCAAATTGGCCTACCCAATTGGTCTCTCGAGAGTTAGTTGAGCAAAATCACTCTCTCTACCGAAAGGTGTCAGAGTGGGTACAAAAGTGCAACGGCTATAGCATCAGTCCCATAATCATCATTCTTGCATTTGGAATCTCTATCTGTTAGTTGACCACCTAGGTAAATGCCATGATCCTAGTGCTTTTCTGTATATTGCATACAACCTAGAATCAATATCTTAGAATAACTTGGTTTTTAACTTGTAGTTCATAAATTGTAGTTGATAATCAAAAGAAAACAAAAAATGTTGGAAGATTAATTAGGAGCTAAAATCCAGTCCTAGACCATACAAACACTCAACTCCAAATTGAGGCTCCCTGTAGCAAATTGACCCCGATACCACTATTGAGTAAAAGTATTGGCGCTCGCTCTTCCTAAGGTTTTAGTTTACCGCGATCACGCGTCCTTACTATTTGTCAGAGAATAGAAGAAGGAAATTTAGTATACCATCAACTGCACGATAGGAGATGAACAAACAGTAGTTTTACTAGCTTGCTATAGCCCTTCGAAGATAGATACATGCGTCTCCGTAAAGATTAGCAAGACTCTATTAGGTTTGCCCATGACTTGTGAGACCTATATGAACCTAATGCTCTGATACCATATTGTCACGACCTAATTTCTTATCCACGTCGCGATGGCACCCAACACCGAAGCTATGTAAGGCAAACTCAACCAACTAATGGATTCCATTTATGTCACATAAACATTTCCGACATTTACTTAGATTAAATTTAAAACATTTAATGATAATAAATAGATTAAGAAATTTAAAGCTGAAGTGACCAAATGATGTCATAAATAAGTGATTACATCCCAAAAGAACAGTCTATTAATGGGTGTTCCAGACCGGGTGTCACAAGTATATGGGAATCTGGTAGAATATACAAAAGAGTACATCTACCTTACTCTCTGAAATAGATCAGATAGTCAAAAAAAGAGACTACATCATGCTGCTGAACAACATAAGAAGGGAGCAGCTCACCGTAGAATCTCTGCCAACTATAAAGAATGCGCACCAGACGGGATGTTAGATCCACCTGCCTCAGAACCTGTACAATTAAGTACATAAGCGTTGTATGAGTACATAAATAATATGTACCCAGTAAGTATCTAGTTAACCTCGAAGAAATTGTGACGATGGGTCGATTTGACACTTACTAGGGTCAATAATATGATAATATGAGGTTCAATATTTAAATTCACTATGTATTGTCACGACCAAGATTTTCCACTCTCGGGAGTCGTGATGGCACCTACTGATAGGAGCTATGATAACCAACTTAATTACCCTTTTTTTCACAATTACTTAATTTTAACATAAAACTTGCATTTAAAATATTAAAGTGGAAGACTTAACATTAAAGAAATTGAATAAAAACTGTGGAAGTTAACACGATATGCTACCCCAAAACTTGGTGTCTCATAGCTCACAAACTTCTAAGAGTTTAATAAATACAATTTTTAGAAAGAAATGACAAGAGTCTGTCCAGAAATACAAGGGATAATAACTAAAAACAATATAAGGGAGACGTCGGGCCGGCGGACGCCTGGAAGGCTACCTTGGTATCTCACTCTGGACTTAAGGATACTCCCAATCTACTGTTGCTGTCCAAAAGATTCCCCGGCTCCGTGATCTGTGCAAAAAGATGCACAGAGTGTAGCAACAACATAATTGACCCCATGTGTTTATAAGTGCCTAACCTAACCCCGGCGAAGTAGTGACGAGGGTAGACCAGACTACCAAACAAACGTGTAGATATATATATATATATATATATATATATATATATATATATATATATATATATATATATATATATATATATACTAGTAAAAAGAAATAACAACAGAAAGTAAACAATTAAATTTGGGAGGGAAAATGTGCTTATGGGGTGGGAAGACGAAAACATAATATCAGGAATAATAAAAGAAACTGTGTCTGATTTCTTCTTACACGGAACAAGGGTAAACAAACTACATTCATTTGTTTCAATTTCCTGTTGTTGCAGGCGTGCAGCACGATCCCATTTCCTAATCTCACGTGGTAGGCGTACCACTCGCTCCCATTTCATAATATCACATGGTAGGTGTACCGCATGCTCCCATTTCATAATATCACGTGGTAGGCATACCACACGCTCCCATTTAATTTCCAATACAATCTTTCGAGAGAAAATACAAATAAAGGAACAAAATAATACGATGATTTACCTGGTAAGGGTACAAATAATATAATCATCTCCCGGTTAGGGACCAAAATGTCAAATCAACTATCCTGGCAAGGGAGGCCCAGCTATAATTAAACTCATTCAATTTCTACATAACACAATTAATACCAATGCTCGTTAATAATAATTACTTGCTCAGTGCTAATGATTTCTAACCAAGTTGTCATAGGCATAAATTAGGAATATAACAATTTAGAAATTTAGGACTCGTCACCATGCCTTTACACCGTACTTGACAATTATCAATTAGAAAACAAGACTCTACTCATACTCCCACAAGCCAAAGTTAGATCGAACACTTAGTTAGATGCTTCAAACTCAACTCAAGCCTCTAGTATAGCTTAACCCTTTGAGTCAACCACATAACCGGTCGAATCTAGTAAGAAATTACTTGAATGTATCAACAAATGCTAATTGAATGGATTTGAATGTATAAGATGAATTTCCCAAAATTTTAGTCAAATTTTCAAAAATGCCCTCAGGGCCACGTGGTCACAACCCGAGGTTTGATCCAAAGCCCGGTTACCCATTCACCCACGAATCCATATCTATAATTAGTTTTGAAATTGAATCTCAAATTAAAGTCCAAATCCCATATTTGAAGAAAACCTAAGCTCTACCCAAAATTCCCATTGTCATCCATGAAACTCTTTGATTTTAAGATGAAAACATGTTTAATGATGTTAAAGATTGAAGAAATTAAGTAAACATTGACATAAAAATTACTTGGAGAAGATAGATTTCTTGGAACATCGCATATGGAGTTTGTGTTTTGAAAGAACGAATAAAAGGGGTTTAAAATTCGCCTAAGTAAGCAAAATGCAGGCCTTAGATGTGGGAATAGTGATCATGTGTTCGCAATTGCGAACACAGCAGGTCTGAGAAATAAGATACATTTGTTCGCATTTTTGAACACAGGCCAGTTGGGGAAGCTTCGCTTTAGCGAACCTCTTGATCACATTTGCGACCTCTGGCCAATAGCGAAACCTTTGCTTTTGCGACGAGATTCCTCGTATTTGTGAGATGGGTCAGACCTGGGCTACTTCGCAATTGCGAGAAGCCTTCACATTTGCGATTATCACATTTGCGAACCATGGGAAGCCTGCAAGTCTGAATCAACGGGTTGAAAAGCTGCAACTCTAAAGCTCGAAAATGCAATAGACACCTACCCAAAACTCACCCAAGCCCTTGGGGCTCCAAGCCAAACATTCACATGCCCTCAAAAATATCCTACGGACTTGCTCGTGCGATCAAATCTCAAAAACAACATCATATCCATAGAATCAAACATCACAACACATGATTTCTTCCAATTTTTCATAAAATACTAATTTTCCATTTTATGTCTGAAATACGTCAAATTACGTCCATTTTTAACAAAACTTCGCAGAAAGTGCTTAAATCACATATAAGACTTGTATCGGGCGTCGGAACCAAAATACGAGCCCAATACCCTAGTCTTCTGATCAAATTTCTTTTCCATTTTCCTTAATTAATTTCACAAAAATTTATTTCTCGAGCTTGGGACCTCGGATTTCGATTTTGGGCATATGCCCAAGTCCCATATTTTCCTACGAACCCTCCGAGATCATAAAATCATAGGTCCTGGTCCGTTTACTCAAAATGTTGACCTAAGTCAATGTTAATCATTTTATTATCAAAATTTACCATTTTCTCACCTAATTCATATTTATGCTTTCAGGCTATGCGCCCGAACTGTGCACGCAAATTAAGGCAACCCTAAACATGATTTTCAAAGCCTCGGATACACAGAATGAGTATGACATAGGTGATGACCCAACCTCTAAAACAATCTTTCATCCGCGAACGGACAAAAGAAAGAAGTACTTGAGTAGGGAAATAAACGAGGATAACGGTTCTGCATACAGACTCGGACGTCCAGGTTGATGGCTCAGGAGGTTGACCTCTCCACCGAATACGAATAGAAGGGAAACTCTTGGATCTCAACTGATGAACCTGCTGGCTTAGATTTGGTACCAGCTCCTCCTCATAAGATAGATCCTTGTCCAACTGGACAGTGGGAAAATCTAACATGTGGGCTGGATCACCAAGATACTTCCGGAGCATAGAAATATAAAACACTTGATGTACGGCTGACAAGCTTGGCAGCAAGGCAAGTGTATTATCCACCTCTCCCGCACGATCCAGAACCTCAAATGGACCAATGAACTTAGGTCTAAGCTTGCCCTTCTTCGTGAATCTCATCACACCATTCATAGGTGACACACGAAGCAATACCCGCGCACCAGCCATAAAAGCCACATCTCGAACCATGCGGTCTGCATAACTCTTCTACCTAGACTGAGCTGTTTGAAGTTTATCTTGAATAATCGAGACCTTATCCAAGGCCTCCTGAACCAGATCCATATCCAATAAACGAGCCTCTCGACACTCAAAACATCCAACTGGATACCGACGTCTCCTGCCATACAACGCCTCATATGGAGCCATCTCAATGCTGGACTGGTAGCTGTTGTTTTAGGCAAACTCCACTAAAGGCAAGAACTGATCCCACGAACCTCCAAAGTCAATAACCCAAGCTCAGAGCATGTCCTCCAATATTTGAATAGTCTGCTCGGACTGTCCGTCCGTCTGAGGATGAAATGTTATGGTCATCTCAACCTGGGTGCCCAACTCTCACTAAACTGCTCTCTAGAAGCACGAGGTAAACTGCGTACCCCAGTCCGAAATAATAGATACCAGCACCCCATGAAGGCGAACAATCTCTCTGATGTAGATCTAAGTTAACCTCACCTCTCGGATGAATAAGTGGCTGCAACTAGAACAAAATGCACGGAATTGGTCAGCCTATCAATAATGACCCAAATCACATCAAACTTCTTTCGGGTCAACAGGAGTCCAGTAATCAAATCCATAGAAATCCTCTCCCACTTCTACTCGGGAAGCTCAATCCTCTGAAATAGTCTACCGGGCCTCTGATGCTCATCCTTAACCTGCTGATAGTTTAAACATCGAGCGACATATGTAATAAAATCTTTCTTTATTCTACGCCACCAATAGTGCTACCTCAGATCCTGATACATCTTTGCGGTGTGCATGTGAATTGAATACCGGGAAATATGGGCCTCTGTTAAGATCAAATCTCGAATCCTATTAAAATTGGCTCGCAAACTCACTCCTGCAATCTCAAGACACCATCATCATCAAAGGTCACTTGCTTGGCACCTCCACGCTGCATCGTGTCTCTCAGAACACACAAATGGGGATCATCAAACTACAGAAAACGAATACGCTCCAATAATAAAGAACGAGTGACTGTGCAAGCTAACACTTGGCAAGGATCAGAAATATCAAACCTCACAAATCGATTGGCCAAAGCCTGAACATCCCAAGAAAGCGGTCTCTAGCCGACCGGAATATACGCAAGACTACCCTTGCTGGTGGACTTCCTTCAGTGCATCGGCCCCCACATTGGCCTTCCGTGGGTGGTACAAGATACTAACAATCGTAATCTTTCAACTACTCCAACCACCTCCTCTGCCTCAAATTCAGCTCTTTTTGCTTGATCAAGTGCTGAAGACTCTCGTGATTAGTGTACAGCCCACATGTCACACTATATAGATAATGCCTCCAAATCTTCATAGCATGAAAAATGCCTTCATAGCATGAAAAATGGCTACCAAATCTGGATCATGAAACGGATAATTCTTCTCGTCGATATTCAATTGCCTCGAAGCATAGGCAATGACTTTGCCATCCTGAATCAATACTACACCAAGCCTAATACGGGAAGCATCACATTAGACTGTATAAGGCCCTGAACATGTGGGCAAATCCAATACCACCGCCGTAGTTAGAGCTATCTTAAGCTTCTGAAAGCTTGCCTCACACGCGTTTGACCATATGAATCGGGCACCCTTCTGGGTCAACCTGGTCATCGGGCTACAATAGATGAAAACTCCACGAACCGACAATATTAGCCTTCCAACCGCAAGAAATTTTGAATCTTTGTATTTGATGCTGGTCGAGCCGACTTCTTGATTGCCGCAATCTTCTCGGGTAAACCTGAATACCCTCTAATAATATGACGTGAACCAGAAATGCAACCGAACTCGACAGAACTCACAATTTGAAAACATAGCATATAACTGACTATCCTTCAGATTCTGAAGAACCACTCTAAGATGCTACTCATGCTCCTCCTGACAGAGGGAGTATATCAGCATATCATCGATAAAGACTATCACGAACAAGTCCAAATAAGGCCTGAACACTCGGCTCATCAAATCCATAAATGCTGCTGGGGCATTGGTCAACCCAAATGACATGACCAAGAACTTATAATGCCTATACAGAGTGCGGAATACTCTTTTAGGGACATCGGATACCCTAATCCTCAATTGGTGGTATCCAGATCTCTAGTCTATCTTTGAAAACACCTTTGCACCCTGAAGCTGGTCGAAGAAATCGTCAATCCTTGGCAATGGATACTTATTATTGATTGTAACTTAGTTCAATTGCCGGTAATCAATGCACATCCTTATCGAAACATCCTTTTTCTTTACAAATAACACTGGCACATCCCAAGGCTTTTACACTAGGTCTAATGAAACCCTTTTCAAGCAAATCTTGCAACCAATAATTTAACTTTTTCAACTATAATAGGGCAATGAGATACGGCGGGAAAGAAATGGGATGTGTGCCAAGAGCCAGATCAATACAGAAATCAATATCCCTGTCGGGCGGCATACCTAGTAGGTTTCAAGGGAAAACCTCATGGAACTCCCGAACTATAGGGACATAATCAATAAAATGGACCTCTGTGCTGGAATCATGAACATACGCCAGATTGGCTAAACACCCCTTCTCGACTATGCATCGAGCCTTCAAATATGAAATAACACTGCGAGTGGTTTAACCTGGGGTCCTTTTCCACTCCAAACAGCGCAAATCTGGTAAATCCAAGGTCATAGTCTTGGCATGACAATTAAAGATAGCATGATACGAGGACAACTAATCCATCCCTAATATAACGTTGAAATCAACCATATCTAAGAGCAACAAATCAACATGGGTCTCAATACCCTCTAACTCCTCCATATAGGAATGATTAACTCGGTTGACCACTATAGAATCACCCACCAGTGTAGACACATAAATGGGAATATTCAAAGTATCACTAGACATGACCAAGTACGGTGCAAAATAGGATAACACATATGAATACATGGACCTAGGGTCAAATAGCACTAAATCATCCCTATCACAGACCAGAATACTACCTGCAATAACTGTATCAGAAGACTCAGCCTCTTGCTTATCTGGAAGAGCATAACATTGGGGTTGGGCTCTACCTCCCTAAACCACATCTCTGGGACGGTAGGCTACTGGCTAGGGTATACCTTTGGCGGTTTGAGCTCCACCTCTATGACTTCTACCTCCACCTTTATGACCTCTACCCCCACCTCTAGCTGGTTGGGCATGCTGTGAAACATCTGATGCCTGAATCACAGCTCGAACTCTGATGCTAAGAGCTGCCAAAAGCTCCAGGTCAATACCTGGAAATATGCCTCATATTGCCACACGTGCAACAAGCCCTTGATCGTTGGGAATAAAGAAGTGGTGGTATACTATTAGGTGGTGATGGTGCACTGAAAGACTGTTGATCAGGCTAATGCAGTTAGGAACCACTACCATCTAAAGTAGCATTGGAGACATGTAGAGCTGACTGAACGGGCCTTGGAAGACGGCCTCTACCATAAGAATCTCTACCTCCAGACGAGGTACCACTGAATCTAACTGAGTGATGGGGCCTCTTATCCGACCCATGACCACCTATCTGTGATAGAGCCATCTCAACTCGGTGGCCGCACTGACCGCCCCATAAAACCTAATCTCACTCTCGGCTTCCACAGCCATCTGGAGATGAATCGGCTAAATCAAACCATCAATAAACTTCCGCACCTTCCCTCTCTCAGTGGGAGTATGACAATAGCAATAAACTAGGTCTCATACTGTGTAACTGTCAAAGAGCAATGTTGAACCGGCTAGATCAATGAATTGGGTCTCACACAGTGTAACTGTCATAGAGCCCTACTAAAGGTGCTCAAACTATATGCGAAGACACTCTCGCTGATTAACTTGAAGAAACATCTCCAAAAACAACTATGCAAACTAGTCCCAAGTCAGAGATGGCGGCCCTGCTGATCTCGCTAAACATTAGTCCCTCCACAAGTCTTGGTAGATCCAGATAGACGAAAGGTGGCGAAGTTGACCCTATTGGCCTCCACAATACCCATAGTCTAAAGAACCTCATGGCAGCTATATAAAAAATTCCTGGGGGGTCTTCTGAAGAAGCACCGCTAAATGTGGTGGTGAAGAGCTTGGTAAATCTATCCAGCCTCCAGAAAGCATATGCGGACATAGCCGCTCCATCGTTGGTCTGAGCCACTATACCCGGCTGAACTGCCACAGCTGGTTGCACCTCTAGAACATGAACCTGAGGAGCTACCTACTCCCGAGTACATGTAGCGGGAGTCTGAACTCCTTCTCCAGCCTGACAGGTGGCTGGTGCTACTGGAAGTAAAACCACTCGAGTGACTCTCTCCATAAGGCCTACCAATCTTATCAAAACGTCCTGAAGAAATACTGTGGCTATGAACCACTCTGGGACTTGAGCTGGGACCACCGGAGCTGTTGGATATGAAACCTCCTTGTATAATCAACCCGAGGCTCCACCTCTGGCACTACTGCTTGGGGCTGAGCTATGCCCCTTCCTCGCCCTTTGGCACGGCCTCGGCCTCGCCCTCTGCACCTTATAGGAGCTGCTGTTGAAGGCTCGGGATCCCGCATGGTAGAAGAGGAAGCACGTGCTTTCCCCATTTGCGAAAGGACATAGTAGAAAGACAATTAGTATTTGAGAAACAGAATCACACGACAAGAAAGAAAAAAAGTGAAGTTTTTCTAACTCTATTGCCTTTGAGGGATAAAAATAGATATCTCCGTACCGATCCCTCAAACTCTGCCGAGTTTTATCGTGATTTGTGAGACCTATGTAATCTAGTGCTTTATACCAAATTGTCACGATCAGGATTTCCCACATTCGAGAGTCATGATTGCGGCTACTGATTGGAGCTAGGCAAGCAACCTTAATTACCCCTTTTCTACAGTTCTAAATTTTAACATAAATACTTGCATTTAAAATATTAAAGCGGAAGACTAAACATTAAGGAAATATAATAAAAACTGAGGAAGTTAACAAAATGCGCTACCCCAAAACATGGTATCACATAGCTCACGAACTTCTAAGATTTTACTAAATATAATATTTAGAAAAAAAGACAAGAGCCTGTCCCGAAATATAAGGGATGACAACTAAAAATAAGATAAAGGAGATGTCAGACCCGCGGACACCGGCAATGCTACCTCAGTATCTCACTCTGGATTGAAGGATACTCCAAATCTAGCACTGCTGTCCAAAAGCTGCTCTGGCTCCGTGGTCTGTGCAAAGCGATGCATAGACTGTAGCATCGAATCAACTGATCCATGTTCTGGTAAGTGTTTGCCTAACCCCGGCGAAGTACTGACGAGGCTAGACCAGACTACCAAACAAATCTGTGCAGATATATATACAAGTACAATTAAATAATAGCTAAAAGTAAACAATTAAAACTAGGAGGGGGAACATACTTATGGGGATGGCAGACTAAAACAGAATATCAGGAATAATAAAAGAAACTACGTGTGATTTCTTCTAACACGGAATATGGGTAAACAAACTACTTTCACTTATTTCAATTTCCATTTGATACTGGCGTGCAACACGATCCCATTTCCACATCTCACGTGGTAGGCTTACCACTCGCTCGCATTTCATAATATCAAGTGGTAGGCCTACCACAAGCTCCCATTTCATAATATCACGTGGTAGGCATACCACATGCTCCCATTTAATTTTCAATGCAATCTTTCGAGAGAAAATCCCAACAATGTAACAAAATAACACCACGATTTTCCTGGCAAGGGTACATATAGTATAATGAATTCCTGGCAAGGCACCAAAATGTCAAATCAACCATCCCGACAAGGGATATCTGCTATAACCAAAATCATTCAATTTCTACTTAACACAATTAATAACAATTCTTGTTCGTAATAACTAGTTTCTCAGTGCTAAATATTTCTAGCCAAGTTCTCATATACATTAATTAAGAATACAACAATTTAGCAATTTAGGGCTCACGGTCAAGCTAGGCACCAGTGTATAGATACTCGTCACCATGCCTATACACCATACTCGACAATTAGCAATTAGAAGTTAGACCGAACACTTATCTCAATGCTTCAAACTCAACTCAAGCCTCTAGTATAGCTTTACCCCTAGAATCTACCACAAAACCGCTCGAATCTAGTAACAAATTACTTGAATGTATTAACAAATTCTAATTGAATCAATTTGAATGCATATAAACGAAGTTCACAAAGTTTAAATCAAAATTTCCAAAACCCTCCCGGGCCTACGCGGTCAAAACCCTAGGTTCGAACCAAAACTCAATTTCACATCTCCCATAAATCAATATGTAGATTAGTTTTAAAATCGGACATCATATTGCGGTCCAAATCCCCAATTTGAAGAATACCTAAGTTCTACTAAAAATCTCCATTTTCACCCATGAAAATCCATGATTTTAAAACGAAAACATGCTTAATGATTTTAAATATTGAAGAAATTAAGTAAATATTAACTTACAAATGATTTGAAGATAGATTTCATGGAAAATCGCCTATGGAGTTTGTGTTTTGAAAGAATGAAGAAAAAGGGTTTTAATTTCAACCAAGTATGGAAAATAAAGGCCTCAGATGTGGGAATTTCGATCATGGGTTCGCAATTGCGAACCCAACAGGTCTAGGAAATGTGAGACATTTGTTCGCATTTGCGAACACATGCCAGTTGGGGAAGCTTCGGATTTTGTGAGCCTCTTGGTCGCATTTGCGACCTCTGGCCAACAGGAGCACCTTCGGTTTTGTGGCGAGATTCCTCGCATTGGTGTGAAGGGTCAGGCCTAGGCTACTTCGTAATTGCGAGAAGCTTTTGCATTTGAGATTATTGCATTTGCGAACCAGGCTTCACAAATACGAAGCTTGCACGTCTGAAGGACCTCATTGAATACCTGCAACTCAAATGCTAAAAAATGCAACTCGACACATATCCAAAACTCACTCGAGCCCTCGGGGCTCCAAGCCAAACGTACATACCACCTTAAAAACATTCTATGGACTTTCTCGTGCCATCAAATCGATAACATTATATACATAGAATCAAGCCTCAAAATACATGATTTCATTCAATTTTTCATGAAATAATAATTTTCCATTTATGTCCGAAGTACGTCAAATGATGTCCGGTTTCAACTAAACCTCACAATAAGTGCATAAATAACATATAAGATTTGTACTAGGTGTTAGAACAAATATACGAGCCTGATACCCGTCTTCTGATCAAATTTCTTTTCCATTTTTCTAATATAATTTTAGAAAATAATTTCACAAAAAATTTCATTTCTCAGGCTTGGAACCTCAGAATTCGATTTCGGGCAAACATTCAAGTCCTATATTTTCCTACAGACCTTCCGGGACCGTCAAATCACAGGTCCGGGTCTGTTTACCCAAAATGTTGGCTGAAGTCAATTTTAATCATATTAATATCAAAATTCACCATTTATTTTTGTAGAATTCATATTTAAGCTTTCTGTCCACGTGCCCAGACTGCGCACACAAATTGAGGCAACCCTAAAGAAGGTTTAAAGCGTCAGAGACACAGAATGAGTAAGAACACAGGTGATGACCCTTTGGGTAGTCACATGTACATAGGTAGTAATAAGTTCAAATAAGAAATAATACTGAAACCCTTCTCATCAATTAATTACTCTAGGCATTTCCTCCTTTTAAAACAATTAGTCTTTCGAACGATAATTCATATGATTTTCACCAAGGACGTTTTTCTGGATCCATGATAAAAGTAAAATATGCACTGCCTGTGACAACTCGACCCATCGTCTCATGCGATACTGCTCTGTTTTCCTTGTTTTATGCTCCTACATGTTTCATTATCAGTCAGTAAAGTTTGTTTGGATTGGTATTGGTGAAAAATAAGAACGTATTCTCTTTAAAGAAGGCTTGTCTTGGAAAAGTCAACAGCACATTGACTTATGAGTTAGACGACTCGGATGAGATTTTCGGTAATTTGGTTAGCTTTGGAAGTGATTTGTGACTTAGACATGCAATCAGAAGTGAATTTGGAGGTTCGGTGTAGAAGTTATCCTACTTTGGCGAAGTCAGGATTTTGGTGAAATCTTGTTGGTATGCGAGATTTTGATCCCATGGTCGGAATGTAATTCCGAGAGTTGCAGCAGCTTTGTTAGATGATTTTTGATGCTTGTGAAAATTTCAATAGATTCAGAGGTATTTAGGACGTGTTTTTGATCGAATGCGCATTTCGGACGTTTTGAAGAAACTTGGGCTTGAATCCGATGTGAATTTATGGTTTTAGCGTTGTTTGATGTGTTTTTATGATTGGAACAAGTTTAAATGATGATTTGGGTTATGTTGGTGCTTTTGGTTGAGGTCTCGGGGGCCTCGAGATGATTTCGGATGGCTAACAGGGAGTTTAGAGTTGGAAAATATTGCAGAAAATACAGCAGTAGGTGCAGGCAAGCTTTGGCCTTCGCGTTCGCGTAAGGAAAAGTCCTAGAGCATCGCGTTCATGCTGAGAAGCACGTGTTCACGTAGGTGAGAGTTTGGACCCTGAGTCTTTATGCTTCGCGTTCGCGTATAGAGCATCGTGTTCACGAAGGGCCTTGGGAGTATGCATCGCGTTCGTGTGACGGGTGTCGCGTTCGCATAAGAGGAAAATTGAGGTTCCACAAATTCGTTTTTCACGTAACGCGTCATAAGAATCGCGTTCATGTGGTAGTAGTATCTAAAGCATCATGTTCGCGTGTAAGCCACCGAGTTTGCAAAGGGTAAAAATTGGCCAGTGGAAGTTTCGTGCATCGCGAACGCGAGAGGGACCTCGCGTTCACATAGAAGAAATGTCACCTGGGCAAATGTATAAAGAACATTTAATCCGTGACTGGGGTTCATTTTGCACCATTGTTGAGTGACCTTGGGAGCTTTCAACGAGATTTTAAGAGGGATTTGACTGAGAATCGAATGGAGGTAAGTTCCTTGGCCTGATTATTCAAGTTTATGGTAGAATTAACATGGAAATTGGTTGAAAAGGGGTTAAAGCTAGAGTTTGAGTTTTGATATTTCAAATTGGGATTTGATAGGTCATTTTTTATCTCGGATTGTGGAGTTCTTGGTATGTATGGACTCGTGGCGAGATGAGGAATCCTGTAAGGTAAGTTTCGTAATTTCTGGAGAAGTGGCCTGGCGCTCGGGTTTTGCTAGTTTCGAGATTCTTGCTATTTCTTGATTGTTTTTGATTGGGTATTGTTCCCTTAGAATATTGTGATGCATTCGCTCTGATTTTGGTCAGATTCGACGAACATGAAGGCCAGTTTGAGAGGCAAAGGCGTCGCGGTTCCAGGTGTGTAATACTTGTAAATGATATCCTGAGGGTTTGAAACCCCGAATTTGCACATCACAGTTCTGTATTGAGGTGATTTGCATGCCGAACATCAGCGTGGGGTAGAGCATCATTGGGGGTTGTGACTTGGTCCGTCCTGGTTGTTTATTTTACCGTGTAATTGATTGAAATTACTTGTTATCATTAATTAAATGGACTGATTGCATTATTTGGGCTTCGTGCAAACTATGTGAATCCTTCGAGGATTGAGATTACTATTTTAGCATATGTTGCATATCATTTGATTTCGGTCCAAGATTTTAATATTGTTTTGCAAACTCAGCCATACCTCTATGTTTTTAAAAACTCAAATGATATTTTAAATGTTATTCCGGGTCGAGACTACAGTTTTAAAAATTTTCGGACTGATTTCTGATGGCTCGGGCTGTACGCCGCAGCAGTTACCTGAAACAGTGGTAACAATGACACTGAAAGAAGTTTCTTGAAACAGTGGTAACAGTTACAACGTATGATGTGACTTGAAATAGTGGTAACAATGAAACTGTATGATGTGAATTGAAACTGTGATAACAATGGCACTGTACAATATAAATTAATCAGGTAACATTGGCTGACGTGTCAAGTAATATTGACTGACCAGTATATTGCGCTTGGGCTGTAGGAGCCCCTCCGGAGTCTATATACACCCTCAGTGAGCAGCGTTGACGATAAATCATATGCATGGTTGGCTCGGGCTGCATGCCGCAATGGGTACTGGAATGTACCATCATATGCATTGCATTGCATTCATGCATTTGTTCATTATTTGTTGTTTGTGCTATTTCTTGACATATATATCTTCATTTACTGGTGCTATTTGATCATTGAGTGTTGGGGTCGAGTGGCTGACCAGGAACGAAGTTATTGCCTGAGGGACGAATTTCGGTGCATAGTGTCACGAATTGTTTTGATAGTATTTTTGGCAGTTGTTGAAAAGATCAATTTCAAAAGAGGGTTTTAACTGAGCCTATTTTTTTCCAAAGCATTTCATGGTTTTACTATTTTCTAAAAGTGGTTGTACTGTTCTATATAGCATGATGGAGTGCCTTACATGATTTCTTACTTTCAGCTATTATTTACTTTTATTACTCAATAAGGTAGAGTACTCACTTTACACCATACACCTCGCGTGCAGTTGTAGGTATTGTACGTCCGGTAGCGGGTTATTAGCGGATTGAAGATTTTTTATCGTAGCTGAGCTAGGTGACCGCTAGCGTCCGCAACACCAGATCTTCTTCCCTATTTTATGTTGTTCATAATATTTTGAGACTTTGTTCCTACCCCCGGACTTGTAGTACATTAGTGAACTCTGCTGTATCTCATGACTAGTGACACCCCGATGTCGGACTATGTTGGGTTGTATTCCACGAAATGATGTTACTTAATTTATCTTGAAACTGTTTGTTCATATTAATTTATTGCTGAAAAGGGCTGTATAAATGGATTGGCTGGCCTTGTCTTTACGATAGGTGCCATCACGAAAGGAGCGGGGTTTGTGTCGTAATACTGCCGAGCGTCGAACGTCAGGTATATATATATATATATATATATATATATATATACCGATCTATCGAGGCGAACGACCTGATCCAATGAGAGTAGTGAAATAATTAACCCGCTCGCGAAATATACTTGCAACACAGTTAAGTATAAATACAACTGCTCCTTTAATTCTTTAACAAATCTTTTATTTACTTGAAATCCTTGAAATCATAAAATTCTCTACGTGGTTTAGATCAATGCAAAATTCAACAGTCTACGATCATATAACAATTCCCACATCGCATGGCGTAAGCCTAGAGCTTCCCGGACATAACAGGAAAAGTAGCCACATACGTACTTTCATCACTCTGTGCATACGCGTCCCCCCCATAATCAAATCACATATTAATTAAGTTTACCTATGGGGAGATTTTCCTCTAACAAGGTAAGAAGCGAGACTTACTTAGCTTTACGACCTACTTTTCGGTCCAAGCTTAAGCCCAAACCCTTACAAAGATAATTAAATGACAATTCTTAAATATTAGGAAAATAATGAAATGACTATTTCTAAATTTGAGGTAAATAATGATAATGACTATTTTACCTAGTGTGAACTATATTTTTAAAGGGTGAAAAAGGCGAACGACATTTCGTTAAGGCCTTCGTGCTTTTGATATAGTATAGTTACAAGCAGACAAGAACTTGACAAAGTCAAGCACATACAATACCCAGTACCACCAACTGGAGGCAGCATTCAAATCCACTCCAAACGACAAAACTGGGCCAATTATTCTTAGCCAAGATCAAAAGAACAAACTCTACCACCCATGGCGTTTTTCTTTAATCATTAATTGGAAGAAAAATTCCCCATCACCTATTGAAATTAAAATTACAACATCTCTGGAATCCCAGTTAAGAGCTAACACTAATAGATCTAGGTCGTTATTTTTTTGTGGTAAAATTTTAGAATGAAGAGAAAATGATGATTGCATTACACGAAGGCCCATGGTTCGTCACGGGACACTTCCTCTCCATAAGAAATTGGTAACCGAACTTTGTTCCAGCGAAATAAAAAATACATGACACTGCCATCTGGATCTGACTGCCCCATTTACCCACAAAATTCTATGATAAAGAGATCCTGGAAAGGTGGGGAGAGGGGTTGGCAAGCTACTAAAAATTGATACGTGCACCTTTGTTACTTTATGGAGTTACTAATGAATTGTCTTTTCTTGTATTTTATTTTTATCTTTCCGAGCTGACGGTCTGTCCTAAACAACATCTCTACCTTATCGGGGTAGGGGTAAGGTTTGCATATACATTACCCTTCCCAAACCCCACTTTGTGGGATTTTACTAGATATATATCGGAGTTCCTATTTATTTTAAATAATGAAAATTTTTAGGAAAAACTTTTGGTTGATATTAAAGTACTAAATATTAGAAAGATAATTAAATGACTATTCTTAAATATTACGAAATATTTAAATGACTATTTCTAAGTATTAGGTAAGTAATGATAATGACTGTTATACCTAGTGTGAACTATATTTTTAAAGGGTGAAAAAAGCGAACGATATTTCGTTATGGCCTTCGTGATTTTGATATAGTATAAATATAGGCAGACAAGAACTTGACAAAGTCAAGCACATACACTACCCAGTACCACCAAGCGGAGGCAGCATTCAAATCCACTCCAAACAACAAAACTGGTCCAATCATTCTTAGCCAAGACCAAAAGAACAGACTCTACCACACATGGCATTTTTCTATAATCATCAAGATCTTTGGAAAAAAATTCCCCATCACCTATTGAAATTTAAATTACAACATATATGGAATCCCAGTGAACACCTAACACTGATAGATCTAGGCCATGATTTCTTTGTGGTAAAATTCGAGAATGAAGACAAAATTATTATTGCATTAACGGAGGCCCATGGTTCGTCATGGGACACTTCCTCTCCGTAAAGAATTGGCAACCGAACTTTGTTCCAGCGGAATATAAATATACGGCACTGCCATTGGATCCGACTTCCCCATTTACCCACAAAATTCTAGGATAAAGATATCCTGGAAAGGGTGGGGAGAGGGTTGGCAAGCTACTGAAAATTGATACGTGCACCTCTGCTACTTTATGGAGTTACTAATGAATTGTCTTTTCTTATTTTTTATTTTCATCTTTCTGAGTTGAGAGTCTATCCGAAACAACATCTCTGCCTTATCGGCGTAGGGGTAAGGTTTGTGTATACATTACCTTCCCAAATCCCACTTTGTGGGATTTTACTGGATAATTGTTGTTGTTGTTGCACTTCTGCTACCTTAAGAGGCAGGTATGCACGAATCTGTATTCAGGTATAATGGAGAATCCTCTTGCTTAAATGGAAATGAAGGCACAACTATTGAGGTAAACTCCACTACCTTTATAGACACTAACAATGGGGGGGGGGGGGGGACAAAACAACCCAACAAACAATAGCAATACGTAGAACCAAGGGGAGGATCCAAATCAAATAAAGGTTTCATCTACCCCACTTCCCATGGACCACATTCCAACCTCATGGTTGGAGATGGCACAGTAGGGTAATGCCTTTCCCTATCTCGATAGGGACATTACCCATCTTAGTGGTAATCCAAAACATATACTTCTTGGCCAAATTGGTCACAGCCAACCTGAGCTATGCCCTGCTAAACTATGGTCACCAACTGTGGTTGGCAACTCTCGTGCAAGCTCAATATACAATGAGCCAAAAAACAATGACAACATCCCAGTTAAACCTTCTCATGCAACAGATAAGCCACACTCTTCCCTTTTTCCCCACTAGTCTCCCTAGGGGAGGGGATCCTCCGCCCCTTTTTCTCTCCACGGACACCATTGAAGACAATGACCCCATCTCCAAAGATAAGTTAGAAACTGTCGACGAGCACCTAGAGGCCACCAACATAGAAATAGCTTAAATAATAGCAAGGCTAAGAGTGCCAAAGACAAAAGTTATACTTCTTCAACATTAGGAAACAATAGAGTTCAGAGGATTTAGGGGAGAAATGCTTATCATACTATTCCCAAGAAGTATGATAATGCATGGAGTAATCCTAAGATCAGCTTTAGCGACAAACTCAGGAGACTCAGTTATAATCTTAAAACCAGTAATGGCCTAGTTAGCTCCCCAGAATCCACTGGGGATGGAGAACCCTGAAGCCAAACAATGAAGGGGTAATCTAATTCCCGAAATATAAGCTACAAACCAACCTAGGTTTACTGATGAATTTCATCATCTATAATGCTAGGGACTAACAATTAGGAATTTAGGAGACATTGTGTATAGATGATTAAGTTTCACAAACCTAACGTGCTGGTCCTCTTGGAAACGAGGATGACTGAGCACAAGGACCTAATTCAGGAGTTGGGATTCATATGGCAGATTTATAACCATACTGTAGGTCTGTGAGGCGGCATTGTTCCTCATGTGGAAAGAAGACTCTAAATATTGATGAAGTATGCACTACTCCCCAGGACATCAATGTCATTGTCAAGGTAACTCCATCTTCCACACCTTGGCTTTTTACTACAATTTATGCCAGCAACACCTATGCTAACAAAAGGGCTCTATGGAACCATATTAGAACTAGCTCTGCTGCTTACAGGGGGGGTCTTCCTAGTAGGGGAGACTTCAGTAAAGTCCTAAGGGCGATAGATATGTAGGGGAAGATTCTATCTCTCCCCCAAAAGCAAACCTATTCTAGAACTACCTGAATCTTTGTAAGCTCGTTGACTTAACTTGTAAGGTGAGTAAATACACATGGACTAACACGAGGTATAAATAGAAGTTAGTTAATCCAAGAGATACTAGATAGGTGTTATTCCAATGATGAATGGATCCGTGTCTACCATTCTAGTAATGTGAGTCACATTCCTAGAACACACTTTGTTCAATGACCTACGCTGATCAGCTTGTAGCCCAATGCTTTCAATGCCATATCCAAGCCATTTAGGTTTGAACCTATGTGGTGTAATCACTCATCATTCAATAACATTAGCTAACAGTCCTATTAAGGGTATGGTAGCCTTAAAAGAGGCAATGGCCAGTTTTGGTAATATATTCCATAAGAAGAAATACATTATGGCGAGACTTAGGGGTATTCAGAATCCAATTCCTACCCGTTCAACATCTTTCTTCAGAATCTAGAGGGTTAGATTTTGGAGAAATATTCCTCTATTCTCAAATGTGAAGATGTGTTGTGGAAAACTAAGCCTGGGATTTACTAGATGATAGAGGGTGATGCTAATATTAGATTTTTCCATATCCCTACCCTCAATACGAGGAGAAAGAACAAAATCATAGCCCTGCAAAAGGATGAAGGAAACTAGATTGAGCAGCAACAGGAAATCCAAAACATCATCTACCACTACTACTCCAAGTTGTTCACCACCGAACACCTAGCCCCCCACCCCCTAGAAGACCATTCTATGATGCAAAAACTCTGTCCAACAGGGAGAAATTTACTCTAAATACTCTCATAATGAGTAGTGAATTAAAGGTTGCTATGTTCTCCTTCAAACCTACAAAGTCACTCGGGAGAAGTCCTTAGGTAGGCTATAAAATTGTCCCTTGACTAACAATGAAGCCAAGATGAAGCTTTGATTATAGATCTTGAACTAGACCGAGAACAAGACTCAAAGGTCATCGAAGTAAATGTGGTTCCCAAGTACAATTATACAGTATATCATTACAAGGCCCGGGCAGCTTGATGCTTTGGCGCTTCCGAAGATAATTACATCATGAGAGAGCTTCACGAAGGAACTTGTGAAAATCATTCAAGTGTAGACTCGTTGGTATTAAAATAAGTTAGGTCAGGATACTATTGTCCAGGATAGAACAAGACGCTAAGTCACTCCTTTATAAATGCGACAACAGTCAACGCCATGCATATTTAGTGCACTAATCAGTAGAGCTACTTCACTCAGTAATATCCTCATGGCCATTCATCAAATGGGGGATGGACATAGTCGGTATGCTGCCACTGGCTCATGGTAAGGTAAGATTTCTTTTGATTTTAACTAATTACTTCATGAAGTGGGTTGAATCAGGTCCATAAGAGGGAATCGGCAAGCACGAAGCGGTCGATTTCCAATAGAAGAACATAATCTTCCGGTTCGGAATGCCAAAGGAGATTGCAAGCGACAACGAGCCACATTTCATAGGCTCAAAGGTCACAAAATTCCTTAAAGACTTGAAGATTAAAACAATCACATATTCTTCATACCACCTGAACGTAAATAGGCTAGTGGAATCAACTGTTGGAAACACTTTCTCAAGGCATTATACTACACATGTGTTCATATTTGTAGGTTTTGATGAATGACAAACTATGCGCAAATTGACATATGACGAGGTCCAAGCACAAGCGCATTATTGATATATAACAAGATTCAAACACAAGACAAAGATCGAGATTAAGTTTTATATGAGTCGGTATTTAATTGTGATCTTGATCCGACAACTTAAACTCAAGACTTGGCTTCTCTGGTAAAAATATTTTTAACAAATCATGCATATTTAATTTAGAGCAAAATGATTTTAAATAATGCATATTTACTTTAGTCAAAATGATTTTTAAACATGCCTCTAAAATCTGGACTAAGATAATCGATTATGTACTTATGATAATCGATTATGCTGCATGACAATCGATTGTGAACTTATGACAATCGATTGTGTTAAGGCAGTGTGCATCAGATTTTTCAAATCTGCATGGCAATCGATTGTGAACCTTATGACAATCGATTGTGATGAGGCAGTGCCCATCAAAGTTTTTCAAAGCTCAAAATAATCGATTGTGAAGCTAATGACAATCGATTGTGAAGAGACAGTGTCCATCAGATTTTTCAAAGTCACAAAATAATCGATTGTGAACTTATGACAATCGATTGTGTTGAGGCAGTGTCTTCCAGACTTTTTCAAAGTTATTAAATAATCGATTGTGAACCTATAACAATCGATTGTCAAGAGGCAGTGTCTAAATTGGTTTTTCAAGACTGATATATAATCGATTGTTAACTTAATATAATCGATTGTATAACTGATCGTTGCCAAAATGTTTTCAAATACTGTCAGGTAATCGATTATTGATTTCCTATAATCGATTATTTTAATTAAAATCTGGAAAGGATTTTTTGAACGTTGCTAGGTAATCGATTATTGATTTCTAATAATCGATTGTTTTAATTAAAATCTGGAAAGGATTTTTTGAACGTTGCTGAGTAATCGATTGTAGATTTCTAACAATCGATTATTTTAAGTAAAATCTGGAAATGATTTTTTGAACGTTGAAAGTAATCGATTATTGATCTTAGATAATCGATTGTTATGCGTAAAATCTGGGATTGATTTTTGGAAGAACTGGCAAACAATCGATTGTGGTAATTTGACAATCGATTGTCACAGAGTAAAATCAGCAATTCTTAATTGGCAATTAGGCAACGGTAATACAAGGTTTTTCGACTATAAATACAGCTCCAATTCAGTCTTCTAAACACAACAACTGATCATACAATTGCTAAAGCTTGCATACTTTATTGCTTATCATTTTATATTCATTACATAAGCTTTTGAGAGCCAAATTCTTGTCGAAAGTTGTTGCGATCTTGAGCGTATTCTTTTTACTCATATCTACTCTTAAAGGAGTGTCTTGTTTGAGTGCTAAGTGTTTTTGTACACTTGAAGGGAAGTGTTAGTCCCTTGTGTTGTAAGAAGGAACTTGTGTTTCTTTGGTTGAAGTCTTGGAGTGTTGTATCTCCGAGCAAAGGTTGTTGAGCCTTGTGTCCTCAA
The DNA here is from genome assembly GCA_034376525.1 of Nicotiana benthamiana. Classification (NCBI taxonomy): domain Eukaryota; kingdom Viridiplantae; phylum Streptophyta; class Magnoliopsida; order Solanales; family Solanaceae; genus Nicotiana; species Nicotiana benthamiana. Next base: position 29,072,104 of record CM067334.1, on the reverse strand, counting down.
GTTGTAACGGTTTGTTGAGCACCCGTAAGCTTAACAAGTTAGTGGAAATCTCGAGAGAGTCTCTCGGGGATTGGACTAGCCACGGGTTGTGGTGAACCAGGATACATCGGTGCATTTGTTCTAATTTATTTACTTATCGCACTTATTTATTTCCTGCAATATTTAGATTCCGCAAGTTTACGCTAATTTTTATTATAACGCTATTCACCCCCCCCCCCTCTAGCGTTAAGCGTATTATCTAACAATTGGTATCAGAGCCCAGCTCTCTGAAGACTTAACCGTTTGAGAGAAACATCCATGGCTTCTACTCGTGATTCTTTTGCAGGAATAGGTGAAGGACAATGCTCCACCCGACCACCGCTATTCGATGGTACAAATTATACATACTGGAAGGAGAGGATGGGAATATTTGTACAATCAAATAGTTTTCATCTTTGGAAGGTCATAATGAATGGAGAACAAATTCCAACCAAGAAGGTTGCAAATGAATGGGTCCCAAAGTCCGAAGATGAATACGATGCGGATGATATCCGAAAGGTACAAAATAATGCTAATGCTATTAATTTACTATATTGTGCTGTAAATGCTTATGATTACAGGAAGATATCTTGTTGCACAACGGCGAAGCAAATGTGGGACAAGCTGGAAATTACGTACGAAGGTACGGACCAGGTAAGGGAAGCCAAAATTGATTTCCTAACCCATGCACATGAATTGTTTCACATGAAGGAAGGCGACAAGGTCGATGAGATGTTTGAACGTTTTTCAAAAATCGTAAATGATTTACATGCTCTTAAGAAGACCTTCATAGATAAGGAACTTGTCCGAAAAATTCTCCGAAGTCTCACTCCGGAATGGCGATCCAAGGCCGATGCGATTCAAGAATCCATTGGCATTTCAAATGTCACCATCGACGCATTAAGAGGTAATCTTAAAACTTATGAATCTACTATACTTAACCCTCTTGTTGATGATCAAAGGAAGCAAAGAATCGCTCTCAAGGCAAGCACAAGCCAACCTCAAAATGATGAGGACGGAGACAACGAGTTCGGACTCGTTATCAAGAGATTCCAAAAGTTCATGCGAAAAGAGTATGAACGAAAGGGCAAAAAGCAAGGAGATCAAATAAAGTGCTATGAGTGCGGAGAAACCGGGCACATTAAATCAAATTGCCCAAAAGCTAAAAAGGAGAAGAAACCCTTCAAGAAGCAACGAGCATACATATCTTGGGGAGGCGACTCCGGTGAGAGGTCATGTGAGGAAGAAGAAGACGAAGCCGCAAATCTTTGTCTTATGGCACAAGAAGACAACAAAGAAGAGGTATGTCAAATTTCTTCAAAAAATTTCTTTTCCCTTGAAGAAATGCAAAATGCTTTTGATGAGTTGTATAGCGAATTTATTAAAGCTTCAAAAACTGTTAAGAGTATAAAAGAAAATGCTTCTTTAAAAGAAAAAGAATTTTCAAAAACAACTCTCTTTTAAAGAAAAGGAATTGGAAAACTGATTTTAGAAAATGAGAAGTTGAAAGAGGAAAACAAATTTTTTGGCAAGAGAAGCGCCGACAAGCCCGAGAGTTCTAGAAATTGTACTTCTTGCATGCATCTCAACAATGAAGTACAAAGGCTTAAGGGCACCTTAGATAAGTTTAACTCTTCTCATAAAAATTTGAATGAAGTGCTTGTTAATTTGAAGTCGACCAAGCATGGCATAGGTTTTAGAAACGAGCCTAAAGAGAAAGTTGAAGACAACCCCCAACCACCTAAGGCTCAACCTAGGATAAATAAAACAAATGTTCATCCTAGATACAACAAACCTAGAAATGGTTTTCATCAATCGCAACCTAGAAATAATCATGCTAGAAATAATGCACATTCTAGGCCAAACACTAGAAGGAATTTTGAACCTTTTAGAACACCTAGAAATGACTTCCAACCTAGAAACAACTATTCTAGAAATGATGCATATCCTAGAACAAATGGTAGGAGAAATGATTTTCATGATTTGCGCAATAGTTATATTGTCAAGAATAGAGTAAATGAATTTCGTCCGTCCAATTACTATCAACCTAGAAGGATGCATAATCCTAACGTGACTTGTCATTATGGTAGACGAATTTGACATATTGCTCCTGCTTGTTTTACACGACATAGACATAACACTCAATCACATCACTATGATTTGCCTAACCCCCAAGGACCCAAAATGGCATGGGTACCTAAAACTCTTTAATCTGTTTTGTAGGTATGTTTGAAGGGATCAAGTGTACTATGGTACCTTGATAGTGGATGCTCCAAGCACATGACGGCAGACGAATCCAAATTCCTTCAACTAGAACACAAGGAAGGGGGTAGTGATATTTTTGGTGATAACAACAAAGGAAAGATTATCGGCATCGGATCGGTCGGTAAGGATGAAATTTCTTCCATTAAGCATATATTACTTGTGAAAGGTTTAAAACATAATCTCTTGAGCATAAGTCAATTATGTGACAAGGGAAATCTTGTTTTATTTGATTCGGATGAATGTTTAGTTTTTAGACGTAGCGATTTTAAAATTATCCTTCGTGGTTTTAGAATGGATAACATTTATATGGTTGATCTTGCAAATTCTTCACCCGAATATGTGAATTGTTTAATGAGCAAAGAGGATGATTCTTGGTTATGGCATTGTAGAATAGCTCACATCAACATGCATCTTTTGAACAAATTGGTTTCACAAAATTTAGTTGTTGGTCTTCCAAATTTGAAATTTGAAAATGACTCTATTTGTGATTCTTGTCAAAAAGGGAAGCAAACAAAAGCATCTTTTAAATCAAAAAATATTGTTTCAACTACTAGACCATTGCAATTGCTTCACATGGATTTGTTTGGACCATCTCGCATTGAAAGTCTTGGTAGAAATCGCTATGCTTTTGTTATTGTTGATGATTATTCCAGATTTACTTGGACTCTATTTCTTGCCCATAAAAGTGATGCTTTTCAGAATTTTAAATATTTTCTTAAACGTGTTCAAAACGAAAAGGAAAAAATCGTCACTTCAATCAGAAGTGATCATGGGGGAGAGTTTGATCACAATCTCTTTGCGGACTTTTGTGACGAACTCGATATCGAGCATACCTTTTCCGCTCCACGAACACCACAACAAAATGGGGTGGTGGAAAGGAAAAATAGGTGTCTCGAAGAGATGGCTAGAACCATGCTCGAAGAGGCTAAGATTCCCAAACATTTTTGGGCGTATGCCGTGAGTACCGCATGTTACGTTTTAAATAGAGTAGTCATAAGGCCAATACTCATGAAAACCCCTTATGAACTCAACAAGGGAAGGAAACCAAATATCTCCCATTTTAGAGTATTCGGTTGTAAATGTTTTATTCATAACAATGGAAAAGATCAATTGGGAAAATTTGATGCCAAATCCGATGAGGGAATTTTTATTGGGTATTCTTCACGTAGCAAAGCATATAGGGTATTTAATAATAGAACCCAAACTGTGGAGGAATCCCCCCATATTGTATTTTCCGAAAATAATGCTCGCTTGGCGAGAAAGGATTCTTGTTCTGATCTTGCAGGTATTTTGAACTCATTAAGTCGTCAAAACAAAGTACAAGAGGAAACTCCTAAGGAAATTCAAGATGAAATCTTGGAACAATCAACGGAGGAAGCGCCACAATTGGAGAAAGAAACGAAAATGCCTAACGAGTGGAGGACAATCAAAGATCACCCTCTCGAACAGGTAATTGGCAACGTCGGAGAAAAGGTAAGTACCCGAAACTCCCTTAAGAACACCTTAGGACATACTGCTTTTGTTTCTCAAATTGAACCAACAACCATCTCCGAAGCAATTGGGGATGAATTTTGGACCTTGGCAATGCAAGAGGAGCTTAACCAATTCAAACGGAATGACGTTTGGGATTTGGTGCCAAGACCCGAAAATCATACCATAATTGGTACGAAATGGGTTTTTCGAAACAAACTAGATGAAAATGGTGTAATCACTAGAAACAAAGCTAGGCTTGTAGCAAAAGGCTATAATCAAGAAGAGGGTATTGACTATGAAGAAACATATGCTCCCGTAGCTAGATTAGAAGCTATTCGTTTATTGCTTGCTTTTGCCTTTTCTATGAATTTCAATTTATATCAAATGGATGTGAAAAGTGCTTTTCTAAATGGTGTTATTCAAGAAGAAATTTATGTTGAACAAACCCCCGGTTTTGAAGATTTTAAATCTCCCGATCATGTTTTCAAACTCAAAAAGGCTTTTTATGGTTTAAAAGAAGCTCCCCGAGCTTGGTATGAAAGATGGAGTAAATTACTATTGGAAAATGATTTCATTAGGGGGAAAGTTGACACCACTCTTTTTGCTAAGCATAAAAAAAATGATATTTTATTAGTTCAAATCTATGTGGATGATATTATATTTGGTGCTACTAACAATGTTTTGTGCAAGGAATTTTCCGATTTAATGACAAGCGAATTTGAGATGTCTATGATGGGTGATTTAACATTCTTTTTGGGATTACAAGTAAAGCAAATGAAAGAAGGTACGTTCATTTGCCAAGCGAAATATTGCAAAGAATTGCTGAAACGATTTGAAATGACCAATGAAAAAGCAATGGCAACCCCCATGAGCACATCCGATCATCTAGACAAAGATGAGAAAGGTAAGGAAGTTGACATCAAAAAGTATCGAGGTATGATTGGCTCTCTCCTTTATCTTACTGCTAGTCGTCCGGACATCATGTTTAGCGTGTGCTTATGCGCTCGTTATCAATCGTGTCCGAAGGAGTCTCACCTAACTGCGATGAAACGGATATTGAAGTATCTTGTTAGTACTGTAAATGTGGGTCTATGGTACCCCAAAGGTTCTTCATGCCAACTTGTTGGCTATTCCGATTCCGATTTTGCTGGATGCAAATTGGACCGCAAGAGCACTAGTGGCACTTGCCATTTGCTCGGTAGCTCTCTCGTTTCTTGGTTTAGCAAGAAATAAGTAAGTGTTGCGTTGTCCACAACCGAGGCTGAATATGTAGCCGCGGGGAGTTGTTGCGCTCAAATCCTTTGGATGAAACAACAACTCTTGGACTATGGCCTAAGTCTTGATCATATCCCTCTTAGATGTGATAATACTAGTGCCATATGCTTGACGAAGAACCCCGTTCTTCATTCGCGAACAAAACACATTGAAATTAGACATCATTTTATAAGAGATCACGTTTTCAAGGGCGATGTCGAAATTGAATTTGTTGAAACCAAAGATCAATTGGCCGACATCTTTACAAAGCCCTTAGAGAAAGAGTCCTTCTTCCGAATTCGTAGTGAACTCGGGATCCTTGACTCCACGTTGATCTAAGTCATGCATTGCATTTTCCCTTTCACATGTTTTCTAACTTGAGCGTCGGAGACGTCTAACGTATTTTTGCAGGTATCGCCCTAAAGGCAGGGGGAATTGTAAAGCTTGACGCACAGAACAATCGATTTCTCTTTTATATAATCGATTATCCAGTATCAATAATCGATTGTCTTGACATTATTTACGTTATTATTTCTGAAATTGCAGATTTAATAAATAAATAAGTTTTTTTAATTATTCTATATTTTTTTGCTAATGGCAAAAGGGGGAAGATAATGGGTATGCACTCTCAATACTTATTGGGATAAATTGAGGGGGAATTCATATATTGAGGGGGAACAAATTGCATATCTATATACTTATTGCATATCTTTACTTGTCTTGAATCGTCATTATGAATTGCCTAATATGCATATCCCGCTCAAAGTTTGCCATTATCAAAAAGGGGGAAATTGTTGGAAACACGTTCTCAAGGCATTATACTAAACGTGTGTTCATATTTGTAGGTTTTGATGAATGACAAACTATGCGCAAATTGACATATGACGAGGTCCAAGCACAAGCGCAAAATTGATATATAACGAGATTCAAGCACAAGACAAAGATCGAGATTAAGTTTTATATGAGTCGGTATTTAATTGTGATCTTGATCCGACAACTTAAACTCAACACTTGGCTTCTCTCGTAAAAATATTTTTAACAAACAATGCATATTTAATTTAGAGCAAAATGATTTTAAATAATGCACATTTACTTTAGTCAAAATGATTTTTAAACATGCCTCTAAAATCTGGACTAAGATAATCGATTATGTACTTATGATAATCGATTATGCAGCATGAAAATCGATTGTGAACTTATGACGATCGATTGTGTTAAGGCAGTGTGCATCAGATTTTTCAAATCTGCATGACAATCGATTGTGAACCTTATGACAATCGATTGTGATGAGGCAGTGTCCATCAAAGTTTTTCAAACCTCAAAATAATTGATTGTGAAGCTAATGACAATCGATTGTGAAGAGACAGTGTCCATCAGATTTTTCAAAGTCACAAAATAATCGATTGTGAACTTATGACAATCGATTATGTTGAGACAGTGTCTTCCAGACTTTTTCAAAGTTATTAAATAATCGATTGTGAACCTATAACAATCGATTGTCAAGAGGCAGTGTCTAAATTGGTTTTTCAAGACTGATATATAATCGATTGTTAACTTAATATAATCGATTGTATAACTGACCGTTGCCAAAATGTTTTCAAATACCGTCAGGTAATCGATTATAGATTTCCTATAATCGATTGTTTTAATTAAAATCTGGAAAGGATTTTTTGAACGTCGCTAGGTAATCGATTATTGATTTCTTATAATCGATTGTTTTAATTAAAATCTGGAAAGGATTTTTTGAACGTTGCTGAGTAATCGATTGTAGATTTCTAACAATCGATTGTTTTAAGTAAAATCTCAAAATAATTTTTTGAACGTTGCCAGTAATCGATTATTGATCTTAGATAATCGATTGTTATGTGTAATATCTGGGATTGATTTTTGGAAGAACTGGCAAACAATCGATTGTGGTAATTTGACAATCGATTGTCATAGAGTAAAATCAGCAATTCTTAATTGGCAATTAGGCAACGGTACTACAAGGTTTTTCAACTATAAATACAGCTTCAATTCAGTCTTCTAAATACAACAACTGATCATACAATTGCTAAAGCTTGCATACTTTATTGCTTATCATTTTATATTCATTACATATGCTTTTGAGAGCCAAATTCTTGTCGAAAGTTGTTGCGATCTTGAGCGTATTCTTTTTACTCATATCTACTCTTAAAGGAGTGTCTTGTTTGAGTGCTAAGTGTTTTTGTACACTTGAAGGGAAGTGTTAGTCCCTTGTGTTGTAAGAAGGAACTTGTGTTTCCTTGGTTGAAGTCTTGGAGTGTTGTATCTCCGAGCAAAGGTTGTTGAGGCTTGTGTCCTCAAGTTGTAACGGTTTGTTGAGCACCCGTAAGCTTAACAAGTTAGTGGAAATCTCGAGAGAGTCTCTCGGGGACTGGACTAGCCACGGGTTGTGGCGAACCAGGATACATCGGTGCGTTTGTTCTAATTTATTTACTTATCGCACTTATTTATTTCCTGCAATTTTTAAATTTCACAAGTTTACGCTAATTTTTATTATAACGCTATTCACCCCCTCTAGCGTTAAGCGTATTATCTAACATCAACCAATAAGGTGATTATTCAAAACCTCAAAAAGAGGTTGGAAGCAGCAAAAGGCAAGTGTCCCTAAGAGTTGCCTGAAGTGATATGTGCATATTGGGAAAGGATAAAGTCAAGCACGGGAGGGACACCTTTCTCTATCGTATACAGAACAGAAGCTTTGATCCTGGTGGAAGTCGGAGAAGCTACCTTGAGGTACTTCTTGGCGGATGAAGAAATGAACAACTAAGCATTCCTAGTCAAATTGGAGCTACTTGATGAACATGGGGACTTGGCACACATAAGGATGGTGGCTCTGAAATAAACAATTAAAAGATACTTTAATCAAAGAGCCAATCTCCATTATTTCAAAGTGGGAGACTTGATTTTAAATAAAGTGACTCATAACACTCTGGAGCTCAATGTTGGGAAGCTGGGTCCGACGTGGGAAGGCCCTTATTGGGTTTCATCTGTCATCAGAAAAGGTTCAAATGAACTAGAAAATCAAGTTAGAGTCAAATTACCGAGAAACTGGAACATGACTCACCTCAAAAGGTACTATTTCTAATGGGAACTGCTTGTACTTAAAGTATGAGTTGCACTCATTTCCCTTCGTCCTATTTTTGCCCCAATTGAATTTTTCTAAAAACGTTTTTAATTATAAAATAAAGGAGATCATACAACGAAGGAAACACTATAAGAAGAAGATATACCTTTAAAGGACAAGGCAACAAAATGAAAAACCACTACAAGATGCTTAAATATTCTTTGGCTCAGTGGAAAATTCCTATTGGGAAGCAAAACATGCCACTGGACCATAGGCTATTTAACCATTTACAAGGGTTTTTCTTACAAGATATTGGGGTGGTTAGATAATATTTAGCTCAATATCAAAGTTCGTAATAGGAAATGAAGCTTGCTATCAGACCAAAGATTAATAAATCACTCACTAGTGGAATCCTCAAAGAAGCAGTGTTCCAATTTTCATTTTCCGCATTCGAATAATGGGGGGAGGGGGGAGGGTGAAGTAATGATATGAGAACATGACAATCTGATTTCCATAAAAATTGGGACTACGAAATTCGGAAACAAAAATTTCTCATTGGGACCAGGGATTATGCAGACAGCCCCGTAGAGATAAGTTGTACAAATTAGCCACAAGTAATGACAACTTCTTTTCTTTCAGTAAAATGAATGCTTATGTACTTTTGAAGATACAAGGATAAAATAAGGTCCTTTTATTTTTATTTTGTTTTTTATCCAAATAATGAACTCATTTTATTATTTAAAAGTAAATCAAGTACTTCAAATGCTAGTGCCAAAATGAACAGGAGACATCCTATTCAAGAGCACCGTAAATATAAGAGGGCCCTTTCTTGTGAAATCCTCATGGTAAATGGTTTATTAGTCGTTGAATTAAATGATATATAGGTTAAGGGATCATCAAGTTCAACAAAGGCACAAAGAAACATATAATCCCCCTCCCAATGGTTTCAATCATAGTATGCATGCTTCTAAAATAATAAATGTAAATAACTTTGATGTTAAGTCCCCAAGAATCATGAACTTAGCTAATGACCTTGAGATGACAAGAGAGTATATAATGAAGTAGAAAAGGGATGTCCTATGCTAAGTGATGATAAATTTTATGAAAAACGTATTTGGGTCATGTGCCACTGAAATTGACTTATTGATTCACCATACATGTGCTAATGTAATGATCTGTGTTTCTCCATGATAAGCATAAACATGAACATGAAGTATTCCGATGATCGGAGAACTTACGCCCGTAAAAGTTGTGCTAGTCATGTCGCTTTGAGTTTATATATGGCCATGTGCATAGTGATGTGTTATGAACCCTGTGGAAGGGCTATGAAATGCATAGGTGTATAAAATATATGTGATCCTATGGACGGGCTATGAAACACATAGGTGTATAATATAATATGTGACCCTATGGACGGGCTATGAAACAAATGTATAATGTAATATGGGACCCTATGGATGAGCTATGAAACACATAGGTGGATAATGTAATATGTGATCCTATGGACGGGCTATGAAACGCATAGGTGTATTGTATAGGTGATTATGTGGACGTAGTATGAAATGCATAGGAGAAAGGTATAAATCCTATGGAGAAGCTATGAAACGCATACGTATATTGTATTATATGATATATGAACACTACAGACGGTCTATGAGATGTATAGCTGTATAAATGATATATGAACACTATGGACAATATTTGAGATGCATAGATGTATAATATAACATGTGAACACTAGGGGCGGAGGCAGGGGGTGCAAGGGTGTTGACCCGAACACCCTTCGCCGAAACATTACACTGTATATATAAGGCAAAATCTATTTTTATCTCTATATATTAAGTTTTGAACACCCTTGACACAAGACAAATGCTTGGCTCAGTGGTCAAAGGTATTTAAAATGTGTAGAAGATCGCAGGTTCTATTCCCGTGAGATGCAATCCAACCTTTTTTGAATACCCTTAGTATATATCTTGCCTCCGCCACTGGTGAACACTATTGACGATCTATGAGATGCATAGGTATATACTATAATATAATATGTGAATATTATGGACGGTCTATGAAACTCATAGGTGTATAATATAATATGTAAACACAAGGGCAGTCTAGAGACTCATAATTAATGCAAGCAATAGGTATCACTTTCATCGGCCTGGTTTGTACTTGTTGTTACAGTTACATTATATTTTGTATCACATGCATGGTTCATATGGCTCATTTGATCCGTAGAGAAGTTCAGATGTAGGTATAATCAGACTTGAAATGTGTTTCCTATGGAATGTTTCCTAGTTTCTTATTGTATTTCTTTTTTCTCTTATTTGCGTAATCTTATTTTAATATGTTATTTTGTCTTCCTTACATACGAGTACTATTTCACGTGTACTTACATCCCTTTTATCGGGGTGCTACATTATTAATGGATGCAGGTGGTTCTACAATATGTGGCATTGGTCAGTGATAGTAGTACACACTATTCGGCCAGCAGATTATGGTGAGCCCGCTACAGTTCCGGTGGGTATTTGAGTTTAGCTTGTTTATGTACCTAGGCATCTATTAGCATAGAATCTCCAAATAAACTAAAGGTCATGTACTTAAGTTTTGAGTTTCGTCATGTATTTATGTTCACAGATAGTTAAGAAGCTATGTACCTATCACGAGAGAAAAAGAAAAAAAATGTATAGGCCATTGAGCAAAATGTATTCAACTTGAAAGTCAATATCAAATTATGTATTGATAAAACATGCATGAGTTATGATGAGAGGTTGATGTAAAATAGGCTTGCTCGACTAGGTTTACTAGATCGAGCGCCGATCCCGCTCATCGATTCAGGGCGTGACAACAATCAACACTCAACCACGACTTTTTCTTTAGAACAAGGTTCAAACCAATCGAATCTAGCCAAATATTGTTCAAACAATTCAAAATACGCTTTAAAAACTACCCACAAGTGACAAAGTTCAATATTTAACTTAATTGAAAAGGTCAACCTAGACCCGCATGGTCGAAAATCGAGATTCAGACCAATCCCAATTACACATTCACCCCTGAGTCTGGATATGAAATTTTATTTGAATTTTGACCTCAAATTAATGTCCAAATCTCAACTTCATAAAATTCATAAGTTTTACCCAAAACTCATAATTCTACCTTGAAATTCATATATTTGATGTTAAAACTCATGAAAAAGTAGTTGAAATTTATTAAAAACTAGTTAAAGATATTTACCAATGAATTTGGGAAGAAATCCTCTTCAAAAAACATCTCTAATAAGTTTAGGATTGAAAAATAGTATACCATGAATTAAGTCCCGAAATTTTCCTCTTTTACCCAGCTGTAAATATCGCAATTGAGAACTCTTATTTGCAATTGCAACCATCGCCAAAAGCAAATCGCGGAGTGTTCCATCAGTGTTGTAGACTCAAATGCACATTTTCTTCGCATTTGCGAATTCCATCGATTCGCAATTGCGGAGAAGGAGCCCAGCTTCCCCAGGGTCGCAAATGAGACCCATCTTCCACAAATGTGTTACGCCCACCAATCACAAATGTGATGTTTTCTTCGCAAAAGCAAAGTCCTCAGCCCCCAACCTAACTCTGCAAATGCGAGCTTGGCTTTGCAAAAGAGAAGCTTGCATTTGGGAGCAAGTCTTCGCATTTGCGAGACCTGCATCCAAGCTCCACCAAATTTTGCTTCAGGAGCATTTCCTTCCAGAACATATTCAAAACACACCCGAGCTAATCAGGCTCCAATTCGAATATGCACACAAGTGTAATAACATCATATAATCTCATTCGCTCACTCAAATCACCAAAATAATATCAAACAACAAGAATAGATCATCAAAACTCAAGGATTTTCAAGAAAACTTATTTTTCCCAACGTTTCACATAATGAGCCGAAACGGCCTCGGGTCACCAGATACCCCAACCATACATACGCACGAGTCCAAAATCATCATGCGAATCGCTAAAACACTAATCCGAGGTCATTTAGCAAAATGTTGACCATTGTCAACTCTAGTCATTTTTTAAGTCAAAAATCATATTTTCTTTAAAAATTCACGTTTACATTTTTTGAAAAATCGACACGACCATACACGCAATTTATAAATCATCAAATAGAGCTATGAAAAGTCTCGGTACACAAAAAGAAAAGCTAGTACTCAAAACGATCGGTCGGGTCGTTACCGTACCATTATCAAAGTTTCAATTGGTTTCTGGTATAAGATATACATAGAGTTAAAAAGAAAAAAATGAAGTCACTACTTAAGAAGTATGGCTGATTAAACTTCTCTTTAAATCTTGTATAATTTCATCACAAGCTGATCTGCATTGCTTTGGTAACAAACAAGTCGTCGATAATTGTGGTAACTTGTCCAAGATGAGTTCCCCATCCAAAGCCAATACTCTGCACATTCATTGAATCGTAAACAGACCAGCAGACAAAAACCAATTTTGCAGGTATACTTGTCAGCATTGCACATTTACACTTGATGCTTTTTAAACGGATACAAACAAGAGCGACAACAACAATCTAATATAATTTCACTTAGTGGAGTCTGGGAGGAGTAGTGTGTACGCAGACCTTACCCCTACCCTTAGATAGAGAGGCTGTTTAATAGACCCCCGGCATCCTTCCCTCCAAAAACTTCCCACCTTGCTCTTGGGAAGACTCGAACTCACAACCTCTCAATTGGAAGTGGGGTTGCTTACCATCAGAGCAACCCCTCTTGTCAAACAGGAATGCAACATGAAGACTTCTAGTTTTTCAAAACTATATTATATAAATATTATTGGAACTAAATGTTCTTGGATCGTAAGTAACGTAGAAAAAGAGTTCCTACATGATCCTATTAAAATACACTTTCATTGTACAAACCGACTAAATTCAAAATTTGGTAAAATGAGAATTGCTTATTCATGGATCCCAAATCTTGTGTCAAAGATTTATGCAAAGCATAATTTATTAGGAGGAAATTTGATAAACAAAGAAGGGAAAAAGACAAGAACATATATACCCGTTGAATTTGCAAGCAATGTAGGAGTCCACAAATTGTTGAGTGCTCCCTAGGTTCAAACTCTCACAGAGCTTGTAATACTTCTGCAAATAATACTTCTGATGTTGATTCTCCGCTAGAAAGAATTTACAATTAATTTCTTTCGAAAATGGAGTTATTTTTGTAAGAATCCTCCTATTAAGCTTCATTTGTCGCCTTATCTTTGACTCCTGTGCTTGTTTCCTCTCTTCTTCTGTTGAACAGAATATTGCTGATCTCAGGTGCGTACTTAACCCGAAATTCTGCATAATTTATAGTAATAAGTTTAAACTTCTACAAAATGGAATCAGAGAGAGTATGTAAGAGGAGATTAGATACAGACAAGGAAATGTTTATTGGTTGGATCATGAATTTCCCAGAAAAAATCACAAAGAGATGTGTAAGAAACGACTCTATTGTCATATGTGATCTTCACTGCTTCAGTATGACCTGTTCTTCCTTCAGTCACCTCTCTATACACAGGTTTCCTTATATTTCCTCCACAGTAACCAGTTGCGGTTTTTACAACTCCTTCTACTCGACCATATGCAGCTTCTACATCATGGAATTTATCTGCAATTTTTCAAAAAAACATACTCCCTTGGCACAGAATCAATAAAAAGAGACTATAATTTTGACACATAAAAGCTTATAAGAGCTAGAGTTTTAGTAGAAATATGTCATCCGAGAAAGAGAGATGTACCTCCAGCAAAAATTGCATGACAGAGGAATTCTGCTGGAATATTGTTAGCAGTTAACAGAGTATTGTCTGAATCTTGAGCTTTGCTCCGTCCCAGTAACTTGAAGTAGCGCATAATTGAAAAAATTTGTACTTAGTCAGAAGTTACAGAAGGAGAAGAGTGAATGGCCTCTAATTTATGGAGATTATACCTTAGTCTTAAGGGAAGAGGGATGACATATATATATATATATACGAACAAAAAGCTGCTTAGTATGAACTATACAGCCTGATTCAACGCCCCATTGAAAAGTGTCTAATTAGAAAACCGTGTGGCTTGTGGTGAGAGCCGGAACGCTTGGTGTCATCTAATAATGTTTCACAAAATTTTGCTTTATGTGTAAATAATACTCTCTCCGTTTTATATTAGATGATATAGTTTGACTCGATATAAATTTTAAAAAAAAAATTAAAACTTGTTATCTTAAAAGCTAGGTAAAAGATTTGTGGGCCATGATATTTATGTGGCTGTAAAACCATCTCATTAAGGATAAACAGGTAAAACGAAATAGTTTAAAATTGAATTATTTTCAAATTTAGAAATGTGTCATTTGTTTTAAAAAAGACTAAAGAGGAAAGTACCTCATCTAATATCACTACTAGAAATTCGGGAAAAAGTGACCAACAGAAGCGATCTAACTTTGATCGTTTTTTGGCTAAAAAGCGACCAAAAAGCGGCCAAAAAGCGACCAAAGGTGCATGGTAGCTATATTGTTGATCTATTTAGCGACCAACTTTGGTCTCTAAGCTAAATAGACCCATTTTTCCGGATATTGACTATAGAGACCAACTTTGGTAGCTTTATTAATTTAATAATATAATATTTGTGACCAAAGTTGGTCCCTATAAAAAACCTCATTTATTTATTTATTATTAATCATTATAAAGCGACCAACTTTGGTCTCTAATTCAAAAATTATATTTTAAAATATGGAAACTAGAGATCAATGTTGGTCGCTATTTTATTCAATTATTTATTTATTTTTTTAATTTAGCGGTCAACTTTGGTCACTAAATACAACAACAACAACAACAACAACAACAACAACAACAACCCTATATAATCCCACTTAATGGGGTCTGGGGGGGTAGTATGTACGCAGACCTTACCCCTACTCTTGGGTAGAGAGGCTGTTTCCAAATAGAGCCCCGGCATCCTTCCCTCCAAGAACTTCCCACCTTGCTCTTGGGGAGACTCAAACTCACAACCTCTCGGTTGGAAGTGGGGGTTGCTTACCATCAGAGCAAAAATACATGAATTTAATTTAATTTTTAATTAATTGCGACCAACTTCGGTCGCTACATTATGAGAATTTTTTAATGAAATAGCGATCAAGTTAGGTCGCTTTTTGAAGAAATCTGGAAAAATAGTGACCAAAGTTAGTCACTATTCTCTAGAAAAAAAAAATTTAACTTGAAAAGCGACCAAATAGAGACCAACTTTGGTCGCTTTTCTGTGTATTTTTTGAGCAGAAATTTTCTGTTTTGGCAGCTACACCACCTGTCAGTCATACCAAAACCCTAACAAGCAACAACAAAAATAATTCAAACAACAATTCCAATAACAATACCAAACAACAACCCAACAACAACACAAAAACAAAATTAAAAGCTACATTAAAACCAAGAAAGTGTTAATTTCAGTAGAACTACCAAACTAAGTTAACTCTTATTACAACCCAATGGAAAACAAATTGTATTTGTCTAAGTCAAGTTGTCTAAAATTCATTCATTGTTTGGTACATCAGTATCATCAACGTCTAATGAAGTTTCATAATCATCACGGTATTGAGAAGGGTCTACTTGTCGATGACAGGAAAAATGATCACGGAGAGGACGGGAGGAATGGCCACTTGGAGGACGGGACGAACGAGCACGGGGACGGGCAGCCTCTGGCGATTTTGGCTGATACGGGGGAATCGAAAAAGATCCAGCTAGGAGATTTTTTATCTGCTCTTGCATGTCCTGGCACTGAGCTACCACGCCAACATACTGAGCATATCTAAGCTTTTCTCTTTTCTTGGATGCTTCTAGCTCGGATGTGAGCGTTGACACAGTCTCCCGCATAGCGGAGAGGCTCTCCCCATCAAGTTGCTCGGCTTGCAAGGAAGTCCATATTCCGTGCATTCCACACCTATTGCGATGGAATATCTTAGTAGGAAGGTCGTATACCTTCCCGCATTTTGGACCGCTTGCAACCCGCGTCCATAGTCTTTCAATATCCTCGACCGAAAGTTGGAATGGCTCGCCCGACTCACTAGCTGGCTGGCTTCGTATGATTCCTCAGCTCCAACTCTGAAGCGATCCTATAAGAAAAAGTAAATTGAATTAGTATTTTAAAATTTATATAAAAGTAAATGAAAATACTTAATGAAAAGTGAAAACTTATATGTACAGTCGAGGCACGTCCCTCGACCCACCTTTCGTCATCCGTCTCTTTCTTCTTCTTCACAATATAAGTCTCCTTGAATAGCTCATCTTGGTTCATCGGACGGCCCAACTTCTTTTCCTGAAAACTCATAAATTTTAATTAATAAATAGAATAGAGATACTTTGGGAATTAAAATATGTTAAGCAATTACGTATCATTCTTCTTTCTATAGTCCCCTGGTTGACCGCACCTCCAATGTGCAAGGATCCTCCTTTTTCAGATGCTCGAGCTTTCTTCCCCTTTTTGCTCTTCTGTAACAACTCTGTAGTAAGCCATTGCCTTTGCAAATCATCCCAAAACTTCTGAAGCAACCAGCCAGGCTTCTGGTTCAGCTGTCTAGCTATGGAGAAAGAATGCGACAACCGCTTGCGAGCTTTGAGATTAAAATTTGCAGCTACGTCCGCGCTATACTAGCATTCCCATACACACTTGCTCTGTATTTAAAAAGTTAAATATTACATGGAAATATCATAAATATAAATAATTATACTACTTAAAGGAACATTTATACCTTAAATTCATTGAAAATTGCCTTCTCCAGTGAGAATGGGAACTCACGCCAAGACGCATAAGGGGCATCATTAAGCTTTCTACTTGCTTTGGTGATTATCCTCGTAGTAATATTACTCGGGAGGAACCTGTAATTTAATAAATAAAACAAATTAATATCTTAGTAAAAACTGTACAAAATAATAAACATAAAAGTAGCAGTTAACTCTTACCCATTACCCACAGGGACTATGATGATCCTGCCATACTGATCATAATGCACCTCCTCATCAGCAGTGTGGCTATGAGGACATCAAGGCGGGCCAACATGTTCTGCTATCTTACCTGGTAGTAGCAGGCCAATTGAGTGCTCTAAAAAGCTGGAGTTGGCTATTGAGGAGAATACTAAGCTTAAAGAAGACAATGATGAGCTATAAAAAGAAACTAGACAATTTACGAAGGAGCTCAGGAAAGGCAAAGAGGCTCATACCCAACAGATTATGACCTTATATAAGCCTTGACTCTCTCCTCTTCTCACTCCTGATCTTGGTCATTTGCCCCTTTTCTCCAATTTGTTTTACTAACACAGTGGTGCAATTTTTTTTTGTTATTCTACTTCTCAGTAGGTTGCAGTATGTTTCAGTTTATTTTGTTCTAATACTTTTTCCAAGACTTTGGACTTAATTTTACACTACTTATAATGACCTCTAATGATATTTTTATGCTTCTCACATAGTTTTATCATCCTCATAGTTTTCTTATCTTGATATTTCTTTAGCTTGTGTTGTAGCCTCGAGGCCATGATTATGCTTGAACTATCTAATATCATTTTTTTTTTATACTGTCAAAAAGGGGAAGATAGAGTTGGGGGTGTTTGATGTGCTTGTTTTATACCTGATGTAGTTGCTCAGAAAGTGTGTTTGTGTGCTACTGCTATTGTGAGGAGATGATTACATGGTTTATGCACTCAAAGTTTGTCATCATCAAAAAGGAGGAGTTTGTTGAGTATTGAGGTTTTGTTGGCCCAAGTGAAGGTGAAGTTTTGAAGACTTACAAAAGAACTCAGGCATGGATCAGGTGCATCTTGCGAAGCATGGTCATGATCAACCAAAACATGTAAGATGCACGTGAATGAGATAAATCTAACTTATCAGAAGTAATATTTCCTGATCTGATCGAAAATGTTGCATATTGAATAAGGAGAGAAAGACTCCTCACACGAAGAGAACACAGTTTAGGAAGAGGATAGTGTTACAATATGAGATCAACTAGAACTCTTCTACCATAGAAGAGTAGCGTCTGTATCCCAGTCAATCACTAGTTCCTAACCAATTAAATATCAGTTTTGTTCTCTTTTACAGGTAATGCACATAAGCAGAAGTTAAACATAAATTGAGAGCAAAAGAGCAATGCAAGCAATTAACGTCTGATTAAAGCGTGCAATCTTGAAGCTACTTGAATAAGATAGAAGAACCAGTTCCAAGTGTCTATCTTTTATTCTAGTTCAATTGCAGTAAGTGATTTTACATTGTACTTTTCAACTTTTATAGAAGCAAGTATATTAGGTACCTAGAGTGTTTAAGTTAGTGTTAACTTGAAGTTATCACAGTAGTTGAGGCTATGTGCCACAACGGAATTAGAGTTAATCCTAGATTTACAAAAACGTTTTTGTAAATGTAGTTTTTGGATCAGTGAGTAGTAGGTCGTGGTTTTTTCACCTTTTGAGCCAGGTGTTTTTTACGTAGAACTCTCTGTGTTCTTTATTTTCTTTACTAGTTATTCCACAAACAGTAGTAGTTGGAGCAAATAGAAGAACCAGGTCTTTCTATAATTTAGTTAAGCGAAAATTAGGTAACACACAAATCATCTCCCTCTTGTGTGGTATTGAAGTATAAAACATCAGGTTTTGATGATAACAAAGTTTGTCTATAGGAAATGCTTTAAGAGTCAGGTCCTCGAGGTAGCTGATGAAATGCTCCAAGAACCAGGTCTTCAAGGTTATTGTTAAAGGTTCTTACAAGAGAATAACCTTTTCACAAACTTACTCGAGTCCGAGTTTGATGGAAGAAGGTTGTTAACGTGATAAGGGTAGTTCCAAGAAGATATGCTTGCATAAGTGATACACAAGTACCACAAGATCTGTGGAGTCCTTGAAACTTTAAGATTGTTGTCAAACAAGAAGTTGACTAGGTGTAGGACTCCCAATATCTCGGAGTACGGGGAAGTTAAATATTTTCCCAATGACTGAGAAGACCATCCTTTTGCACGTCAACCGTAGAACTACATTTTCAACACAAATCAATTAGTAGTCTTAGTTTTCTTGTTGGGTCAGTTAGTAAATGTATTTTAGGAAATCGAGTTGTAATCAAAATGTTACACATAATCAATGAGTTGAAGTAATTATTTGAGTTTGCAAGTTAGTGTAGCTTATAAGTCAAATAGTTGAAGTAGGAGAAATGGTGGGTATTGATTGACAGGTCTTGTAATCGATACATTTGACACATTTGTTTTAGTGAAGTTGAAGTTAAAATTTTATGTGATAGGTTGTGGCTTCTGCACCTTTAAGTCGAGTAATTTTTCAAGTAAAAATTATTGTATTTGTTATATTATTTATTTCGATTACATTTAAAGAGTGAAGTAAAGAACGAAGTTCTTTAACAATTTTTAAAGCCACTCAAATTAACAAATATAACTATATGTATTGCGCACAAATAAATGGAATATAATTAGTAGCCTGAAAAAATAATTTGATAGCACAGATTTAAATTTAATCGAGTACAAGTTCATTGCACTTTCAGTATAAGATAAATTCATTCCTTTGCCCCATTCACTCGACAAAAGCCGACATGGATGGGGCAATGTTCCCACTTAACAGACAAATTACTTTCTGTCCATTATACCATTAGTAAAAAAATATCAGTAATATCAGATCATTTCACATGTTAATCCCACTTCGGTTTCTGGATGTCTTTCAAGCATATGGAGAGGGATGATGTAGATCTAACTATGGGAGTTTTCAATATCTAGAATCACTTAATTCTCTCTTTGGCCACGGCATAATTATCGGGCATTGATTTTAAGTAGTTAAATGAGAAACTTTAAGGCGATAACAGCTACGTATACGTTTAGCTTCTTATGTAACGAAACTAGTTCCATGCTTATTGACCCTTTGTGAGGAACTTTGAGCAACTATATTGTAATTTGATGAACAGGATTCAATTGAACCCTTCAGACTAGGGTGTATTGATAAAAATTAGACTCACCATGTGGGTCTATTAAATGGCGACATGTGTCAGCAAAATTTGAAGAAAAGTGAAGAATGACATGTAAAGATGATACGTGAAACACTCCAGGACCAAACATACTCGTACTGTGCATGTTAGCCATGAAACTGATCATCATTAAATAGTCCAGAACAGGTGCGAGAGAGTATCTCATAATTACAAATGAGGAAGTTATCAATTACTTCCGGATTATATGGGATTTACCATAATTATACCATCAGTTACAAATCAATTATGTAACATACAATAAATGTAATAAATAATTGTAATAGTCAGCACAAGGAAATCAATTACAAGATGGACTCAACAGACACGAGTTTGACGAGGCACGAGATTAACTAAACAGGCACGAGATTGACACAATACGCACGGGATTGACCCAACAGGCACGGGATTGACTAACTTAACAGACACGAGATTGACTCAATAGGCACGAGATTGACTCATTTAACATACACGAGATTAACTCAACAGGCACGGGATTGACTCAACAAGCAAGGAATTGACTTAACAGGCACGGGATTGACTCATTAGTTACGGAATTAACTCATCAGTTATGGAATTAACTAATCAGTTGCGAAATTCCTACATTTACCAGCTGTTACAAGTTTTTTCAAAAGTATTGGATGGATTGAGTAAATGCTCATAATTGTCCCATAATTCAAGGAGACTAGTTACATAGATTTAGCCATATAAATAGACACACTTTTACCACCAGAGGGGAGAATCTAATTTTCTTCTCTACAATTCTATATACATTGTAATTTATATCATATTGCTCTCAAGTTAGCCATAGTTCGGCCCTTCAAGCTCAGTTCGGCTCATTATCCTATCAATGATCATTCAATAAGAATTCTTTCTTCTCTGTTCTATTTTTATTATATTATCTGTCATTGAATTTATTTTTTACTTCTCTATCACGTTGTATTAACGAAATTTTATATCTTTCGGATTGAATCGGTTTCTTGTGGCCCGTCATATAAAATTAAAAGTTTTGACCGAAATTCTATTTTTTGATTAAATATAGGGGGTGTCAAACCATATAGTTCCACTCCTGCGTCCTTTTATATTGAAATAACTTAGGTCTAGCTTTGGTTATTAGTAAGTAAAAAATAATTAGCATCTTAATGTCACAATCAAATTTGTCCTCCGTACACTATCGTGACGGCATCTAAAACCTACAACTAGGTAAGCCTAATATTTGCGAAAATAAAATGGAAAACTTAAAAGTTAACAAACAACAGTAACAGATAATTTTTTAAATAATCGATTGTGGTGCCACTCAACATATACAATAATCATTCTCCGAATGCACACAACTATTCCAAGACCAAGAACACCATGAGTCACAAACCACATAATGAAAATAGCATCTCTATACTTCAGAGTCTAACAAAAATGTGATACAGGAAGTGTTTGACATGGGGAAGAGTAGAAAGGGATTCCGAAGTGTGTGGACGCGGCAGATACCTTGAAGTCTCCAAAGCTGTCTCGACTCACTGATAATGCGAGTGATAAGTAGTAATTGAATATGCACACGAAAACATGTGCATGAAAGGGCATGAGTATACCACAACGGTGCCCAATAAGTGTCAAGCCTAACCTCCATCGAGTAGTGATGAAGTCAGGTCAAGGCCCCACTGGTATATATATTAATAATACGACGAAACAGAATATCGCAATAAAATAAAAATTAAATTTTAACCGAAAAGAAACACAGAAAGATAATGGTACAGTACACAAAGATAGCAGCGGGGGATCTCCTGAGATACCGTCTCGTAGTCCCAAACTTAAATGTGTAGGGGATCTTCGGAAGTACCGTTCAGTAGTCCCAAAGTAAATATACAGAAGGATATCTTGTATACCGTTCCGTAGTCCCAAAAGTAAACACACAACTAAAAAATTAGAAATAACAGCTACAACACGAAATCCTACAATTTAGACTAAGTACAAGTCAAGGAAGAAGCAGGGAGTTCACTAAGCACGCTGCACAGAATTCAGATAAGCAATTAATAGCCTGTTTGGCCATGTTTTTTTTTGTCAGAATTGTTTTTTTGGCCAAAAGCATTTTTTACCATAAATTGAGGTGTTTGGCTAAGCTTGTGGAAGGAAAAAAAGTACTTTTGAGGAGAAGCGGAAGTAGTTTTGGAGAAGCAGAAAAAAGTAGCTTCTCTCCAAAAGAACTTTTTTGAGAAGCACTTTGGAGAAAAATACACTTAGGTTTTTGAGAAGCACTTTTTTAAGCGTTCTTATTACATTGATTCCATAGGAATATAGGGGTTAATCTATTTTGAATAGACGAGTAGGAATTCGGGAGAATAGTACAAACACAATTGTTTGATTAATTAGCAACTATGAGTGAATTATATAAAAGAAAAAATTAATTTGAGCACAATAGGATTAATGAATTGATCACCACCCCAAAATATTTGTCGAATACACAAAAAATATTTGTTTGCTTGATAAATTAGTTACTTGTTAGAATTAATGCTTGGTATAATCACACTTTTGAACTCTGAAATACTGACCGGATAATAATCTTGGTGAAATTAGTGAGTAGTTACACGATTTTCTGTTAGTTTGATATTTGACTTATTATTTTATTACTTGTACGACCACATTTATTTGCGTGTGCGTTTGGGAGCAACACATATCGCTAAAAAAGATCAATATTAGTTTGACTTTCACTGTAAGTGACAGATAATGAAGCAAGCATTAAGGAGCATCATTCAAACAAACTTGTCGTCACCATAAGTAATCTTCCACATAGCAACTTCTCGTTTGAACCAACTAATCTTGGACTTTATTTTGGAAGAACTATTGAACTTTTTCACTATCAGAAATAAACTATAAATACTTCTTGATTGAAATGCCGCACGAATTGAACCACAGGCTCAATTGAAATTGCAACAGGATAGTAGTCATGGCTGCATGCAACACTTTACGTCATTTAGCATTTCAAGATTCAAAATCACATATGATGGCAACACTTTGAATCATGTGAAGTTATGCCAAATTGTTTATCCTTAAAATTGGATAATAATTAAACTTATAATGTAGTTTTAAGGACCTGTAATTTCACCTAATACCAATTGATAAATGTAAAAAATAGTAATAGAAATTGACAATAAGATAAAGCAAACCAGTGTTGATACGTAATTCAGCCCTCGAATTAGGATGCTCTCGAGCTGGTCAGTACCAAATAGTTAAGAAATAAACAAGCTGAAGAACGAGAGAATAAGCTAGAGAGGAAGTGTTATATTGCTTTGATATCCACGAATGTAAGATATCTACTAAATGATTAGAACCCTCTTTATATAGTAGAGTAATCCTATCTATGGTACAATTCTAATTACGGAAGTAAATCCCATAATTAGCCTAAAGGACCTCCCTTGATTTGATCTGTTCCGAAATTTCCACCATGATCTTCGACCGATCGTGGGTATCCTGCTTTTCTGTTATTGCACTTTGCTCGACGTCTGCCCTATTTGGTATCGTTCTCTACTGGCCTCGATCTCTATGGACATCTCGATTCTCGAACCCAGTACATTGTCCTCGTGCTCTAGTTTGATCCACTATGAGGCCGACCCTCGATGCAATTCCCCGGTCTCAATCAAATAGTAAAATGATGTAGGTCCAATTTTAAGCGTATACAGATAGTCCCCTAGATTCATGGAGTGTAATGAGAAGAAATGAATTGAGCCTTATTTTTACCTCGACTTGTCATGATTTCATCCTCGTGACATAAGCAATAGAAACGACCAAAACGTCCCATCAGTACAGTTTCCTAAGTCATTAATGAGCGTCAGTTGGTGGTCGATCATCAGTGCCTTTGAATCGTCATCGTGAACTTTATAAGTAGATCTTCTTCTCACTTTCTCAAACTTTGCTTTATTCTAAAACCCTTTAGAGTTCTCCAAGTTTATCTTCAAATCTTCTAGTACTTCAACTATAAATCTTCCAAGTTTGATTACTAACCCTTTTGCAAATACCAAACATCCCCATTTTCCTTTGTTCATAAATATAGAAATGTCCAAAACATCTAAACCTGTTCAAAAAAAGAAAAGGTTCCTCATCTAAGCCGGCCACTGGTAAAACACGGGGATGGAGCCGCGCCCAGAGGAGTATGTTTTCGGGGGGTGTCATTACTTCTGACTTCAAGGTCGGGAAAACTTCGTCATTCCACGGTCGATATGAGCCAATCTCGAGATACATATGCTTGATAAGTGAGAGAGACCTTGAGAAGGTAAAGAAAGATTGCCATTGGGAAGACAAAGAGGTGGTGGTTTCGGCCCTCGAAGAAGACATTACTACCTATGTGGAAGGGTTTTCAACTGTTTACACTTACCATTTCATGTCGGGCCCTGTCGATCCCGTCATCTCTAACTTTTGCCTTCAATATCAAATAACCCTAGGTTATATCTATCCCTCTTTTTGGCGGATTATTATTCTGCTTTGATTCTTCATATGCAATACCAAAGGGATGCCTTTCACTCTCAACCACCTCATCAGGTTGTACAACCCCCATCTCTATCGAGGGAGATTAATAATACTTCAGCGTCAGGATACCAAGGTACTGTTCTTGAGAATAGATAAGGACAAAGATCAAATATGGATGTGTCAGTTTGTTCGATTGAATACTTCTGACCTAACACCGGCCAAGAAGATTCCTTTTCCTGAGGAATGGAATATGAATCGTAAGTGTAATCCCACCTATAGCTTTCATTTATTGTTTTGTTTATTTTTCTCCTTCTCATCGACATCCCTTTCTTTGATGTAGCGGTCTCTTGGATGCCTGGTGGCTTGGTTCGAAAATTGGTTTTAACCTTTTCGTACATTGAGCGCTCATGGCGCGATTTGGCAAGGGGGCGATGGGAGGCCAAGAATCATGGTAAACCCCTTTTCACGTATTTGATGATTTTCACTGAAATATTTCTTTTCACACTCATTTGAATTCCTTTTATACAGGCCTCTGACAAGATGCTATCATGAGGCCCCCGTTTGGGTAAGAGGAGGTTGTGCCCTCAGTTTCGACACTGACGAAGGACAAAAAGAGAAAAAGGGTTTCGACCTCAAAGGATCCAAAGCCCAAGAAAAGTAAGGCTCATAAGCTGAAGGAAGACACTTGTCCCTCTGCCTACGGAGGTAATTCAGCGACTAAGAGAGGAAGAAGAAGAAAATGAAAACGATGGCTCCAGATCAGTGGCCCGAGTGAAGAAAAATAGTGAGGCCCAAAAGACCGCTGAGTCAGTGAGTGTTGGAAATATTTAGCCTCGAATCAAAGTTTTGTCGGAAGAGGACCCAGGCAAAGTTCCCAAGTCGTTAGAGATTGAAGATGCCTCCCGCCGAGATGAGCAGTCGGTGGGTATGTCTGAAGGAGCCGGCTCCGAGGCCCTTCGAAATGTAGAGAACGCCCAAGCGATTAACTTGGGGTAATAGAAATTAGAGACTCCTTGTCACTTCCTTCATTCTCAGAAGGGAAAGTTTGAGAGGCTCAGGCCATGAAGGCCCCTCAAGTAGAAGGCGTCATTGGAGGGGAGGATCTTTTTCAAAGTTTTTTTGCAGGGGTCGATGATGTTGCTGGCCTAAATGACTTGGATGTATCAATGAGAAGCTTGGGCTATCTTCCTCGAATGTCAGATTGACGAACCAATTTCTATCCCCCAGTGTTGATCGTGAACGGACTATCATTATTATGGTCCCGGAGTATGCACGAGTCCCCCCCCCCTTCGATAGGGGTGGCTAGTTACCTTCAAGTTTTGGTCAGCGAGGAAGATCAAGCTCTAATAGACAAAGTGGGAGCACCATGTCTCTTCAATGAGACTCACCAAGTTTTGAATCAGGTAAGCCCTAACTTTCTTTGTTAACGCTGGTCTTCACACTTGTCTTTTTTTCTCCTTGCCTAATATTTTCCCTTCTATTTCTATTTGTGTAGGCCTCGGTACTTCATCATGAGGCTTTATTTAAATCTCAAAGAGAGTTGATCCGATATGAGGCTGAAATTCAAGGGCTTACCGAGGAGAAAAAAGCTCCCAGGCTTATCGGTAATCAAAGAGAAAAATAAATCAAAAGCCTCCTAGCTGAGCTGGCCGTGGATTAGAAAGACAAAGCAAACTGACTAAGGAGGTAAAAAAAGTCTTAGACTCTTATGACCTAGGTTTGAGAGTGATGCTAATGATTCAATCTCACAGTTCCGCACAAAACGATCATGCAACTCCAAGGAGAGGTAGATGAGGTGAAGGTGGAGACTGTAGTGTTGAAGCAAAAGATGGACCACCCTTCCTCATAGAAAGAGGATGCTCGAGCTCAGCTATCCTCAACCGAAAGCCAAGTGCAAGGCATGAAATAGAAGAACTTGTAACAACCCAAGAAAATTGAGGATCTACAAGCACGATTGGACACGGATCTTGCATTTAGAAAAATTTGAGGTTGAATGGCAATGGCCGATGGTGAAGCAATCACGACTATCTACTGATCTGACACCGCTCAAGCTCGAGAAAATAAAGATGCCAATACCGCTCAGGATCAAGCATAGTGGGTTGTCGAGCATGCCAATTGCTAGTACTGAAGAGAGACTCTTGAGGAGATTCATGCTCGTGTATTTAACCTTACTGTTGAGATCGAGCATACGAAAAAGCTTGACGTTGAAGCCAAAGCGTTTCTTTCTTCTTCTGATCATGATTCTGGGAGCGTGAGTGGATCCGAGAGCGGAGGAGATCCCGATAGAGAGGATGTAGCTAAGGAATATTAAGCACTAAGGATTTTTCTTTTTTGAATTTTTATGTAGGACCCTAATCAGTCCTTGTAATTATTCTTATATATAAAATATTTCTGCCTTGTGAGAATTCTACTTCGTCCATGCCTTGTGAAAATTTTGTTCATGAGTACATGGCTTAGCCAATTAGATCAAAGTTGGACTAATTTAGTCTTTGTAATCGAGTGAGTTCTTAATCGAACTCGAAGTAGGATGACTCTAAGGTTAAATTGAGTGAGAATGACCTCTCGAACTCAAAAAATAAAGCAACCCTTAGGCTCTTGGATTAGGCCAATATGGCCTTAAAAAGAATGGCTTTTATGCTTTAAAAAGTTACATCACATAAAAATAATTATGCCTTAGCACAAGATAGATCTGTACCCATTAGGGTTTTCTAGGGTTAGTGTTGCCGAAACCTTTTGCTCTGTTATGCCTTAGCGTGAAATAAGCTTGTTCGGGAGTTCGAAGAATTTGGTATTCCTTAGGGTTTTCTAGGGTTGATATGATTGAAACCCTTTGTAAATTTGTCGAGGGTAGCCTTTCAAACCTCTTTTATGAAGATATTTGAAGGCCTATATTATTACGAAATTCGGACGTCTTCGAACCGTATCAGTTTGGCAGTAGCCTTTATCTTGGGATTTGCCTTTTGGGCTCATTTCCCAGTTACATTTAGAACTTATTCGAAATGTCAGTCCCCGAGTGGGTATGAAATCGAAGGTTGCCCTTTTAAGTTCTTACGATCTTGAGATCTTAGTACTTTGATCATGTCATTTTTTTTGGACGGCCGCCCCCGAGTATGGAGTAAGTTGTTACTTCAATTATGATCGGTCTTTAAGACTATCTCTACAATATCCCAAAACCCTGAAATTGTAAAGTAAAGTTTCTCTATGACATGAAATATTTTGGCAAGGAAAAATACTTCTCTCAATAGATTATGCATCGGCACATGTTTGCTTTTAGGGCTCGAGTAATCTACATGGGTACGGTTCATTCGACCGCTTGAGCCTGGAAAATTTTACCTATCGAGACCTACTTGATACGAAGTATCTTCCTTGTAACAAAGTTAACATCTGAGGGTGATACCCCCCAGTTATTGAGGTTGATTGCAAAGAATCCTTGGATACTATTGAATTTCCCCAAGGTAGCACAAACAATGGTTGCCTCGTTAAAAATCTCACCGGAAAAAACCCAATTGGAACAAAGCCCGATCAAAGGAAAAAAGAGTACAATGCGTGCTTTCAAACCTAATGACTTTGTGTTGAATAATTCTTCAATGCCTTCAATCGAACACATGCAATTGGTTAGTATAAAATATAAATGAAAATAGAGAAGGTTGTACCAAAGCAGTAATATCTTTTGAGGAGTGATATATTCCAGTTGTTTGGTAATTGCTCGCCGTCCATCGTGTCAAGATTGCAGGATCCTTTTCCGATGGTATCGAGGACCTGGTATGGTCCCTCCCATAACGGGCCAAGTTTTTCTTCGCTTGTGTCTCGAGTATTAAGGGGGACCTTTCTCAGAACTAAGTCCCCGGTTTTAAAGTATCAAAAAATGGCTCTTTGATTGTAATACCTTTCGATTCTTTATTTCTGTTCCGCCATTCGAACAAGGGAGACTTCTCATATTTCATCTAGCACTTTGAGGCTCGTATTAATAGCCTCATCTTTGACTTTTATGTTGCGTACTGAAACCTGAAGCTAGGTTCCCCTTCTTCGACCTGGATCAGAGCTTCGGCACCATAGACTAAAGAGAATAGTGTTACCCCCGTACTATATTTCGGCGTTGTTCGATATGCCCCAATAACCTCGGGAAACATTTCTCTCCATTTTCCTTTGGCTTCGTTCAATCTTTTCTTCAGATTTTCGATTACGGTCTTGTTTGTCGATTTTTCATGTTCGTTCCCACTAGGATGATATGGCGTTGATAGGATCCTTTTTATTTTGTGATCTTTGAAAAACTTTATCTCTTTTCTGCCAACAAATTCCTTTTCATTATCGCACACAATCTCGGTAGGCATTTCGAATCGGCATATAATGTGGTCCCAGATGAAGTCTGACTTTTTTTTCTCTGACTTTCTCGAAGGCATGTGCTTCAACCCACTTAGAAAAATAGTTAGTCATAAATAAAATGAATTTATCCTTACCTGGGGCCTATAATAGAGGGCCGACGATATCCATTCCTCGTTTCATAAATAGACATGGGGATAGGAATGAGTGGAGTTTCTCCCCGGGCTGGTGGATCATTGGCACAAACTTTGACATTTGCTGCACTTTCGAACAAATTCTTTAGTGTCCATTTCTATACCGGCCAAAAATTATCCTACTCTGACGACTTTGTGAACCAAGGACACGACACCAGAATGGTTTCCATACGTGCCCTTGTGAATTTCCCGTAGAACGTAATCAGTATCTCCTGGTCCCAAATATTTTGCTAATGTTCGAACATTCTCCTATACAGTGTTCCATCGTTGACCAATGTAAATCGTGTGGCCTTTGTGCGTAGAGTCCTCGATTCTTCAAGATCTGATGGAAGCTTCCCGTTCTTTAGGTATTTGAAGTACTTATTCCTCCAATCCCATTTTAGACTTGTGGAGTTTAATTCAGCATGTCCTACTTCAATTACTGACCTTGAAAGTTATATGAGAGTCCCCGTTATTTTAGCATGACCACAGATTTGCAAGGGCATCGGCCTCGCTATTTTATTCTCGAGATATGTGTTGTAGTGTCCATTATTTGAATCGATTAAGAGACAATTGTAGTATTTGTAAGTACATATGCATTCAATCTTCTCGAACGTCGAAAGTTCTGTTGGCTTGATTTACCACAAGTTGGGAGTCGCACTTGGCTTTGATGACCTCCACTCCAAATCTCTTAGTTAGCTCGAGACTGGCAATCATAGGCTTATACATAACCACATTGTTAGTCAATTTTGAAGTTTTGATAGACTGCCTAATTGTATTATCGGTTGGTGGTTTCAAAATGATGCCTAACCTAGATCCTTTCACGTTCAAAGCATTGTCTGTAAAAGCGGTCCACATCCCCGATGTTGTAATCGATATTAATAAAAGTTTTTTTTCGACCTCAGGTACGAGGGCTGGTGCGAAGTCGGTCACGAAGTCTTCCAAGATTTGAGATATAATGGTCATTTGGGGTTGATACTCAACATCATACCCGCTGATCTTGACCGCCCATATGGCCAATCAACTCGTAGTTCGGGCTCGTGCAAAATATTGCGAATGGGGCAGGTGGTTACAACACAGATTGGGTGACACTGAAAATGCAGTTTTAGTTTCCTAGAGGCCCTTATTAAAGCAAGCGCTAATTTTTCTAAGTGTGGGTACCGGGTCTCGGCTTCAGTGAGGGTCTAACTTACATAATAAACAAGAAATTGCGGTACCTTGATCTTCTCGAACTAAGACCCCACTTACCTCTATCTCCGAGACTTAGGTATAAGTAGAGTTTCTACTCCCTTTTCAGGGTGTGAAGCAATGGTAGGCTCGACATGTATCATTTAAGTTCCTCTAAGGCTTGTTGACATTCCGGAGTCCATGCGAAATTGCTCTTCTTCTTAAGCATTGAAAAAAACCGGTGTCTCCTATCCGAAGACCTTAAAATAAATCAACCCAGGGAGGCTATGCGTCATGTTAACCTTTTTACAGCCTTGACATTATCAACATATGTGATGTCTTCGATTGACTTGATTTTATCGGGGTTGATTTCGATCCTCCGATTTAATACCATAAATCCGAGGAACTTGCCCTAACCGACCTCGAATTTAAATTTTTCTAGGTTGAGCTTCATGTTG
This sequence comes from Nicotiana benthamiana, assembly GCA_034376525.1. NCBI lineage: Eukaryota > Viridiplantae > Streptophyta > Magnoliopsida > Solanales > Solanaceae > Nicotiana > Nicotiana benthamiana. The sequence goes on along the minus strand of CM067334.1, from coordinate 29,041,467 downwards.
TACCTTTTCACTATGTCGAAGGTCTCCTACATATGTATTACATGGTCCTCTGCTCGCAGGGACTTAACTAGCATGTCATCAATATAAACCTCCATATACTTACCTATTTGTTCTTTGAACATTCGATTTACTAGGCGTTGATAAGTAGCACAATCATGTTTTAGCCCAAACGGCATTACATTATAGCAATAGGTCCCATACTTAGTAACGAATGAAGTATTTTCCTGATCATCTGGGTTCATTTTTATTTTATTATACCCGAAGTAGGAATCGATAAAGCTAAGGATATCATAGACGGCCATGTCATCAATCATGCGATCGATATTCAGTAAAGGTACAGAATCTTTAGGGAGTGCCTTGTTTAAATCATTATAGTCTACGTGCATTCTAAGTGTGTTCCCTTTTTTAGGGACTACAACTAATTTGCTAACCATTCTGGATATTTTACCTCTCGAATGCATCCTATATTGAAATGTTTTGTTAGCTCGTCCTTTAGTAAATGCATGTTTTATCTCGGTCTGAGATCTTCTCTTTTGTTTCACTGGGTGAAACTTTGAGTCCAAATGTAGTCAATCTGTAGTGATCTCCGATGGATCCCAATCATATATAGGTAGGACCAAGAAAAAAAATCTATGTTATTTAAAAGAAATTGAACGAGTTTTTTCCTGATCTCGGGAGTTAACTCCATACCCAGGTATACATTTTGATCAGGAAAATGCTCGATCAATATGATTTGTTCTAGCTCTTTGGTCATTGACTTCGTTGTATCGGAATCATTGGGGATTATATAGGTTTGAGGTATCATATAATCATCATCCTTGAAAGTTTCCTGCTCCCTGGTCGGGCCGAGGTTGGTAACTGTGGTTTCTATTTGACTTCTTGTTTTCTTTTCTACTCCAATCCCTTTCCTGGTGAAAGCGCCGACACTGGTATTACCTCATCGATTGCAAACATTTCTTTGGTGGTGGTTTATTCACCGTATCCCATTTTGATTCCCTATGATGTAGGGAATTTCAAGACTTGATGAAACATCGAGGGTACTACTCTCATATTATGAATCCAAGGCCTTCCGAGCAGAGCATTGTATCTCTGTCACCCTCAATTACATGGAAAATTATTTCTTAGATGGTCCCGACCACATTCACTAGTAAAAGCATTTCCCCTTTGGTGGTTTCACTCGCCATGTTGAAGTCATTAAGTACTCGAGCAGTGCGCACAATTTGATCTTGCAGGCCGAGTTGTTCTACAACCCTTGATCGAATATTATTGGCCGAGCTACCTGGATCAATCAACACACATTTAACTTGAATTTTATTCACAAGGAAAGATAATACAAGTGTGTTATTGTGAGGTTTGTGATTCCTTCTGCACCCTCATTGTTGAAAGACAATGTTTCTTCTAGTAAGTAGTCCTGAGTTCATTTTTCCCTAGTAATTGTCACCTTGATGCATTTGAATACTGGTCCTTGAGGAATATCGGCCCCACCAACGATCATATAAATTATGTGTTGTGGTTCTTCCTATTTGTTTTTCATGTTTCCATCCATGTCACTGAAGTTTAGTTCAGTCACTCAGGAATTCGAAGGTGACCACCGTTGAATAGACGAGTTACCTCCTCCCTCAGCAGTCTGAAGTCTTTGGTTTTGTGACCATTGGTACCATGGTATTTGCATATTTGATTAGGGTTCCATTGAGCTGGATCGTTCAGCAAGGACCTGGCCATCTAATATCCTTGATCCGTCCAATGGCCGATACAATATCCGATGCATGGACGTTGAAGTTGTATTCTAATAGTCGTTGTGCTTTCGTGGGTTTGACATGTTTATCAAAGCTACGTTTACTCATGAGACTTTGGGAGCTCTGTCCTCGATCATTTCGAATGGGTTACATCCTAGGTCGTTGTTTCTACAATCTGTGTTGTATGGTTGGTACCGATATCTATTCGATCAGGGTAGTCTGTCGATATCTCTTTGAATTTTACCGACGGGCCTATTTGGGTAAGCGAAATCAGAAGAGGGCTCCCAATTGATCATCCTCGACCTTGATCTATGACTGGTATCAATTATGCACATCAGCTCAAGTCACAGCTAGATATTCATTTAAATTCTGTTTTAATTGTCGTGATCTATCAAACTTCGTTCATTCAAATCTTGAGTGAAAGATTGAGCATCCCAATCATCTGTGACCGGGGGTAGGTCCATGCGTTCCATCTGGAACCGAGATATGAATTCTCTCAACATTTCGTTGTCCTTTTGCCTCACATTGAAGAGGTCTGATTTTCTTGTTGCAACTTCAATGACTCCGACGTGGGCTTTCACAAAAGAATCTGCGAGTATAGCAAACGAATCAATAGAGTTAGGTCGTAAGTTATAATACCGTATCATGGCACCCTTCGATAAAGTTTCTCCAAACGTTTTTAGTAGAACAGATTCAATCTCATCTTCTTCTAAGTCATTCTATTATATTGCGCACGTATAAAAAGTGACATGTTAGTTAGGGCCTGTGGTTCCATTGTATTTGAAATTTCTGGCATGTGGATTTCTTAAGGATGGGCTTCGAAGCTACACTTGGAGGGAAATGCTTCTGCACGAACTTCTTCGAATCCAAACACATTAGAATCGGGGGTGCTCCCACTATTTTGTCAACCCGTGAGTTGTATGTTTCTACCGATGGGCTTCGAAGCTGCACTTGGAGAGAAATTCTTCTGCATGAACTTCTTCGAATCCAAACACTTTAGATCGGGGGTGCCCCCAGTATTTGGTCAACCCGTGAGTTGTATGTTTCTACCTTTTTGTCATTAGCCTCAATTTTCTTTTCACTTGATTCAATCCATTTAGTGATCTCCTCGAGCATCTTCATAATGGTTGGATCAGTCCCCGACTCATTGAAGTTCGATTTCTCCAGTACAGGTTCGATTCTATGAACAATTTCTTGTGATGTTTCAAACTCAATTCTATTTGGTGCTCGATTCTGATTTTGGATTTGCGCTATTGCAGCTTGTTGAGTCTGAAACATTTTGAATATCATTCAAAGGCTAATTCTGACTTCTTCACCACTCTGTGCGTTCTGATCTACTGCTCAGGCATATCTGCGGATGCTATTTTCATGGTCGACGCGCAAATTCCCATTAATGGAAATATGAGAGCTAACATCGACTGGATCAACAGTCGGTGGTCCATCAGGGTTGACTTGAGGTACTCCGTTTTCTGGGGCGACTATTTTTTCGTTCTCGCCATGAACACCAAGTCCGTTGTTCGTGTGAGTGGGCGCTACTTTAGAGTTTGACATATTGATTCCTGAAATCAGAGACACTTATGATAGCAAGTGTAAAGCGGTATATGTTATGGGAATTATTACCAAGCAATCACTATTATTCTTAACCCAATAGTGGGCGCCAAACTGTTTACCCTTAAATTGGATAACAATTAAACTTATAATGTGGTTTTAAGGACACGTGATTTAACCAAATACCAACTGATAAATGTAAGGATTAGTAATAGAAATTGACAATAAGATAAAGTAAACTAGTATTCATACGTAATTCTACCCTCGAACTAGGATGCCCTCGGGCTGGTCAGTACCAAATAGTTAAGAAATAAACAAAATTATGAACGAGAATATAAGCTAGAAAGTAATTCTTGTATTGCTTTGATATACGTGAATGTAAGATGTCTAAAAAAGGAATAGAACCCACTTTATATAGTAGAGAAATCCTATCTATAGTACAATTCTAATTACGGGAGTAAATCCTATGATTAGCCTAAACAACCGGCCTTGATTTGATTTGTTTCGGGATTTCCACCATGATCTTCGATCGGTCGCGGATATCTCACTTTTCTGTTATTGCGCTTGGTCGAAGTTCGCCCTATTTAATCTCGATCACAACTGGCCTCGATCTCGACAGACACCTCGATTCTCGAACTCGATACCTTGTCCTCGTGCTCTGGTCTGATCCATTACGAGGCCGACCCTCGATGCAATTCCATGGTCTTAGTCAAATAGTAAAATTGGGTAGACCCGATTTTAATCATATACACTACGGTACTTTGTTTTTACATCTTCGTATGTTGAATTCGAGTAAAAATATAAATTACGCCCTTCTTTATACATTTACTTCTTCGCATGCTGAATAATCCACTTGGTAGAAATATAGGATTTGCCACTGACTAATCCACAAATGTTATAATAAGCTAATGATAAAATGCATAAACGATCCTTTTAAGTTGTCCTCAACTATCTGGTAGGCACCTGCACCTCAACTGAGTCCATTTCTAGTTAGATGTTTTAAGCCTTTAATAAAATTGGTCAACTAGTTGGCCTCAACTACTAGGTAGGTACCTCAAGTGAGTTCTTTTCTAGTTGGATGCTTTAAGCCATTAATAAAATTGGTCAACTAAACACCAAAGACTAATAAACCTCATGCATGAGTTATACTTCCGAATGGGTTTAAGAGACACTTCTACCTAAGCAGAAATGTTCATTGGTCATTAGCATTTTTTAGGTGTATAGTTTATGTATTGTTATGACAATAATTTATGACAATCTTTGCATATTAACATAGCTATTGAAAGCGAGGGGCGAAAGTAGTGTTGAATCCACTGACTTTTGAACGCAATGTAAAAATTTATTAAAATTACAATTAACTTTGAGAGTTGAACCCATAAGATTTAAATCCTAAATCCGATGTTGATAGCTACTAAAATGTTATGGTACGCTAATCGGCAATAAGTTATCGAAATTTTTTGCATATTAAACTATCATAATTCATGAGATATAAAAGGATTTGAGTCCAAAATTTTCTACCCCTTTTTTATTGTAATAATAAAAGAACAGTAAGAAAAAAAGACATCTTAGGGACAATAACACTTTTTGTTCTAGCATAATTGTTTTCAATCTACAACTTGAAAAACTACCAATAATAAAATTTACATCCCCGAAATGCACACAAGACAGAACTCTTAATGAAGCACCAGCCACAGGGCAGCCTAATAACTAGGAAAACAAACAACGAGACCGTTAGTTGCAGAGAAGAATGTTACATTTTCTTGACCTCAGCTTCAACAGGATCACGAAGAGTTCCGAACATCCAGTCCATCCATATTGTGTAATGACCATAATTATGTCGGTACGTAGTATGGTGGATGGTATGGTAGCCAGCACCCATAACTGGCCACACCTTCGCATGTATGCAGTCATGGATATTTGCAGTCCATATGGCTTCGATGAATAAGAGGGCTATGTGTGTCGTAAAATGTACAGGCAACAAAAAAAGAGCTACTACATGTGGCACTGCCTGCAGTATTCCATCCAACGGGTGGAACGCCAAACCTAATTTGCAAAGGAACAAGTCACGTTAGTGATTGGTGTTGGAACTGAACTCTCGAATTATGTCCAGATACAATATAAGAGAAACTAGGACATTCGAAGATCAAAACAAGCCTGAGAGGAAATATTAGACAATTAAAGTACATAGAAACCATATCATTGCTTAATTGGACTCCAATAATTTGTTGCAATGTAGAGAAGATTTGACCACCAATTTCCTGGAACGTGTAAGCTATGGAAGAGGTAAGACCGTGTGTGCAAAATTCCTCGTATCAAATGATCCTAGCATTCTCGTAAAGGAGTAGCAGTCTCGTGATGTAGAAATATTCAATTTCCATGCAATTTAACTTATTTTATAACTCATTAAGGTGGTGACTAGACGTATGAAAGCAAGTCAAGCTTTTTGAGTAAACTAGATTTCATGGCAGAAAAAGTTGGATAAAGAAATTCCAATAGACTGATCTCTTCCCATGTTCTCTAATACAATTTTGCATTGATAAAGAGGGACCAATAGTGGGCCGGTACTCAGTTTAACAATGTGTAACCACTTCATCCCCTCTTATTCCCGCTAACTAAATAAGGGACTGGTGTACGACCAATGACCAGTGTGAGTTCATTCGCAAGACTCTTTTATCTCCAATCATGGGTCCGGATCGGCTCCGGTACATAGAGCTCCAGTAAATCTCAATGCACATTTAGATGGAAGCCACGTATCCCTATGATAATTTAATGGCCAGATTACATCTCTTTCCTATATTCATCTAATACTGTTATCAGTCTTTCCGAACAAAGAAAGAAAATACAAGGACACCCGCATATGGTAGGTATGCCAACATAATTGTTAGCTCCCATTTTCATATCTATCTTGAGTAGGAATCTGTTTTGTTTTTCCAGCAAATAATTTTAGTTGAAATATACCCAATTCTTCTCCTTGTATCAACTTCCATGATGACAGCTAGCATGGAGGTTGTCAATGGCGACCCACCTTATTTTCTTTAGAAGAACCTCTTCAAAGTGTTAGTACAGCTATGTAGCAAATGTTGTAAAGAAAAAAATTTGTTTATGCTACGGACAAGATTGGTGTCACACAAGATCTTTTTCTTCTCTACTCCAATATTCATTATTAAAATTGTCATTCAATTTAATGCCAAATGAAGCTTTGTTTCTTTGTTTACCCATTTCAAAATCGAGTGAGCTCAACGAAATAGCAATTGATTTGAGATTCTTCTAGTGAATCTGATTTGAATTTGGAGTTAAAAAATATGTATAACGATTGGGTTTCAACAATTTTTTCCTATGTAGCAAAAAAGTTCAGACGATGAAATCCGGCCACATAAAATTATCATAGGGACACGTGGCTTCCATCTAAATGTGCATTGAGATTTACTGGAGCTCTATGTGCTAGAGCCAATCCGGACCCTCCAATCATATAGGGAAACATCGAAGCACAATTAGATCAACAGGTTATCAACAAAGCAGGAGCAAGAAGCCGACTAATAGAGAAGCTACAAGCTGTTTTCAAAGTAGACCAAAGTCATGAGATGGAACTTACCAGCAAATGGGGAGAGTGTATTTTGCTTGTTGTAAATATGATGTGTAGCATGAAGATATTTGTACAGAGGTTTTATGTCATGCAACTCGCGATGCATCCAGTAGATGCCGAATTCTACTATTACCAAATAAACTGCCATATAGATGAGGTAGGAAAGCCATCCAACGACGCTAATTCTTGAGAAACATTTTGTCCACCCATTTTCAATCATATACTCAGAAAGCGACGGAAGAGCACAATAAAATGGCATAGCTTTCATGGCAACTCCTATTTGCAAGAGCATAGCTCTATTTGAAGGGATGGCATCTGCAATGACATCATTCATTAAGCTGAAAATTTCACCTTTTCTTCCAAACCAATATCCAATGAGAATATTTGAAGCAAGATGCAAATTTACTTTTACCAAAGCATACAATTAAAAAAAAAAAAGTTATAGAAATTGATGGCTTAGGACTCAAAGAGGTCATTAATCAATATGAATTGCTAGTTCAAAGCTTCTTCATCCATAGAAGATAATTAAGTTTATCTAGCCTGTTCTAGCACATTGTTAAGCAGGGCTGGCTCTAACGTGATGACTAGTAAGGCTAGTGCCTCCCATTTTTTAAAAATAATAAGTTTCCAGGTATTTAAAAAAATAATATTTAGTAGTTTTAGTACAAAAGTAGAGCTTTTAATATAAAAGGAAAGAAAAATATTTAAATAGATAAATAAAGTAATATTTTGACATACATAAAAATGGGTAGATGAATAGTTTTCCCTACTTTTCAGTTTTACTCCTTCATTAGTTAACGTATAAAATTTTTACTCTCCCTTTTCTTAATATGTTCAAGTCAATCTTTTTTTCTCCAGTCTCTTCATATTTCAGAAACCCCTACATATTTTCAATCTTTTTTCTTTAATATTCTTACTCATCTTCTTTCTTCAGAATTTCACTATGCACTTTCTTTCTCCATCTTTCTCCAAAATTTCACTATGCTCTTTCTTTATCCAAGATTTCATTAGTTCAATTGTTCAACAATACTATTAAACTTCCAATAGTTCTATACTTCTATTGCCCTATAAAATCTCATCTAAGATCAACAAATCTCAAGAAAGATTAAATGAGTTGGCTATATTATCAAATGAATAGGAATGATTAGAGAAAACCAATTATAAAAAAGATTATTAACAACATTGTATTTCAAAAACTTAGAAGAATAGACTTCAAATAAAAACATATCTTATAAGTAACTTTCTTTTAAAAATTTAGGCATCATATTAAACTTTGGCCCCGCATATGCTTGAGTTGTTAAGCTGTAGCTGTCCATTCTTCTCAGCTCCAACACCATAGAGCAGTTCTCTTGCCTTCACAACAGAACAATGTGTTGTCATATTCTCAACCAATAAGAATTTTTTTGGTAGTTTGTTAAGGTTCCATAACATAAATTTGGATCTAATTAATCATCAGTAGTCGCTAAAGAATGAAAATAATGATATTAGATAAATTCCTTCTGTCCTCTATTTATGGCAAGCTGGTAGGCTCAGATCTGACTAGCTAGAAAAAGACCTTTTCTCTTCCAAATTAGAGGATAAGTGAATATGCTCATGAGCAGCACTTGACCTCAAATATCAGATTCTAATTTATTTCAACTACCTTAATCCATGAAAGGGTCAAAAGCAACTTCATCAATGACCAAAACAAACCAAAAAAAAAAAAAGCAAACAAAAAATCTGACCTTTAGGGACATAGACATTGCGCTTCAGGCGATAGATGTAGAAGCACCAAAGAAAACCAGATATGAAGTAAAGTAACACCCCACCAATGTAATTCCTAAGCCAACCCTGAAACCAATGAGGAAGTGGACCCCACCATGATTCCGGCAAGAACGTACCTAAAACCACCCGATTGTAAAACGATGTCTCCTCTATGAATAAATTCAGGTAGTCGTCCATTTTCCGAAACGACGACGTATGGTCAAAAGGGTTTAAGCAGATTCCGAAGGGATGATTCGGAGAAGAAAACAAGGAAAATTGAGAAAAAGACAGATGGGAGAAAATAACAAAGCCTTTTCGGGGGGCAACACAGCACGACAGTGTGTTGTGTCAAGTGATAAAAGTGCGCATCAATTAATTAAATTCCTTGTTGACTTGTCAAGTAGAAGCAATATTGGGAATCATGATTTGTATGAAGTTACTAGTTTTGCCCGTCTCTCGCTGTCAACCTGACTGAGTTATTGCTCTTGCTGATAGCTTTTGCCTATACTTATGACAAGTCAAAATTACTAATTATTAGGCACGTATCATAAACTTTGTTTGATTAGGCACATATTTTAAGAAAAAATTAAATATTTATAAAATTTATGATTTTAAACAAATTAAAAAATTATCCAAAATATTCGTACAATTATAAAAAAAATTTATTAGGTAAAAAATTATAAGTTTAAATTAAATTATTTTCAAATTTTAAGAATGGATCACTCTTTTTTTGAACGAAATAAAAAGAAAATACACGAACATGAGAATAAACAAATTCAATCTGTTTGTCTCAATGTAATCGATTGTTAAACACACATAATCGATTATGTCTTAATATAATCGATTGTTTAAACATATATAATCGATTATTTGCTATTTTGAAAAACTTCAGATCACACTGTCTTAATATAATCGATTGTTAAACACACATAATCGATTATGTCTTAATATAATCGATTGTTAAACATACATAATCGATTATTTGCTATTTTGAAAAACTTCAGATCACACTGTCTTAATATAATCGATTGTTAAACATACATAATCGATTATTTGCTATTTGAAAAACTTCAGATCACACTGTCTTAATATAATCGATTGTTAAACATACATAATCGATTATGTCTTAATATAATCGATTGTTAAACATACATAATCGATTATTTGCTATTTTGAAAAACTTCAGATCACACTGTCTTAATATAATCGATTGTTAAACATACATAATCGATCATGTCTTAATATAATCGATTGTTAACAAATATATAATCGATTGTTTTGCAGTTTTAATGCGAAATATTAGATAATCGACTAACGGTTAGGTTAGTCGATTAACTCTACTGAAAAATAAAAATATCTTTGAAATTTAAGCATATTGAAACATTCTAAAGAACTAATACTAACATTATATCATAAACTAACTAATACGAGCTGATACTAATGACTATTAGTTTATTCACTAATTAATACAAATAAAATCAAACAATTCCATCATCCTTCATCACAGATCCATCACCGATTAAGTGGTCTATTTTCCCCTCGGGTTGCTCAAAGAAGTCTGCCACATCCAGGTGGGTGATGTCAAAATTGTCGTCAGAGACAAAATTTGTTTCAGGGCCTTTATACTTTAGAGATGCTTGATAAAGATCAACCAAATGTCTTGGACACGGCAAGCTTTTGACCAGTGCCCTTTTCCACCGCAACGATAACATATAGTTTCTGAACTATTTGCCTTTGGATTCTCATAATCCCGTTTCTGCTTTTGGTGGTTATTTCTCTTTGGGGGGGTGACGGACATCAGGGAAATTTCTTCCTTGTCTACGTCCACGGCTATGACCCCGATTACGACCACGACCATGACTAGATCCATGGCCTTTTTCATGCTTGGAATAATGAGAATACACCTTATCTGCTTCAGGCAATGGTGTAGACCCAGTGGGTCGTGTTGGAAACACGTTCTCAAGGCATTATACTAAACGTGCGTTCATATTTGTAGGTTTTGATGAATGATTATCTATGCGCAAATTGACATATGACGAGATCCAAGCACGAGCGCAAAATTGATATATAACGAGATTCAAGCACAAGACAAAGATCGAGATTAATTTTTATATGAGTCGGTATTTAATTGTGATCTTGATCCGACAGCTTAAACTCAAGACTTGGCTTCTCTCGTAAAACTAATTTTAAATCATGCATATTTAATTTAGAGCAAAATGATTTTAAATAATGCATATTTACCTTAGTCAAAATGATTTTTAAACATGCCTCAAAAATCTGGACTAAGATAATCGATTATGTACTTATGATAATCGATTATGTTTAAGTCAGCTGCTTGACAATCGATTGTGAATTTATGACAATCGATTGTGTTAAGGCAGTGAGCATCAGATTTTTCAAATCTACATGACAATCGGTTGTGAACCTTATGACAATCGATTGTGCTGAGGCAGTGTACATCAAAGTTTTTCAACGCTCAAAATAATCGATTGTGAAGTTAATGACAATCGATTGTGAAGAGACAGTGTCCATCAGATTTTTCAAAGTCACAAAATAATCGATTGTGCACATATGACAATCGATTGTGTTGAGGCAGTGTCTTCCAGACTTTTTCAAAGCTATTAAATAATCGATTGTGAATATATAACAATCGATTGTCACGAGGCAGTGTCTAAATTGATTTTTCAAGTCTGATATATAATCGATTGTTAACTTAGTATAATCGATTGTATAACTAACCGTTGCTAAAATATTTTCAAATACCGTCAGGTAATCGATTGTTGATATTCTATAATCGATTGTTGAAATTAAAATCTGGAAAGGATTTTTTGAACGTTGCTGAATAATCGATTATTGATTTTGTATAATCGATTGTTTTACGTAAAATCTGGAAATGATTTTTTGAGCGTTGCCAATAATCGATTGTTGATCTTAGATAATCGATTTTTAAGAGTAAAATCTGGGATTGATTTTTGGAACAATTGGCAAACAATCGATTGTGGCTTCTTGACAATCAATTGTCACAGAGTAAAATCAGCAGTTCTTAATTGGCAATTAGGCAACGGTAATACAAGGTTTTTCAACTATAAATACAGCTTCAATTCAGTCTTTTGAGCATAACAACACACAACAACTGATCATACAATTGCTAAAGCTTGCATACTTTATCGCTTATCATTTTATATTCATTTCATAAGCTTTTGAGAGCCAAATTCTTGTCTAAAGTTGTTGCGATCTTGAGCGTATTCTTTTACTCATATCTACTCATTAAGGAGTGTCTTGTTTGAGTGCTTAGTGTATTGTACACTTGAAGAGAATTGTAATTCTCTTGTTGTAAGAAGGAACTTGTGTTTCCTTGGTTGAAGTCTTGGAGTGTTGTATCTCCGAGCAAAGGTGTTGAGGCTTGTGTCCTCAAGTTGTAAAGGTTTGTTAAGCACCCGTAAGCTTGACAAGTTAGTGGAAATCTCGAGAGAGTCTCTCGGGGACTGGACTAGCCACGGGTTGTGGTGAACCAGAATACATCGGTGCGTTCTTTCTTATTTATCGCACTTATTTATTTCCTGCAATTTTTAAATTCCGCAAGTTTACACTAATTTTTATTATAACGCTATTCACCCACCCCCCTCTAGCGTTGAGTGTATTATCTAACAATTGGTATCAGAGCCCAACTCTCTGAAGACTTAACCGTTTGAGAGAAACATCCATGGCTTCTACTCGTGACTCTTTTGCAGGAATAGGTGAAGGACAATGCTCCACCCGACCACCGCTATTCGATGGTACAAATTATACATACTGGAAGGAGAGGATGAGAATATTTGTGCAATCAAATAGTTTTCATCTTTGGAAGGTCATAACAAATGGAGAACAAATCCCAACCAAGAAGGTTGAAAATGAATGGGTACAAAAGTCCGAAGATGAATACGATGCGGATGATATCCGAAAGGTGCAAAATAATGCTAAAGCTATTAATTTGTTATATTGTGCTGTAAATGCTGATGATTACAGGAAGATATCTTGTTGCACAACGGCGAAGCAAATGTGGGACAAGCTGGAAATTACGTACGAAGGTACGGACCATGTAAGGGAAGCTAAAATTGACTTCCTAACCCATGCTTATGAATTATTTCACATGAAGGAAGGTGAAAAGGTGGATGAGATGTTCGAACGATTTTCAATAATCGTAAATGACTTACATGCTCTCAAGAAGACATTCACGGATAAGGAACTTGTCCGAAAAATTCTTAGAAGTCTCACTCCGGCATGGCGATCAAAGGCCGACGCGATTCAAGAGTCCATTGGCGTTTCAAATGTCACCATCGACGCATTAAGAGGTAATCTTAAGACTTATGAATCTACTATACTTAAACCTCTTGTTGATGATCAAAGGAGGCAAAGAATCGCTCTAAAGGCAAGCATAAGCCAACCGCAAGTTGATGAGGACGGAGACAACGAGTTTGGACTCGTTATCAAAAGATTTCAAAAGTTCATGCGAAAAGAGTATGAACGAAAGGGCAAAAAGCAAGGAGAACAAATAAGTGCTATGAATGCGGAGAAACCGGGCACATCAAATCAAATTGCCCAAACATCAAAAAGGAAAAGAAACCTTTCAAAAAGCAACGTGCATATATATCTTGGGGAGGAGACTCCGGAGATGAGTCAAGCGAAGGAGAAGAAGAGGAAAGCGCAAACCTTTGTCTTATGGCACAAGAAGACAAGCAAGATGAGGTATGTCAAATCTCTTCTAAAAATTTCTTTTCCCTTGAAGAAATGCAAAATGCTTTTGATGAGTTATATAGTGAATTTATTAAAGCTTCAAAAACTGTTAAAAGCATAAAAGAAAACTGGTTTTAGAAAATGAGAAGTTGAAAGAGGAAAACAAGTTTTTCGGAAAAAGAAGCGCCGACAAGCCTGAAAGCCCTATTAGAAATTGTACTTCTTGCATGCATCTCAAAAATGAAGTAGAAAGGCTTAAGGGCACCTTAGATAAGTTTAATTCTTCTCACAAAAATTTGAATGAGGTCCTTGTTAATTTGAAGTCAACCAAGCATGGCATAGGTTTTAAGAATGAGCCTAAAGAAAAGGTTGAAGCCAAACCTCAACCACCTAAGGCTCTACCTAGGATTAATAAAACAAATGCTCATCCTAGAAATAACATCCCTAGAACCAATATGCATGCTAGACCAAATGTTGAACACATTAGAAGACCTAGAAATGACTTACCACCTAGAAATAACTACTCTAGAAATGATGCATATTCTAGGCCAAACAATAGAAGGAATTTTGAACCTTCTAGAACACCTAGAAATGACTTCCAACCTAGAAATAATTATTCTAGAAATGCTGTACATCCTAGAACAAATAGTAGGAGAAATAATGTTCATGAAATGCGAAATAGTCATAGTGTCGAATATAGAGTAAACAATTTTCGTCCGTCCAATTACTACGAACCTAGAAGGATGTATAATCCTAACGTGACTTGTCATTATTGTAGACGAATTGGTCATATTACTCCTGCTTGCTTTACACGTCATAGACATAACACTCAAACGCATCATTATGATATGCCTAACCCCCAAGGACCCAAAATGGCATGGGTACCTGAAACGCATTAATTTGTTTTGTAGGTGTGTTTGAAGGGATCAAGTGTACTATGGTACCTTGATAGTGGATGCTCCAAACACATGACGGGAGAAGAATCCAAATTCCTTCAACTAGAACACAAGGAAGGGGGAAGTGTTATTTTTGGTGATAACAACAAAGGAAAGATTATTGGCATCGGATCGGTCGGTAAGGATGAAATCTCTTCCATTAAGCATATATTACTTGTGAAAGGTTTAAAACATAATCTCTTGAGCATAAGTCAATTATGTGACAAGGGAAATCTTGTTTTATTTGATTCAAATGAATGCCTAGTTTTTAGACGTAGCGATTTTAAAATCATCCTTCGTGGTTTTAGAATGGATAACATTTATATGGTTGATCTTGCAAACTCTTCACCCGATTATGTGAATTGTTTAATGAGCAAAGGGGATGATTCTTGGTTATGGCATCGTAGAGTAGCTCACATCAACATGCATCTTTTGAACAAATTGGTTTCACAAAATTTAGTTGTTGGTCTTCCAAATTTGAAATTTGAAAATGACTCTATTTGTGATTCTTGTCAAAAAGGGAAGCAAACAAAAGCATCTTTTAAATCGAAAAATATTGTTTCAACTACTAGACCATTGCAATTGCTTCACATGGATTTGTTTGGACCATCTTGCATTGAAAGTCTTGGTAGAAATCGTTATGCTTTTGTTATTGTTGATGATTATTCCAGATTTACTTGGACTTTATTTCTTGCCCATAAAAGTGATGCTTTTCAGAATTTTAAATATTTCCTTAAACGTGTTCAAAACGAAAAGGAAACAACCGTCACTTCAATTAGAAGTGATCATGGGGGAGATTTTGATCACAATCTCTTTGCGGACTTTTGTGACGAACTCGGTATCGAGCATACCTTTTCCGCTCCACGAACACCACAACAAAATGGGGTGGTGGAAAGGAAAAATAGGTGCCTCGAAGAGATGGCTCGAACCATGCTCGAAGAGGCTAAGATTCCCAAACTTTTTTGGGCGGATACCGTGAGTACCGCATGCTACATCTTAAATAGAGTAGTCATAAGGCCAATACTCATGAAGACCCCTTATGAACTCTACAAGGGAAGGAAACCAAATATCTCCCATTTTAGAGTATTTGGTTGTAAAGTTTTTATTCATAACAATGGAAAAGATCAATTGGGAAAATTTGATGCCAAATCCGATGAGGGAATTTTTATTGGGTATTCGTCACGTATCAAAGCATATAGGGTGTTTAATAATAGAACCCAAACTGTGGAGGAATCCCCTCATATTGTATTTTCCGAAAGTAATGCTCGCTTGGCGAGAAAAGATTCTTGTTCTGATCTTGCAGGTATTTTAAATAGTCTAAAACACAAAGTACAAGAGGAAACTCCTAAGGAAATTCAAGATGAAATCTTGGAACAATCAACGGAGGAAACGCCACAATTGGAGAAAGAAACGAAAATGCCTAACGAATGGAGGACAATCAAAGATCACCCTCTCGAACAGGTAATTTGCGACGACGGAGAAAAGGTAAGTACCCGAAACTCCCTTAAGAACACCTTAGGACATACTGCTTTTGTGTCTCAAATTGAACCAATAACCATCTCCGAAGCAATTGGGGATGAATTTTGGACCTTGGCAATGCAAGAGGAGCTTAACCAATTCAAACGGAATGACGTTTGGGATTTGGTGCCAAGACCCGAAAATCATACCATAATTGGTACAAAATGGGTTTTTCGAAACAAACTAGATGAAAATGGTGTAATCACTAGAAACAAAGCTAGGCTTGTAGCAAAAGGCTATAATCAAGAAGAGGGTATTGACTATGAAGAAACATATGCTCCCGTAGCTAGATTAGAAGCTATTCGTCTATTGCTAGCTTTTGCCTCTTCTATGAATTTCAATTTATATCAAATGGATGTGAAAAGTGCTTTTCTAAATGGTGTTATTCAAGAAGAAGTTTATGTCGAACAACCCCCCGGTTTTGAAGATTTTAAATCTCCCGATCATGTTTTCAAACTCAAAAAGGCTCTTTATGGTTTAAAACAAGCTCCCCGAGCTTGGTATGAAAGATTGAGTAAATTTCTATTGGAAAATGATTTCATTAGGGGGAAAATTGACGCCACTCTTTTTGTTAAGCATAAAAACAATGATACTTTATTAGTTCAAATCTATGTGGATGATATTATATTTGGTGCTAACAATGTCTTGTGCAAGGAATTTTCCGATTTAATGACAAGCGAATTTGAGATGTCTATGATGGGAGAGTTAACATTCTTTTTGGGATTACAAGTAAAGCAAATGAAAGAAGGTACGTTCATTTGCCAAGCGAAATATTGCAAAGAATTACTGAAACGATTTGAATGACCAATGCAAAAGCAATGGCAACCCCCATGAGCACATCCGATCATCTAGATAAAGATGAGAAAGGTAAGGAAGTCGACATCAAAAAGTATCGAGGTATGATTGGCTCTCTCCTTTATCTTTCTGCTAGTCGTCCAGACATCATGTTTAGCGTGTGCTTATGCGCTCGTTATCAATCGTGTCCGAAGGAGTCTCACCTAACTGCGGTGAAACGGATATTGAAGTATCTTGTTGGTACTGTAAATGTGGGTCTATGGTACCCCAAAGGTTCTTCATGCCAACTTGTTGGCTATTCCGATTCCGATTTTGCTGGATGCAAATTGGACCGCAAGAGCACTAGTGGCACTTGCCATTTGCTCGGTAGCTCTCTCGTTTCTTGGTTTAGCAAGAAATAAGTAAGTGTTGCGTTGTCCACAACCGAGGCTGAATATGTAGCCGCGGGGAGTTGTTGCGCTCAAATCCTTTGGATGAAACAACAACTTTTGGACTATGGCCTAAGTCTTGATCATATCCCTCTTAGATGTGATAAGACTAGTGCCATATGCTTGACGAAGAACCCCGTTCTTCATTCGCGAACAAAACACATTGAAATTAGACATCACTTTTATAAGAGAACACGTTCTCAAGGGCGATGTCGAAATTGAATTTGTTGAAACCAAAGATCAATTGGCCGACATCTTTACAAAGCCCTTAGAGAGAGAGTCCTTCTTCCGAATTCGTAGTGAACTCGGGATCCTTGACTCTACGTTGATCTAAGTCATGCATTGCATTTTCCCTTTCACATGTTTTCTAACTTGAGCGTCGGAGACGTCTAACGTATTTTTGCAGGTATCGCCCTAAAGGCAGGGGGAATTATAAAACTTGACGCACAGAACAATCGATTTCTCTTTTATATAGTCGATTATCCAGTATCAATAATCGATTGTCTTGACATTATTTGTGTTATTATGTCTGAAATCGCATTCTTTTTAAATAACCAAGTTTTTTTTCTAATTATTCCATATTTTTTTTGCTAATGGCAAAAGGGGGAAGATAACGGGTATGCACTCTCAATACTTATTGGCATAAATTGAGGGGGAATTCATATATTGAGGGGGAACAACTTGCATATCCATATACTTGTTGCATATCTTTTCTTGTCTTGAATCGTCATTATGAATTGCTTAATATGCATATCCCGATTAAAGTTTGCCATTATCAATAAGGGGGAAATTGTTGGAAACACGTTCTCAAGCATTATACTAAACGTGCGTTCATATTTGTAGGTTTTGATGAATGACAAACTATGCGCAAATTGACATATGACGAGATCCAAGCACGAGCGCAAAATTGATATATAACGAGATCCAAGCACAAGACAAAAATCGAGATTAAGTTTTATATGAGTCGGTATTTAATTGTGATCTTGATCCGACAACTTAAACTCAAGACTTGGCTTCACTCGTAAAAATAATTTTAAATCATGCATATTTAATTTAGAGCAAAATGATATTAAATAATGCATATTTACCTTAGTCAAAATGATTTTTAAACATGCCTCAAAAATCTGGACTAAGATAATCGATTATGTACTTATGATAATCGATTATGTTTAAGTCAGCTGCTTGACAATCGATTGTGAACTTATGACAATCGATTGTGTTAAGGCAGTGAGCATCATATTTTTCAAATCTACATGACAATAGATTGTGAACCTTATGACAATCGAGAACCTTATGACAATCGATTGTGCTGAGGTAGTGTACATCAAAGTTTTTCAACGCTCAAAATAATCGATTGTGAAGTTAATGACAATCGATTGTGAAGAGACAGTGTCCATCAGATTTTTCAAAGTCACAAAATAATCGATTGTGCACATATGACAATCGATTGTGTTGAGGCAGTGTCTTCCAGACTTTTTCAAAGCTATTAAATAATCGATTGTGAATATATAACAATCGATTGTCATTTTTCAAGTCTGATATATAATCGATTGTTAACTTAGTCGATTGTATAACTAACCGTTGCCAAAATATTTTCAAATACCGTCAGGTAATCGATTGTTGATATTCTATAATCGATTGTTGAAATTAAAATCTGTAAAGGATATTTTGAACGTTGCTGAATAATCGATTATTGATTTTGTATAATCGATTTTTTTACATAAAATCTGGAAATGATTTTTTGAACGTTGCCAATAATCGATTGTTGATCTTAGATAATCAATTGTTAAGCGTAAAATCTGGGATTGATTTTTGGAACGATTGGCAAACAATCGATTGTGGCTTCTTGACAATCAATTGTCACAGAGTAAAATCAGCAGTTCTGAATTGGCAATTAGGCAACGGTAATACAAGGTTTTTCAACTATAAATACAGCTTCAATTCAGTCTTTTGAGCATAACAACACACAACAACTGATCATACAATTGCTAAAGCTTGCATACTTTATTGCTTATCATTTTATATTCATTTCATAAGCTTTTGAGAGCCAAATTCTTGTCTAAAGTTGTTGCGATCTTGAGCGTATTCTTTTACTCATATCTACTCATTAAGGAGTGTCTTGTTTGAGTGCTTAGTGTATTGTACACTTGAAGAGAATTGTTATTCTCTTGTTGTAAGAAGGAACTTGTGTTTCCTTGGTTGATGTCTTGGAGTGTTGTATCTCCGAGCAAATGTGTTGAGGCTTGTGTCCTCAAGTTTTAAAGGTTTGTTAAGCACCCGTAAGCTTGACAAGTTAGTGGAAATCTCGAGAGAGTCTCTCGGGGACTGGACTAGCCACAGGTTGTGGAGAACCAGAATATATCGGTGCGTTCTTTCTTATTTATCGCACTTATTTATTTCCTGCAATTTTTAAATTCCGCAAGTTTACGCTAATTTTTATTATAACGCTATTCACCCCTCCCCCCCCTCTAGCGTTAAGCGTATTATCTAACAGGTCGATTTTCGTGATTTCTCATGAGCAGGTCATTGTTACGCTCAGCCACAAGGAGAAGAGAAATCAGTTCAGAGTACTTTTTGAAACCTTTCTCTCTGTACTGTTGTTGCAGTACCATATTGGAGGCATGAAACGTTGTAACCGTTTTCTCAAGCATATCATAATCAGAGATATTATCTCCACAGAGTTTCAATTTAGAAGTAATTCTGAATATTGCAGAATTATATTCAGAAACAGACTTAAAGTCTTGGAGCCTCAGATGAGTCCAATCATATCGTGCTTGTGGCAGAGTGACCAACTTCAGGTTGTCATATCTCTCCTTTAAGCCGTTCCACAAGATGAGTGGATCTTTGACTGTGAGATATTCAATTTTCAAACCTTCATCAAGGTGATGGCGCAAGAAAATCAAGGCCTTAGCACAGTCTTTGGTAGATGCTTTATCTCTGTCTTTAATGGCGTCTCCAAGACCCATAGCATCTAAGTGGATTTCAGCATCCAACACCCATGTCATATAGTTCTTGCCCGAAATTTCAAGGGCAACAAACTTTCTTTTCGTAATGTCAGACATAATCGAAAATCAAATTAGGAAGAGAGAAATACCTTAATTTTTCTCGAGAATTGATTCTTGAGACGGTAGAGTCTCGTGCTGATAACGTGTTATGAAATAATACAAGAACAAGAACAATAATACAAGAACAAGAACAATATAGAGAAAAGTAGAGAGAGGAGTATTCTTATTGATACTTTGGGATGGTTTACAATGGTATAGAACCCCTTTATTTATAGGGAGGTGGTGACTTAGCCACCAAGTAGTAAACCCTAGAATCTCTCTAAATATAGACATTCACCTTAAATAGAGTTCTATTTATAACAACATAAATTAGAATCGGGGAATAGTACATAATAAAAATTGGAGATGATAGTTAAAATGAAAATTGTATAAGCGATATAGTAAAAGCATAAATTAATTTTTCAATATTTTTGTTAATAATTTTTATATAGTACAAAATAACTCATTATTGATTTCAAAAGGGAAATCATCCATTCAGAATGTTCTTCCCTTCTTTTTATTCTTCACCAAGTTTATTTTTATTTCCATTAACTTTTCGACTCTTTCTTTCGCAAATATCACAGAATCCCAAACAAAAAGTGAAACCTTTTATTTTTAATTAAACAATTGAAAAACTTAATAAAATGTAATGATAAATAATTAAAAAAATATTTTTCTTACCTAATATTAATCTTAAATATGAAACAAAAAAATGTATATATCTTTCATAATTTGATGCCTTTTTTGGAAAAAAAATGTTAAACAAAAATGTTTTATGATACTAAGAAAAGAATTTTTAATTGATTAGCCAAACATAAATTGATAATATTTGTAACATTTCCCAAGCACTTTCAAGAAATATTTTTTTAGAGTTTGAAAATTTGACGAAACATAATTCATATCAAATTTTGTTAAACGAAAAGAAAAGGTACCGTGACAATAATTTCTTTTCTATATTTATGTTAGGCAGAATGGCCTAAATGACACATATACTTGTGTCAATTTATCATGCCGGTCCTCTTACTTTACTTTTTTCATCCAGACACTTTAACTTGTTCAAAATCCATATTTTTAACCCTTCTGACCTATGAACAAGTACATATGGCAAAATAATGGTTAAGCTGGACAAAATGGATATAACTCACACGGATAATGAGCGTGGCTATGAACATTTGAACCAAAATAATTAAAATAAAAAGGAAAATTTAATAAAATAAGAACAAAAAATAAATAAGGTAAAAAAAAGAAAAAAGCATTCTGTTCCTCCATTTTCGTTCCCCCCCCCCCCCTCCCGCCTGTTTCTTCTTCTTCTTCCCACCCGCCCACCCTCATGTTTCTTCTTCTACTTACCCACTCCCACCTCCCCCCAACAAACCCCCTTGTTCCTCCTCTTCTGTTTCTTCTTCTTCTTCTCCACCCATCCCCCCACCCACAACAACACCCCCTCGTTTTTCGTTCATTTTCCCATGTACGTCCCACCCCCCACCCATACAGGAAGCTAAGTCATGATTTCCTACACACACAACATTTTTATTTTGCGACGTTTAATTTACAGCAATTCGTCATCCGCGGTCTTTCAGTTTTCAATTTCTCATTTTTATTGCCGTACTTTAAAGTTGAAATATCGCAATGTTTGTTTATTACTTGTAATTTCAGATAATTTTTCTCTTTATGATGGCTGAAAATTTAGTAAAACACATTGGGTTCTCCCCACCCGATTTTTGTCCCAATTGGGTTTTCTCGGAGAGGTTTTTAACGAGGCAATGAAGGAGACACCTGGGATGTTTGTAGGACAAGTGTATCACGCCCGCCTCTCCAAACGCTCTCCAGCCGGACCTGATACATGGATTGGACCAGAGACATCGCCAATATGTAAAAGGCTACGGCCATCTCAAACGTGTAAAAGGCTACGACCATCTCGAACGTGTTAAAGGCTACGCCCATCTCGAACATGTTAAAGGCTACGACCATCTCCAATGTGTAAAAGGCTACGGCCATTTCCAATGAATAAAAAGGCTACGGCCGTCTCCAATGAACGAAGTGGCTATGACAGTCTCCAACATGTAAAAAGGCAACGGCCGTCTCCAATGAATGAAAAGGCTACGGCCGTCTCCAATGAATGAAAAGGCCATGGCCGTCTCTAATTAATGAAAAGGCTACGGCTGTCTCCAATGAATGAAAAGGCTACGGTCGTCTCCAATGAATGAAAAGGCTAAGGTCATTCAATTCTACAAGGCCAAGGCCATCGATCTAAAATGGCTAAGGCCATCACCGATAACAGTCGACCCAACGTCGAATTTGGAAAAAATGAAAGACTCGACGACAGTCGAAGTCAGCCACATGGCTAAGGCCATTCAATTCTACATGGCCAAGACCATC
Organism: Nicotiana benthamiana; assembly: GCA_034376525.1. NCBI lineage: Eukaryota > Viridiplantae > Streptophyta > Magnoliopsida > Solanales > Solanaceae > Nicotiana > Nicotiana benthamiana. Next base: position 29,019,045 of record CM067334.1, on the reverse strand, counting down.
GATCTAAAATGGCTAAGGCCATCATCGCTAATAGCCGACCCAACATCGACTTCGGTAAAACGAAGGACTCGACGACAGTCGAAGTCAGCCACATGGCTAAGGCCATTCAATTTTAGATAGCCAAGGCCATCGATTTAAAATGGCTAAGGCCATCACCGCTAACAGTTGACCCAACGTCGACTACGGCAAAATGAAGGAGTCGACGACAGTCGAAGTCAACCACATGGCTAAGGCCATTCAATTCTACATGGCCAGGGCCATCGATTTAAAAAGTCTAAGGACATCGATTTAAAATGGCTAAAGCCATCACCGTTAACAGTCGACCCAATGTTGACTGCGGCATAACGAGAGACTCGACGACAATCGAAGTCAACTAGCACGGCAAAGGCCATTTAGTCCAAACATGGCTAAGGCCATCACCGTTAACAGTCGACATAACATCGACCACGATAAAACAAAGGACTTCATGAAGGGCGAGTTAAGCTAAAAGTACGAGTCGCAAGCACAATAGAAGTTCCGAGGAATAAAGAAAAAATAACAACGGAAAAAGGTATGTATTGTTATATCCAAAAAGTATATACATGATTGACCTCAGAAAATAGGCCATTTACAAAAAACGGGTACAAAAGAAAACCCTAGCAACCCCCCATCACCTTGGTCGGCACAATCAGCACCCGGACTGTCACCACCTCCTGGCGGGTAATCCCTGGAAATCCAAGAAACAGACACCAGGCGGTTAAGATCTTCTGAGTTATACCCTTCCCTAGCGGGCAAATCAGAAAAGTAACAGGCCGCCTCACAAGCAACCTGGGTCAGACTCCGATGCCTATCCACGTCCTCCTCGGATACTAGGTCGACTGTTAAGAATTCTTCAAGCACGACTAGCTGAGCATCATGGTACACCCACATATCGTGAGCATCCCGGCGCTCGGCTTCCAGAGAAGTGGCCCGAGCAAGGGCCTCAATGTAGTCCTCCTTGGCTATAAGCTCAGTGGTCAAGGCCGCAACCCGGGCTCAAAGCTTAGCAGCCTCCGCTGCTACGGCACGACCAAGCTCCAGCTCATCATCCTTCGCTTGAAGGAGAGCCTCCAACTAAGTGTTCCAAGCGACCACGGCCACAAGCTACTCGTCCGCCCTCTCCAACTCTTCCAGCCGCTTCTTCAGCTGCTCCTCTGACTGGGTAAGACCCTCGAGGAACAGCCTGAACTCAGGGTCCTACTTTTACATGTTGGCCAACATTTGGTGCACATCACGGACCCGCTTGTACCGCTACCACAACTTCTTATGGTCATCTGCCTTCTTCGCCAGGGGTCGCCCCCTCTCCACCTCAAAAACGAGAACCTGAAAAATATTAAAGGGAGAGTTAGTATACAGGCAAACCGCCCCTAAGGCTTCAAAGGGAGGAGAGCCAAATTTACCTGCAAGGCGACACCCGCTACCCTTCTAGACAGGCCCCGATCACTAATTTCCGCCAGTGTTTCACCCTCGGCGCCCGCACAGAGAAGGGTCATGTCTGCGGCCGCCTCCTCGCAATTCTCCAAAAGGTTATAGTTGGTGGGGATCACAATACGGCATGTGGACCTACCGGCATCATCCCAACACGAGCAGGAGAGTCCCTTCCTTCGACCACCCTCTCCAAAGGTGCACTTGCCCCCGCCGCTGCAGCCGACAAACCGTCCTCCCTAGCATGAGATGAGCTGGCCTCAACATCAGCCCTCCTCCTAGGAGCTCCCCTCCACGAGCGAATCGCGTCGACCATAAATGACTGTCCCGGCTCGCGACGAGGCGACTCCGACCTCTCCCCTTAGACGGCCACCCCTTTGCTGGTGATCAACCTCCGCCTTCTCCTCATCTTGGGGAGTCGCCTCCATTGGCTATGAAGACGACTCCAAAGAAAGTGCTTCATTGCCGGATGCAACTTCGGCCCCCCTCTCAAGCACATCCTTGGGAACCACCAGAACCTCCTCTTCCACCACCCTCTGAGACGTCGCATGAGGTGCAGCTCCCGGCACAACTCCCTGCTGAGGAGCCGAGAGCGCACTACTTTCGGGTGAGGACTCCACGCGCACGTACTCCTCCTCAGAGTCCGGCTCCGCCCTAGACGGGCTAGCATAAGTTCTCCTTCTCTTGGCCCTCTTGGAGACGCCCCGGCCTGTCGAAGAAAAGGCACGTCAAACTGAAGGACTCCTGTGTTAAGACAAGGAAAAAAGAAAAGAGCAGGGAAAAGACCGTTTCGGGCCATAAGTGCTACAAATTTGAGCCCATGTACGACACTCCTCCACATGCGGAATCATCTTATCCACCCACGACCTAATGTCGTCCACACAAGAAAGAGACGAGGAGTCTCTGGGCATACGGGTCGCCACTGCAAATAACGGATATAAAGAACTGTGAGAAGTTAAACAGTCACAGCAAAGAGAGCCAAATAAGATACGAGGAAATATTTACACTCCGAGTTCCACACCTCTGGAACCCTTCGGGGTTGGCCACCATATGCTCCATCCGGACGTAGAAAAACTTCTTCCAGTAGCCACAGTTGGCCTTTGTCATCAGTCTGCACCACGAAGAGTTTATTGCCACGACGTGTCAGGTGCAACATCGAACCCCGCAGACAACTCACATTTAACATCTACAGAAGGTGGTATATTGTGATTGCGCACCCCGCTTTCTCTGCGTGAGTGGTAAGTATTCTGCACACTTTCAGTGTATAGGGAGTAAGTTGAGCCGGGCACGCCCTGAAGAAAGGGCAAAGTTGCTCCGCCTAGGGTTGAGCGGGAAATTGTACCCGATACGGAATGCATACTCATAAAATGTGCAGAATCCGGGCCTGTGCACCTTGGCATAATTTTCTCTGGCATGTGCTAAGTCGACATGGTCCGGAAACCCATATGTCATCCTAAGAGCATCCAGGTGGGAAGGCGTCAACTCGCTACGTTCCTAGGGTGGAGATGAACCCTTATTCTTAAAATCGTTCCTCTTACTCATGTTCTTCAGAAGAACATTCGCCACCGATAGAGGAACTAGAACCTCTTCGACTACCTCCGCCTCACCGCCGTAGTAGGAGCATTGTTTCTGGGCCTCTTGCTAACTTGAGATCGTTTCACCATGGTTAAAGCTTACCAAAAAAGAATGTTTCGAGTAGATGCAAAGCTTGACTCGCGAAAATGACGGTTCTTACTGTTGCTAGAAAATAGAACAAGAAAAAGAGAGAAATATCCTTCAAAGCTTCAAATGATGAACCGTTTTTGAATCACTCTGTTGTTTATAGGAGTAGGATGCATAGAAATCAAAGCGGCATCATTCAACGGCCTCGTACGGTCGCATATGCAAACATGTTGTCCATTGAAGATGCCCCTTGAGGAGGCCTCCAACAGACGGAGGGACTAACTGTATGAGGTGAAAATTTTGTTCATCTCGCCGCCGTCTAAGTGAGTACGCTCCACACAACGAAGCCGCCCTTAAAGCCTTGCCAATCAGATGAGGATGGCCCCACCAAGGACGCCCTGATCTACTAAGCAGAGGAACGACACTGTTTTGAGTACAAAAATCCACTAACTCTTGTACTTTACTTTTCGTGTATTTCGAGAAAAGGACTCCTAGTATATAAAGGGGTCCTTCACCTTGTAATAGGCCAGATTGATTACTCTGAATATACCAACTCTCTCTCTCTCTACTGTTATCAAACTATCTCTCTCTACTATTATCAAGCAAACTTCTTCACATTTCTTTATCTCTTTCTAACAGCAAGAACTCTCTATTATCTTGCATACCTTAAATATCTACCACGATCCCAGTACAATAACCATTTCTAGGACTTATTATACTTGATTATGATTTACCTACATATTTTTTTAATTGTTTTTAGCTCATAAAATGTATAGATCTTTTGAGCAAAACACTATTGTTATCAACTATGCGTGACGGAAATTTTAGTTTAAAAGAGAAAAGAGCAGCAGCAGCATTGAGGCTAAATTTAACTATTAATGAGAAGAGTAATGGTATTTCGTGCTCTTCTATACTACTTGCGCACTACACTACTTTGGGACTCTTAGCCTATTCCTCTTATTAGGCCTTTAACTTGCCACCAGCAATCACTTCCCAGACGTCTCGCCCTGTTTTCCCGAGATACGTTGGGTTCTGAGCAGAAAGATAGTGTTTGACTCAATAGATACTAAAATTTTTTTGAACAAATTAATCAAAGATGAAGGGGTAAATCCTAACCAAATATAATTATTTTCGAATCGAAATATTAATAATAATGATTGAATATAGAATGAAAGAGACATGATTGATTTTATTAAGATTCAACATTGTCTTTCTCATCAATTGATGAGAAAGTAAATTTACATATATTCTTCGAGGTCATTTTCCCGTTTTCTAGGATATAAGAAAGGAGCTTTTTGTCATCTTTTTCTCGAGAGAATGGAGAAGCCCCCCAATTGAGAGCTTTTCTTGGCTATATAGAGTCAAGGTCCCTTTACCCTTTGCTTGACTCGATGCTTTTTTGTTACTAATGTATCCTGGTCGTGATTTTAGGTGTTATGCTTTTCGATTCGTCGAATGTCTAAGAGGAGAAATGGAGTGGGCTCTACTGACTTTCATTGCCCAGTTACCGAGGCGGGGTATTGGGAGTTCTGGTCGTGATAGTCAGATTTGACTAATACGGGTAGATATGTGAAAATAACATAGGCTAACTAGTTTTCGAATTGATATTTGATAAATAATCAATATTTGCAAAGTCACTAAAAAATATTCACTATTTTATGCGGAGATCCAACACATTACTAAATTCTAGCATATTATGCTCGAATCTTATATATAAAAAGTTTGAATTCCAACATATTATGATGTTCTATAAAATAATAAAAGAAGAAGAAGAGTGTTATAGAGAAACGTAGGGAGAGAATTATTATTCATTTGGGATGAATTACAATGGAATAGAACCCCTCTATTTATAAAGGAAAATTCACTTAGCCAACATGTAAGAAACCCTAAAATCTCTCTAAAATATAGACATGAATTTTTAAAATATTATTTTATATGGGAATATTTACTCTTTCAATCCATATTTCATTTGTAGGGTTAACTCGTGACTTCTCAGATCTCCGAATACCTGAATTAATCTCGGGTTCGTTCTTCCATCCCGACCAGTGAATCATTAAGATTTCTTTTTCAATAGAATCTTTTGCATTTATAAGTTCCGCCGTTCCCATCACTTCTTACTTAATGGTTAGGTCCGAATTCTACAAAAGAGCTCAAAATGAAATTGGTTCTTGAGTCAATCTTCTCAGTCTTTATTGCCTCGAAGCTCTTAATTTTTTGTTCTACTTCTATAAGAAGATTCATTTTATTATGGTATGAATGCGTATTGATGCTTTATTACACTGCCTTTATGAGATTACTCATGAACCATACATATTGGAATTTTATATCATTGGTATTCTTTTTCTCTCTTTCTCTCATCCTTCTTCCATTTATCCACATCTTTTTTGTGCATTCTGCTTTACAACTTAGAATCATATTTTTTTATGCAAAGATTTCAGTTGCTACAAAGATATGACATATATATCATATCTTGACTGGATCTTTAGATCCAGATAATGCGAAGTGGTGGGTTGGTTCTTAGTTCTATAGTTCTTAGTTCATATTCTGATCTTTTTTAATCCAAACCCTAAAAAACCAACAAGTCACACACTAAGCATAATAATTATATCACATGGTCAATTAAATTTTTATTCAACCTTATAGAATTAAGAATTATATATGTTCACCTTTGATTGATTAGAAAAAGAATGAATTTGTCTTTTTTTTGTTCAATCATTGGATAGAAGGAAAAGACAAGTAGTAAAATTATTCATCGTCTAGAAATATCTAAATTTTGATGTCCAGTACTCCATATATAGTTCAAACTGTATAAGAGCAATAATCACTTTTTACTCGAATCATTGGTAGGGGAACCCTACCTTCTCCGATCCATTCGGAAATTTCTTTTCCGTCGATACGCCCCGCAATTTGTAGTTGGATTCATTTTATATCTGCTTGTTCTGTTAATTCAATAGCATTTTTCGTTGCTTTTTGAAAGGAAACTTTATTCTTTAATTGTCCAGCTATAAATTCTGCAAGAATATTAGGGTTTCCATAAGATTTTGCAATTCTTGTGACAGTAATGTTCAATTTTCGCTTTACACAATTCAATTCTTTTTGTAAGGTCGTTTGTAATTCTTCGATTTCGCGTGGTCGAGTTTCTATTAATAATTTTGGGAATACCATAAAGATTATGACCTGGATTAGTCTGATTCTTTTTTGAATCTCTATATGTGCAATTTCCTTGACGCCAGAGGACGTTGTCATGTTCTTTTGTACATAACTCTTGATACAATCGCTTATTTTTGGTCTTCTTGTACGTAAACCTGCAGAATAATTTTTTGGTTGTGAAAACCAAAGATAATGATGACCTTGGGTTGTATCCAGTCTTAAACCAAGTGGATTTATTTTTTATCCCAAAATCCCCCACTATTATACATATCCCGATACGGCATAGCTGTAGATTTTTTTTCCATCTCGTTTTCTTAATGAATACATCTCTACATATTCATCATCTAAAGATATATCTTTCATTACAAAGATAAATATTTAAAAGTAAAAAAAATCTTATTGGAAAAATTTCACAAAATTAATAACTTTTTATATGTATCACAATAAACACTAAAAAAGTAAAATACAAGACTATATTTCATTCACTATAAGCTAACACTCAAAACAGATTATCGAAGAGAACGTCCATAACGCTTATAGGATATCCAACGCATCATCTTCATACAAACACATTTAAATCCACTGGTAAGAAGGTTGTCTTAACATCTTCACTTTTACCTACATCTACTCGTATGCGATATTAATTAGTTAAATATTAAGAATAATTAAAAAAATTTAAACTAATTAACATTTTAAGACTATGATCTTTTAATATGATAAGCTTAATAAACTTTAAACTTATGATATTCTTTTTGATATTTTTTGTGTCATATAATCTTTTTATTTTATATATTTTAAATACATATTTTAATTAGGTCCACGGGCCGGCCTACCACAGCTTCAGTCAAGCTTCACAGGCCACAAGCTTAAAAACCTCTTTTTTAAATGGACTTCAAACATTCTGGTCCAGCCCTGCTAAATCGCGGGTTGGGTTGGGCTGACCTAACGGGCCAAGCCCATATTAACGGCTCTCCTCCCCCTTAAAAGGCCCCAAACACATTATTAATGTGTTTAATTAAGGGATTCAATTATATTCCTTTCCTTTTTTTTCTCTCCTCTCTCGCTCTTCTTCTACGTAGATCTGAAAACAAATTCTTCTTCTTTTTTTTTTGGTGCAAAAGATAGAACATATATATAGATATCAACTATTGCATACATAGAGAACTATTACAATACCTAATTAAGCAACCACCATATAGGCTACTATTCATATTACTACTACCTTCATTACTACTACCTTCATTGTTCATACTATTTACATAAACAGTATGACAAAAGTCAGGAATTGTCTGGGTTAGGGTTTCGTCCAAAATACATTGTTTGTCATCTTTCAGATAAGGTTGTTGGTTGTCGCGGTTCCGAATCGAAATCGGACCGGAACCGTGGCCCTACCGGTTCTGCCGGTTCCGACGGTTCCAGTTCTACCGGTTCCAGGGAACCGTCGTGGGCCGGTTCTACCCGTTGGAACCGCTAGAACCGGACCCGCCAGACCCGGAACTGGCTGGCGGTTCTGGACCGGTTCTGGCGGTTCCGGTCCGGTTCTTGCGGTTCCAATGGACATTTTTCAAAAAAAAAAATTTTAAATAATTTAAGTAACGGCTCTTTGCAAAAAGTAGCCGTTTGGAAGTATAAGAAATATTCATTTGGCCCCCAAACTTTATATAATTACACTATTTCCCATTTCTCAACTATAAATACCCCACCATTCTTTCATTTTTATTCACCAATTCATCAATATCTCTCAATATCCCTCAAGCTTTCTTCAATCTTTCTAGTGCAAGTGCTTAATTTATTGTTGCAAATTCGTGAAAAATTGTGAAGTTGTTGAATTGAAGTTTTCAAGTGTTCAAGTTCAACGATTTTCAATTTTCAAGAAATTGTTCGTCAATCCGGTAAACTCATTTCAACTCTTACGTGCTAATAGTATTTTTTTGTGTTTTTAGTTTTCTTAATTCTAATTATTATGGCATTTTCGTTGAACAAAATGTTCGGTAAAGGAAAAGCTAAAATCGGTGAACGTAGTGGCCAAAATACTACCTCCCCCCCCGGCTCCCCGACCTAAAAAAGATAAGCAAGTTGAAAGTAGTAGCCAACCTAGATGTCCTAATGAACACTTCGTAATCCTTGATAGTGATCACCCTTGTTTTCAATTTAGCGATATTGAATTTCTACATGATGTAGCAGTAGGTGATAGATTAGACGATGATATTATGAATGCTCTTTATCCTAATGAACCTATTTTAGAGGGAAATGATGATGATGATGATGATGATGATGATGATGATGATGATGATGAAACCCAAGCACCAGATTTAGATGATACACCTACTAGTCCTGCTCATAACTTAGGTGATGAACCGGCACACCCACATGTACAAACTACCACTTTTAGTAGACAACCTCCTAAACATACGAAACATCATTAGTTTGGCAATTTTTTACTCAACTAAGAGAACAAAATAAGGCTAAGTGTAAATCTTGTGGGAAATTACTTGTTCATAGGTATACTGGAGATCGTAGCGGCACAGGTAGATTAGTTAAGCATATGAAATTACACCATAGAGATAAGGCTAGATATTTGCAATTGAAAGCGCAACAAGAGGGGAGGACAAGTGTTGATTCTCAAGTTAACCAAGTACTGGTTCAAATCTAGTTCAACCAGGAATAAACACTGTCACCGGAGGTATTTTATATTACGATCCAAATAAGGATCGTGAAGAATTAGCGAAAATGATTACTGTTATATGTTTGCTTTATACTTTTGCTTCTAATCCTGCATGGATTCATTATATTAGAAGAGTATTTAATCCTACTTATAAAGGTTGGCCTCGCGCAACAGTTAAGGCCGATATTTATAAATTCAATCATGAATATGAACAATATTTGCGCTATTTATTTTGGAATATCTTGTGTCTCAATATTTCTTTGTTTTTACTTTGATATCAATCCTTGAATATTTATATAACATACAATATATAACATACAACACAATATACTAATGACAACATTCTTTTATCAATATATACTACTTATATACAATTTATACTAATTACTAACTACAACACAATATACACTACTAATATACAATATATACTACTTACATACAATATATACTACTTATATACAAAATATATACTACTATACATAATATATACTAATTACCAAACACAATATATACTATACTAATAACATAGTACACCATATAAAATATATTCTACAATATACTAATGACTAATATACAAGATATTGAATTAAAAAAAAAATCAGAACCGCCAGACCTGCCAGAACCGCCAGAACCGGAACCGCATGGTACCTAGAACCGTCACGGGCCAGTTCCAGCTTCAGAACCGCCAGAACCGGAACCGCCAGAACCGCCAGACCCGGAACCGCCAGAACCGGAACGCCAGATCCAAATAGACCCAGAACCGGAACCGGATACAGCCTTACTTCCAGAGCTTTTGTTACAAAAAGAGGTGGCACGTGATACACAAAAGGATCCATTGTAGGAGCAAAAAGTTTGGCTGCCTTTGATTCAAAACAAACCACAGACCTCCCTGAAGAGCTTTTAGCATGTTCTCTTGTTGTTGAAATTTAAAAAGGAAGAAATCTGATCCTAAATCAATAAGAGGGAGTTTTCTATAGGTTTACATAGTTCCTTGAGCTTTGTCTTCAAGAGCTGATGCGCAATTCTTCTGTCAAATAGCTTAACTATTACTGAATGCTTCCAGGGCTTATATAGTCTCTCCTTATCAGTAGTTATTATTGGGATAGAGTTGTCATCTTCCTTCTTATCCTGTGTTATCTCGTCAGTTAAGTCATGGTTAGGTATACTCGGTTGATGATTAGTTATAAGGATGATAGATATTTATTCGTCGGTAGGGTTTGTCGGAAAGTAGGTGTTGGTGAAGGTTTGTTGTCAATTTGCATAGATATTAGATCTGGTGGTTCCTCAATGGTATGGTGGGGGGATGTGGTTGAAGTAGTCATTTAGAAGATGTGTTTAATGGTAGATTGAAGAAAGTGTAGAAGTAGCTATATTCTTGTTGCAGAGTGAACGAAGATAGATATTCGTTTACATGGGAGAGAATTTTTTTTCCCGAAAATATCATGATTCTTCTTCAAATATTGTTTTAGCAAATTGTTCTTCCAACTTTTCAAAAACTCAGTATAGATTTTTGCTACTGGTACAAGAATTCATAAGAAAAACACAATGGAGGAACGCAGTCTGAAATAAAAAATGAAGTCGTACTCGCCATTGAGATATAACCAAATAAATCCACACCAATGAAATGTTTATTTTTGGTATGATGTTATTTTGTAAAACAAATTAATTTATACAATTCATATATAATTATTATGCATTTATAATATAGTTTGGAAATAATTCTGATACAATTATAATATAAATGTGATATAATTCTGAATTTGTTTCTTTTCAAGTTTCAATATGAAATTTCACCTAAAACTAGCAGCGAACTACATAAAAGTTAACACAATACCACCATAATCAAAATTTTTATTTTCAGATTGAAAATCGAAAGGAAGAACACACCATTGTTAAAAATACTGTATTAAACTTGTATTAATATTCTATCAGGTATTGTTTAATGTATTGATGCATCAGATACAACTATATTACAATTCTAATATAGTCCTCAATGAATTTTGATACAATTGTAATACAATTATCATACAATCCTAATAGAATTCTAAAATTTGTATAATCCTAATATAATTCTTCTTCTAGTTTCAATTTGAAATTTTACCTAAAACCAATTCTAAACTTAACCAATTTATCTCAAAATTGATATATGAATTCCAAAGTATATCCTCAATCGTTTGGCGGAAACCCAATCCAAATAAATTACAAATTATAAAATTCGACAATCGTGAGAAAATTCAATTTGAAATTTTACCTTAAACTAATTCTGAACTTAACCAATTTCTATCAAAATTGAGATATAAACTCCATAGTACATCCCCAATCATTTTGAAGATAATCCAATCCAGTAAAAATTAAAAATTTGTAAAAGTTGAATATTGATACAGTTGTGATACAATTAGTATACATTTGTGATACAATTCTCTTCTTCGAGTTTCAATCTGAAAATTTTAACTAAAATAACTTTAAACTTAACCAATATCCAACAAAATTAAATATAAATTCAAGGTATATTTTCAATCATTTGCAAGAACACTCAATCCAAACAATTTACAAATTCGTAAAACCCGAATATTGAATTCAAAGCTTCTAAACTTTCTAATGGTTATCATTGGAGCACCCTTTTGCTGCCACAACTTTAGAGATAATGTCAATATATTATACGAAAAGGGAGAAGTTTGGGTTGATTTATATGAAAGAGAAAGGAATATTTTGAAATCTTTTTAAAAATAATTTTAGGTTATTTTGTGTTATTTTATTATGAGTCTATCGATAGTACTAATATATCGTCAGTTGTTGTTTTCTTGAGCCGAGGGTCTTCTGGAAACATCCTTTCATCCCTAGGGGTAGGCATATGATCTACGTACATATTACCCTTCGCATACCCTACTTGTGGGATTATATTGGGTTGTTGTTGTTGTTGTTTTTGTTGTAGGGTTTTTTTCCTTACTATACCATATATGAAACTTTATTATCAAATATGTGCATAATATCTAAATTACCCGCTTAGTCCATATCTTTCCTACAATTTATGTACCATTCATTTATTGAGAATTAATAGGGCAGGATCTTCCCTTAATCACGTCCTAAAAATCAGGAAAGAATGTTGGCATTGATTGAGTCTACGGTAAAAGTCTACCTTAATCACCTGCTAAAAATCAGGAAAGAATGTGGAAATTGATTGATTCTACATTAAATTCAAGTTTTGAAACGGAAAGGCTGTTCTACATCTTCATCTTCATCTATTTTTCCAGATATTTTCCACCATTGATAGTCATTAAAAAGCTTGAAAGCTTTGAATTTAAATTTGAGTTTTTTTAAAAATTATTATTTCTTTGAATTGGGTATTGTTGAAAATAACCGGGAATGTAATTTTGAGTTTATATATCAATTTTGAGGGGTTTTGGTGAAGATTAGACTTTATTTTGAGTGAATTTCAGATTGAAACTCGAAGAAGATATATTGCAGAAATAGTAGATAAATTGTATATTATTTGTATTCTGATTGTAGATGCTTTATTTTCTATTTCACAAATAAAAAGCAGCTAAAACTTCTACAAATCTGCTGAAAAATGCAATTATGTCAAAAATTACAATTATGCTATAATTGGATGAGAATTGGGATATAAAAATTTAATGTACCCAGTTTGTAGATATTTATAGATAAATTGCAGATTATTTGTATTCTAATTGTAGGTGCTTTATTTTCTGTTTTCACAAATAAAAAATAACTAAATCTTCTGCAAAAAATGCAATTATGTCAAAAATTTCAATTATGCGACAGTTGTAATGGGAATCGGGATACTAAAATTCAATGTATTCGTTTTGTAGATATCATATAGATAAATTGTAGATTATTTGTATTCTGATTGTAGATGCATTATTTTCTGTTTTTACAATTCCAAAACGACTAAAACTTCTACAAAATCTTCTGCAAAAATAGTCTATATTCTACAATTTTTGCAATGTGTCTTTTTTTTTTTTTTGAGTTTCAATATGAAATTCAGCCAAAATAAAGTCTAAATCTTCACCAAAACCCCTCAAAATTGAGATATAAACTGCTAAACATATTCCAAATTATTTACAACAACACCCAATCATTGATGAACTTTAACTGGAGTGAAATGGGGAACCAACTTTGTTGAATGATTTCTTCAATTTTCTGTAAATTTAGAGGGAGAATTTGGTTTCAAAAGATGATGGTAAAAAGAACTTGGGTATATGTAAAACATGGGTGGGACTGAGGGGTTAGGAGAGAGAAACGTGCAGATTCCTTTAATTAAGGAGTAAAAACTATACAATTAATTATGGTATAAAATTTATAATTTGGTAAATTAAATTATTAACTCAAACATTAAACATTAAGGGTAATAAGATTTCCCATGTGGCATAAGAAATAGGGATTTTTACATATATATATATACCATATAGCAAACCTTATTACCTCCCATGTTTAAGGTTTGTGTTTATTACATTTAAGCATACCAAATTTCAATTTATGTACCATAATTCAAATTAAGAGTATAATTATTGCTTCATTTATTCTAGGCATGATTTTAGTAGCATATATTCCTTTTCCCTTTTGTTCCTCTTCTCTTTCCTAGTGTTTCGTTTGATTGCATATCTTTTACCAAGTTCCTATCAAATCTTTTCTTTTTTTCACAACTTTCGTTAGTTAAGAATTTGGCGGAGCATGTGCCCAAGTGTATTATCTTCCTTTCCACCACTTATTGATCCATGTACATAACAACCAAGGGAAAACTTTTTTTGCACTAACAAAGTTGATGTACCAAAACAGATAACACTGCCGCATTTATTCCCGTTGCAGTAAAGACATTCCCATTTGTTTAATGCCTAACTTGGACAAATATGTCTACAATTTAAGTTCAATATGCATTAACTAATATATGTTAAATTATGGTTGATATGTTTGTTTAGATTACGGGGACTTCATTTTCTTTCTCTTAATTATTTTGTATTGAAAATGTGTGCTTCAATTGTATATTCTGGTTCGCACCATTTGAATTATCTACAAATTATCTACATTTAATCTACAATTCTACAATTTAACTATAATTTCTGGAAAAATATGTCTTCTTCTTGTTCGACGAGTTTTAATGTGAAATTCAGTCAAAACCAAGTCTAATCTTCACCAAAACCCCTCAAAATTGAGATATAAACTCCTAAACATATCTTCCCAATCTACAATTTATCTACAACTTATCTATAATTTATCTACAATTCTACAATTTAACTACAAGTGAACTACAATTTAACTACAATTTATGGAAAAATATGTCTTCTTCTTCTTCGACGAGTTTCAATCTAAAAATCAGTCAAAACTAAGTCTAATCTTCACCAAAACCCATCAAAATTGAGATATAAACTCATAAACATATCTTCCCATTCTACAATTTATCTACAACTTATTTAGAATTTATCTATATTTTATCTACAATATATCTACAATTTTACAATTGAACTACAATTTAACTACAATTTCTGAAAAAATATGTCGTCTTCTTCTTCGACGAGTTTCAATCTAAAAATCAGTCAAAACCAAGTCTAATCTTCACCAAAACCATTCAAAATTGAGATATAAACTCCTAAACATATCTTCCCAATCTACAATTTATATAAAACTTATCTATAATTTATCTACAATTCTATAATTTAACTACAATTGAACTACAATTTCTGGAAAAATATGTCTTCTTCTTCTTCGACGAGTTTCAATCTGAAAATCAGTCAAAACCAAGTCTAATATTCACAAAAATCCCTCAAAATTGAGATATAAACTCCTAAACATATTTCGAATTATTTACAACAACACCCAATCTAAACAAATAATGATTTTTGAAAATCCAAATTTGAATTCAAAGCTTTCAAGCCTTTTTATGGCTATCAATGGTGGAAAATATATGGAGAAGGAGAGAATTACGCTGCAATTGAATTTCTTCCGTTTTAAATTTTGAAATTAATGGTGATAGAATCACCATTAAATGTGATTCCTACAAATTTTTACATATATATAACGATGCGTATGCTATTGTTTACCATTAAATCCAGATTTTTATATTTAATGGTAATCACACATATAACGATGCGTATGCTATTGTTTACCATTAAATCCAGAATTATGTGTTAAATCCCACAGAGAAACACATAATTATCATTGCCTTAGCATTATAAGCATGTTCTCATTGAATCAAAAGGAGAATTACATGTCCGGGAAAAGAAAAACAGTACCTTAGTAGCAGTAATAAGTCCTTAGGGTAGAATCTATCTATTTTTAGTTTGGTACAATTTTTTGTAAATAAAATATGGTATAGATGGGTAAATACCAAATCATACACAATTTTGGTAATAAGGTTTGATATATGGTATATATATATGTAAAAATCCCTAAGAAATATTCCAAAAAGGCGATAGCATTAGCACCGTCTCTACGGCCCAATTCAGGCCCAAAAAGCGGTGTTGCTCCTACTCAATTATCAAGTTTCAAGTAATCATCTTCTTCCATTCACTTTAGGGTCAAAAAATCTTTTCAACCTTAGTAATTGGTTTTTTCTGGAGCTCCAATCAGCTATGTAATATTTTCTCTTGGATTAATTAATTCAGTCAATTAATTAATCAACTTCTTATCTGTTTTACTTTATTTGGGTCTATTTCGGTTTTTCTTTTTTGGGTTAAGTAAATAAATCCGGATAAAGAAAGTACTGGTATGACCTTTCATCAAAGTGATTTATTTTTCTCCTTTGGTGTTATTTTATGCATTCGTAGTTTTGATCAGCCATTTAGAACCATTCGGAGGTTAATATCTTTGGATTTACTTTTAATCCTATATCCCAAATAGAGATAGAAACTAAAATGGTTTATTTAATTATTCATCAATTTTGATGCATTGAGTAGCCCAAATCACTAATCCTTGGAATGAAACATATTTAGCTGATAAGTGAGCCTTGCTCAGTTGGTAAAGCACCCCACCTACGACCCTGAGGTCTTAGGTTTGAGTCATCAGGAAAAGAAAGTATGGAAAGACTATAAATCATTCTAATCTAGGAGTGGTTAAAAAAAACATATTTAGCTGAATAGATAGGTGAAACGGACGGGGGTTTAATTTCCCCAAGTAATTTGCCGAGTGAGTATTTCTCATTGTGTAATGGGATATTTTTTGTTTTACTATTTGTTACTAATTGTATTCCAACTGATCTTCATTTCTTCGATAATTGAAACATCTGCGTGTATTCATGGCGTATGATTCAAAATTCTGTAGATAGGGGTCAGCTTACTATCTTTTTTCTTTTTTTTTAATTTTATCAATTTTATAACAAAGAATATTTACACCAAAGATCATGATAGTAATTTTGGACTAACTACTATACTAATATCAATCTCACTTCTCTATTCTAACTATGATATACAATCTATAGAATAGTATGTAATTCAAAGGCTAAGGAAAATAATTGAGCTTGCTAAGTCCTAAATGCCATTTCTTACGTTTACTGCCTCGCAAATGAATCAACAGAACAATCTCACGACATAGCAATTCCTCCACATATGTGACACCATCAAATCTCATTTGGTTCCTCATTCTCCAGATTAATGCAGTAGTAGTAATGAATGCAGCAGCTGTAATCCCTTTATGCCATTGCCTGCTCTTGGCTAAGCTACAAATCCAGTGTAATTCAGTCTCCCAGCAGCCTACATTCCGAGTATATCCTAACCATTTACAGACTCTTTGCCATAGTCTATTTGTGCAAGCACATTCAAAGAAGAGATGATTGAACTCTTCCACTTGAGACTTGCAGAATACACAGTCCATTGGAATATGAATGCCCATAACCATTAACCTATCCACAGTAGGAAGGCTGTGGTGAGCTGCAAGCCAGGCTGTAAACTTGTGTCTAGGCAATACATTATCAATCAGCAACAAGTTTTTCCATGTGACTTTTGTAAAACTGGGCAGCAGTGAAGTATAAAGTTTTTGAATGCTAAACTTATTCAGCAAAAAAGTTTCTGCAATCCATTATTTTCCTGATAACCCAAGATGCTGTACTTGGAATATTGACAGAAAAAATGTTGCCTTTCTTGATGTAATAAGCATGAACCCATCGCACCCATAGAAAGTCTTTTTTGTTTGCCAAATCCCATAATAATTTTGATATAGCAGCCTTGTTCCACATAGATAAGTCCAGTATATTAAGGCCACCAGCAGAAACTGGCCTGCAAACTTTATCCCAAGCCACCAATGCTCTTCTTGAAATATTTGTCTTACCAGTCCAAAGAAATGTTCTACACATAGCATCAATAATTTTGAGTACCTTCTTAGGCAGAATGAAGATTGTGCCCAATATGATTGAATGACAAACACCACTGCCTTTATCAATTGGCTTCTACCAGCATAAGAAAGGAATTTGGCTGACCAACAAGTGATTCTTTCAATGAGAGGCAAGTAATGTCGAATGGCCAGCTTCTTGGAATCCAGAGGGATTCCTAAGTATCTAAATGGCAATTGTCCTTCAGTGAATCCCAAGATACTAATTAACTGCTCTTTAGTATGCTGTTGGATCCCAGCCAAGTAAATAGCACTTTTGCTAATATTAGCATGAAGACCATAGGCTGCTGAGAACTTAAGGAAAGTGTTATGCAAGATCTTGATAGGCATTTCATCAGCACGACAGAACATGAGCAAATCATCTGCAAAACATACATGAGAAATGTTAAGCTTCCTACATCTTGGATGGAAATTAAAGTTTCCATTCTTATGCAGCTGCTGCAGTAGTCTGTTTAGATATTCCATGGCCAATACAAAGAGATAAGGTGACATAGGATCCCCTTGTCGAATACCCCTCTTAGCTTTGAATGGCTTGGTGAAGCCACCATTCATTACCAAGGAATAAGAAACAGTAGAGACACAGGTCATAATCCAGTGAGTGAACTTGGCAGGGAAGCCCAGATCAATGAGAATCTGTTGCAAGAAGGACCATTCTAAGGTATCATAAGCTTTCCTAAGATCAACTTTGAGGACACATCTAGGTGAAATACCTTTTCTAGAATACCCCTTGAATACTTCATGACTTAACAGAATGTTATCAATAATACACCTCCCCTCAGTAAAAGCTGACTGTGATGGTCCAACTAAATCACCAATGACCTCTTTCATTCTTCTAATAAGTACCTTGGATATAATCTTGTATAGTGTAGTGCAACATGCAATTGGCCTGTAATCTTTGACAGTAGAAGGTGATCTGATCTTTGGGACAAGTGCTATAGCTGTTGTATTGATCATATAAGGCAGTTCACTTGAATAGAAGAATCCTTTAAGTGCAGAAAAGATATCATCCTTAACCAATTCCCAGTTTTTTGTAAAAAATTCTACTGGAAAGCCATCAACCCCTGGTGCCTTATCTGATGGCATATCCTTAACTGCTGCAGTAACCTCCTCCATTGTTACCTCTCTAATGAGAAATCTTTGTTGATCAAGGTTCAGACAATACTCTTCCTTCATGATTTGAGAATTCACACAAGGAAGCTCAACAGCACATTCTCCCATTAAAGAGTGAAAAACCTTCAAGAATTCCTGCTTAACAAATAAAGGCTCAGTCAATTTTATTCCATCCTCAGTATAAATGGAAGTAATATTGTTCTGTCCAGTTCTAATCTTCCATTGAGCATAAAAGTATTTTGTATTTGAATCTCCACATTCAATCCATGTTGCTTTTGACATTTGTCTCAATACTTTTTCTTCAATATTACTCCATTTCACAAGTTCCTCAAGTGCCTTCTTCTCCTTATAAATGAGCTCCTATGTGCAAGGGTTATTTTGCATCTGAGTTTGGATGATGTCTAGTTGTTCCCTGGCCTGAATAATGTTTTGTTGGTAAGCTGCCATATTTGAGTTGATCTCCTTCAGCTGCTGTTTTATACTCTTCAGCTTCTGCCAAATCTGCTGGATGGAGCTGCCTACCTGTTCTTGATTCCATGCCTGCTTAACAATGTGAGAAAATTGAGGGTGCTCCATGACAACATTGTACAATCGAAAAGGTTTGGGATGCAAAGGTTTATGCATTCCAAACTTGATAAGAATAGGGGAATGATCAGATATAGAAGGGTTCAAGTAATCTGCTTCCAAATGTCCAAACTGCTGCAACCACTGATAGTTACCTAATGCCCAATCAATCTTACTGTAGACTTGCTTATTAGACCAAGTGAAATGCAACCTTTTGATCTAATAGCAGTCAACTGGAGGTCAGAGATGACCTCTTTGAAATCCTTTACTTCAGCATCAGTCACAATAGATCCAATCCTGTCATTAGAATTGAGTACATTATTAAAGTCTCCACTAATCAGCCAAGCATTCTGATTAGGGATCTGAAATGATCTTAGATCACTCCAAAGATGATTCCTAAGTGAAGCAGTATTATGACCATATACCACACTTAAGTGAATATTGATCTGATTCCTTATATCTTCCACTTGACAATGAATAACCTGATCAGTTGTAGCTAATATATGCATTTGAATATTAGACTTCCAAATCAACCAGATTCTCCCATTAGCTGCATTTGAATAATTGCACTGCACCATCCAGTTCCTTGCAATCTTCCCTAATATCTTCTTTGATTTAGGCTCCTTTACCCTGGTTTCAAGGATTCCCATGACATCTACTTTATTCTTAGCTAAGAAGTTTTTCAACTCCTTTTGCTTATGAGAGCCATATGGGGTGTCAATCTCGCTCAATAGGAGGAACAAATGAGAGTTGTTTGCCCATTTGTGTGTCACGATTACCTCGCACCACATCTGCAACTGTTGGCTTCTCCACATGCATCTCCTTTGGAACCTCCTCAGCAACAAGCTTAGTTTTCTCCGCATGCAACTTTTTCGATTCCTCCTCAGCAACGAGATTTGTGAACTGTAATCTCTTCACAGCAACAGGTGAGACTGCTTCACTTTCCATCATAGAAATCTCGCATGAATTTGTCTCTGCATGGGTCTTCGATTGAAGCTTTTGAGGTAGAAAACTGCCAAAAGTCAGTTGTTTCAGCTCCTTAGTTGTTCCATTCTCTGGTGTTACTAGCTTCGTATCAGTAGGGGGTGGGTTGTTTCGCCGGCGACGAGCCATTTCATCGTCAAAACTGTCGTGCTAACGTGCGCACTTCACTGTTCTATTGCCCAGCTATCATGCGCCGAAAGCATTTTGCTCCGCCCCTTCTTTTCCAGCTTACTATCTTTCTCCACATAAACACCTAAATTATATATGTGAATAATTTTTAAACTTGTAACGTACGTCTAACTCACACGTTATGTGATGCACTCTTACCACTAGACTAAATCTTGAAGTATCTTCCTCTTTTTTTCAAATAAATAAAAATGAAAAGATTCTTTAAGAAAACCAAAACTTTTTGCCCAAAAATATAAAATATTAGGAAGATGGTATAGTTTTTCCCCAAAAAATAAAAACATCTTTCTTGTGAGCGTGAGTATTTGAGTGTACTATAGGGAAGTAGGGGTACGAGTCCAACTATTGCTTTATGGCCACATCTATTTGTTAGAATATACTACAAGCCATGCATATTGTTATAGTATTCTTTATAAATAATTATTTATTTACTTGTTTAAATTCAATAAACTTTTATTTTAAATAGATCATGTGTTGGTTTGTGCGTCCATTGCTTACATAGTAGATGATTTAGTGTATAGAGTTTAGCTTATACACGAAAGATTAAATCATCGGTTCTTGTAAGACATAAAAGTTAATGTTCACATTCTAATGATGGAATTGGACAAATCATCGGAATGATTGTAGCACAAGATTAAATATAATTTATCTTGATTATGGGAATGGTTTACTTCCAACTTCTTGTGCTAATACATTTTGTATGTATTGAAGGGATCAAGTAGAGATAAGTATTTTATACTGACTTTATAAAATAATTTCTCTAGTCCATTTAATGTACTTATACTCTTTATCATTATATAATTATTATTAGTTGTGTATGTCACTTGTTGTTTTGATTTATTAAAAGGCGAGATTCTTTCGCAAGTCAATAAGCCTGGTAAATTGGATAACATTGATATAAATTGGCGAAGTAATAATTAGTTGATGGAATCCATGTCTCGATTTTGAGATTGATGATACTCCTTTATGAAAGCTTATAAGTTTTCATGTGTATACCCAGCCGGTAAATTTTGTATCCTACACATGAAATAAGCTAAGTGTAAGTCAAAGGAAGTAATCGATAAATTAAATAGTCAGTAATTTAATTTGATTGATTAGTATCTGAATCTTAACATGGGGAGTTAAATAAGGTTTTATGGAAGAATTTCGAAATTGAACTAAGGAGTGCAATTACGAATTTTTAGTGGAATAATTTGTAATTTAGAAATTAATTTCGGAATTTCGAAA
This sequence comes from Nicotiana benthamiana, assembly GCA_034376525.1. Taxonomy (NCBI): domain Eukaryota; kingdom Viridiplantae; phylum Streptophyta; class Magnoliopsida; order Solanales; family Solanaceae; genus Nicotiana; species Nicotiana benthamiana. Next base: position 28,997,720 of record CM067334.1, on the reverse strand, counting down.
TTAATATCATAATAGGAAGCCTTGTTAATTAAATTCTATGGTCCCTACTGTTCCTAAATAATAGAAAATAGTGAAAACTGTTATTGAGTGGGAAGAGAATGTGGAAACCAGCCCTTAGTGGGAGAAGGAAACCTAATAGGTTTTGAAAACGGTTTTGACCTAAAAAAATACAGCTATATATATACATATAGGGGATGGACGTTTTTGACACAATTTCTGACTGCGGTTTCTACTACAATTTTGCCCACCCAAAATTCTCTTTTTCGGTTATTATTTGGGTAATACGGTAGAAGACTGTGTAAAGCTGATGGTGCTTTTTCAATCGAGGAACTGGAGAACGACATAGATTTGTTGTGTTTACGCTTCAAGAGGTAATCCTAAAATCTCCATACGTGCTAGTTGTTTAGATTACACGTGAATAAGATTCTGTTATTGCTTCCGGTATGGTATATATTCCATCAATTGGTATCAAATTCTACTCACGTCTAATTAAATAATTAGAATAAACCATAAGGATAAGTATCATGTTCTATGTGCAAGTTTTGAATTACATGCAATGTTTGTTTTTCTGAAAATCTGCACTGTTTTTGGTGTGATTATCTGTTATGGGTAATATAAATTATTCTAAAAACTTGATGTATCCTTTTAATATTGGTGATTTTGAGTTAGAATAATCTGAAAGTTGAATTTTATCATGTAAAACAGAAAAGCAAGTTTTGCCGAATTAGGGCAGAAAATCGGAGGTCAAAAAGTTGACGAACTTCGATTGACCTGAAATTTGGCAGGTCCATGCGAAACGGCCCAGTGAGCAATACACATGAATTTATTCATGAATGGAGCCATTTTTTGGGCTTTCGAGGTCGTTTAGATGGTGTTTTTACTGTTTTTCTTAAATTCTAAAATTTTTTGTTAGTTGTTACTAATTCCAGTAATTGTGGGGATCAATTCCCTTGGTCCCCGGGCTTAAAAATTAGTGTTATAGTATTTTTACACGTTTACATAGGTCTTCTTCCATATCGGATAAAAATAGTATGAATAATCACTATGTTATACTATTCATTGATTATTTGTATTTACTCTCCATCTGAGTATGCATATTGGTTCAATGGAACTAATATATGTTAAATGTTGATATTCACTTGGCTTAAATTAACAGTTTACTCTCCATCTAAGGATGACCTGTTTATGTTATGGAGTGAAAATCTGTCGTTATATATGTATATTTCAAGAAGCGCTCTTTCCCATCGAAATTTGTTGTTCAAGGTGCATAGATTGTATATATATAATGTGTTTTGAATTTTAATGTTCATAATACAAACTGATTTGATCTATTTAAATATTTAATGTTTCCAATATTGACAATGACTACTTTCAATCCCCTTACTGTCATTCTTACTCAAAACAAACTTGAGGGTCCAAATTATGTTGATTGGAAGCGAAATTTGGATATTACTCTAATTGCTGCAGAGTACAAATTTGTGCTCGATGAGGTGTGTCCAGAAAAACCTGGAGATGATGAACAAAAGGCTTACCAGAAATGGATTAAGGCTGATGAGATGGCGCGGTGTTACATTTTGGCATCCATGTCGAATGTTCTACAACATCAGCATCAGTCGATATAGTCTGCTTGTGACGTTATCGAAAATCTCAAAGAAATGTTCGGAGATTAGAATCGTGCGGCCAAGCAGACTGCCATGAAAGCCCTTCTGAATACCAAAATGGTTGAAGGTTCATCGGTAAGGACACACAGGTTGAAATGATCCTGCAGACTTTGCCTGACAGCTTTCAGCAGTTTCGCCTGAATTATAACATGAACAAAATGGATTTGTCCCTTGCGAAATTGCTGAATGAGCTGCAGTCGGCAGAGACTATTATCAAGTCCCAAGCTCCTCCCGTGGCATTGAATTTTGAGGCAAGTTCTTCTTATAAGCTGAGAGGCGGGCAGAAAAAGAAAAAGGCTCAAAAACCCTTTGTTGGTGGCGTGACTGCTGGTGTGAAAAAGGCTAAGGGCAAGTGTTATCACTGCAAGCAGCCCGGGCATCATAAGAAGCAATGTCCAACTTATCTGGCTAAGCTAAAAACCAAACCAGGTGATTTACATCTACCTGTCCTTGAAACATTTTTAGTGGTTGTTTCTACCATGTCATGGTGTGTAGGTTCAGGAGCCACTAATCATATTTGCACTTATTTGCAGGGGTTTCAGGTAACGCGGCGGCTAAGTAGAGGAGAAATCAATGTTTATCAAGCAGACAATTCAGCAGCCCCAGCTTTAGCATTAGGAAATATTAGTATTTCGTTTGATAGTGGTAGAGCTTTAGCGTTAAAAGACACATTATATGTACCTTCAGTTAGAAGGAATTTAATTTCGGTTTCTAGCGCTATGAGAGATGGTTATGATTTTAATTGTCATGACGTTGATAAATGTGTTATTACTCACAATAAGCATTATCTCTCTTCGACTACATTGATTAATGGTTTTTTTGTTGTTGAATCTATTCCTAAACTGTTACCACCTAAAGAACATAATAATTTCGATTTACCAAGTAAGAGAAAACGTTCTTCTGAATTGAGTGAAGCATATTTATGGCACTTGCGTTAGGTCATATAAATCCAAACAGAATTTCCAGGTTGGTCAGGGATGGACCTTCAAGTTCATTGAAAGTGGAGGTACTACCAACTTGTGAATCTTGTTTAGAAGGAAAAATGACAAAATGAAATTTCCCCTCAAAAGGAAATCGGGCAAGTGATAAATTAGAGTTAATTCATTCTGATTTGTGTGGTCAAATAAATGTCCAAGCAAGAGGTGATTTTGAGTATTTTGTGTCTTTCATAGATGATTACTCAAAATATGGATATATTTATTTGTTGCGTCGAAAGTCTGAATGTTTTGAAAAGTTCAAAGAATTCAAGACTGAGACTTAAAAGCGACATAATAAACATATCAAGACACTACGATCTGATCGTGGTGGGGAGTACCTCTCTACAGACTTCATTGGTTATTTATCAGAATGTGAAATTACATCTCAATTATCTACACCTGGAACTCCACAACAAAATGGTGTAGCTGAAAGAAGAAATAGGACTCTTATGGAAATAGTTAGATCAATGATGAGTTATTCCGATTTGCCTTCGTCCTTTTGGGTACATGCCTTAGAAACTGCGAATTACGTTCTGAACTTAGTTCCTTCAAAGTCAGTACCCTTGACCCCTACAGAATTGTGGACTGTGCGCAAGCCTAGTCTGGGCATATTCGAGTTTGGGGTTGTCCAGCACATGTGCTAAAGGGGAAAACGGATAAATTGGAGGCAAAAACGGATGTATACGTGTTTATAGGTTATCCAAAAGGGACAAAAGGTGGTTTATTCTATTGTCCTAAAGAGAAAAAGGTAATTGTTAGCACAAATGCCAAGTTTGTAGAAGAGGACTATTTGATGAACCATGTTCCTAGAAGTAAACTCGTTTTACAGGAACATATCAAAGGAATGGAAACTCAGTCATCTGAAAATCAAAACGACCATATCCAAACCCCTGAAGTAGATTTTGACATACCATTGCACCTTAGTAGTGGGAGAAATGTCAATAGACTTAATGTCCCAGAAGACCAAGTGCCCGAAGTCATACTACCACAAAGTAGTGGGAGTAATGTTGAGCAGACTGCACAACAGGAAGAAGTCGTTGATATCCCTGTGGATAGCATGGAGACTCATATTTCTGATGATGTTGTGGTTCAACCACAAAATCAAAGTGATGTAGTTGCAACTGATGTAGTGCGTAGTCATAGTGGGAGAGAAATAAGATAGTCAGTTCGTTATACGCTCTTGGGAGAATCATATGATAGGATCCTTGAGGAGCCTACCTTCGAACCTGTCAATTATGACCAAGCGCTACATGATAAGGATGCCGATAAGTGGGTTGCTGCTATGAAATCAGAGATGAAGTCTATGTACTCTAATCAGGTCTGGGAGCTTGTAGAACCAGATGATGGGGTTAAACCCATTGGATGCAATTGGATCTATAAGAAAAAGATAGGTGTAGACGGAAAAGTACAAACTTTAATAGCAAGGCTTGTAGCGAAAAGGTTTACTCAGAAAGAAGGGATCTACTATGAGGAAACCTTCTCTCCGGTAGCCATGCTTAAATCTATAAGGATTCTCTTATCTATTGCTGCTCATTATGATTATGAGATTTGGCAAATGGATGTCAAGACAACTTTCCTTAATGGAAGTCTTGATGAGTGCATCTACATGATGCAACCAGATGGTTTTATGGAAAGTGGCAAAGAACACATGTTGTGTAAGCTTAAAAGTCCATTTATGGACTAAAACAGGCATCTAGGGTATGGAACACCTGTTTTGATAAGGCGCATAAACTTTCGGTTTTGATCAGTGCCTTAACGAATCTTGTGTATATAAAAAGTGGGATGGAGACAAAGTGGCATTTTTGATCTTATATGTAGATGACATACTGCTCATAGGAAATAATGTGGGCATGTTGAATTCAGTTAAGCAATGGTTGTCCACACATTCTGATATGAAAGATTTGGGAGAAACGACTCATATCCTTGGGATCAAACTCTTGCGAGATCGCAAAAAAAGGATATTAGGCTTGTCCGAAGGTCTTTATATTTATACAATACTCTCCAGGTTTAGTATGCATGATTCCAAGAAAGGATTTCTTCCTTTCAGACATGGAATTTCTCTATCTAAAGATCAGTCTCCTAAGACTGATGAAGAGATAGAAAAGATGAAGGCGGTCCCTTATGCATCAACTGTGGGGAGCCTCATGTATGCTATATTACGCACTAATCTTGGGAAAGAGCATTGGACGGCGGTTAAACATATAATCAAGTACCTAAAAAAGATTAGGGATTACATGTTGATCTACCATTTGGATGACCTCGTACCTATTAGGTATACTGATTCGCATTTCCAATCAGACAGAGATTCTAGAAAGTCTACCTTAGGTAATGTGTTTATTCTTGAAGGTGGAGCCATAAGTTGGAGGAGTATCAAGAAAACTTGTGTTGCTGATTCCACCATGGAAGCCGAATATGTGGCAGCCTCTGAGGCAGCCAAAGAGGCAGTTTGACTTGGTAACTTTCTGAGAGAGTTGGGTGTGGTTCCCTCGATTCAAGCGCCAATTAAACTTTACTGTGATAATAGTGGTGCGGTTGCAAATTCAAAGGAGCTACGAAGCCATAAGAGGGCAAAGCACATTAAGCGTAATTTAATTCGTGATGTAGTGCAGAAAGGGGATGTAGTGGTCACCAAGATTGCGTTAGAGAACAACTTGGCAAATCCGTTTACTAAGAGCTTACCACATAAGACTTTTGATAAGCATGTAGAAGGAATGAGTGTCAAAATTGTAGACGCATGGTTATTAGTCTAAGTGGGAGATTGATAGTATATACTATAAGTCATGCGTATTGTTATTTTTTTTCTCTTAATAATTAGGAGGATCTATAGTGCTTCAACACTTCCCCTCCCTGGTGACTCGAACCCAGGACCTAACGGCCGTAGGTAGAGGTGGTTTACCAACTAAGCAAGCCTCACTTGTCATGCGTATTGTTATAGGTATTCGTTATGAATAATTATTTATTTACTTGTTTAAATTCAATAAAGTTTTACTTTAAATAGATCATGTGTTGGTTTGTGCGTCCATTGCTTACATAGTGGATGATTTAGTGTATAGAGTTTAGCTTATACACGTAAGATTAAATCATCGGTTCTTGTAAGACATAAAAGTTAATGTTCACAATCTATTGATGGAATTGGACAAATCCTCGGAATGAATTGTAGCACAAGATTAAATATAATTTATCTTGATTATGGGAATGGTTTACTTCTAACTTCTTATGCTAATACATTTTGTATGTATTGAAGGGATCAAGTAAAGATGAGTATTTTATACTGACTTTATAAAATAATTTCTCTAGTCCATTTAATGTACTTATACTCTTAATCCTGATATAATTATTATTAGCTGTGTATGTCATTTGTTATTTTGATTTGTTAAAAGGAGAGATTCTTTCGCGAGTCAATAAGCCTGGTAAATTGGATAACATTGATATACATTGGCGAAGTAATAGTTAGTTGATGAAATCCATGTCTCGAGTTTGAGATTGATGATACTCCTTTATGAAAGCTTATAAGTTTTCATGTATAAACCCGGCCAGTGGATTTTGTATCCGACACATGAAATAAGTTAAGTGTAAGTCTAAAGGAAGTAATCGATAAATTAAATAGTCAGTAATTTAATTTGATTGATTAGTATTTGAATCTTAACATGGGGAGTTAAATAAAATTTTATGGAAGAATTTCGAAATTGAACTAAGGAGTGCAATTACGAATTTTTAGTGGAATAATTTGTAATTTATTATGATGGAAATTAATTTCAGAATTTCGAAATTAATATCGTAATAGGAGCCTTGTTAACTAAATTCTATGGTCACTACCGTGTCTAAATAATAGGAAATAGGGGAAACTGTTGCTGAGTGGAAAAGAAAATGTGAAAACCTGCCCTTAGTGTGAGAATGAAACCTAACAGGTTTTGAAAATGGTTTTGACCTAAAAAAACGCAGCTATATATATACATATAGGGGCCGGACGTTTTTGACACAATTTCTGACTGCGGTTTCTACTAGAAATTGCCCACCCAAAATTTTCTATTTTCGGTTATTATTTGGGTAACACAGTAGAAGACCGTGGAAAGCTGCTTGTGTTTTTTTAATCATGGAACTGGAGAACGACATAGATTTGTTGTGTTTATGCTTCAAGAGATAATCCTAATATTTCCATACGTGCTAGTTGTTTAGATTACACGTGAATAAGATTCTGTTATTGCTTCCACTGTGATATATATTCCATCACTATTATAGGTCCATTCTTGTTTGTACTCCTATTACAAGCACTTTGACAACGAATTGCATTGGATCGTGGATGTAAAGCTCTTATCAATATCTCCCCTGAAGACAAAGGAAATGTGTTAATTGAATTATACACGAAGATGCATGTGTCGCTACTTTATATAGAAAATTCGCTACTTTGTCGCTCCTCCTTGGCCGTTGCCTACCGACTTACTGAAGTATACTATGACAATGCCAATTACCAAGACATGATATGTGCCCCATCAATAGATGCCGACTTGTTGATCATCTGCGTATACTTAAACTTTTATAAGAGTATCTACTGACACACTTATTATTACAATGTTCTCTATTATAGAATTTGGACTTCATGATAAATCGGATGATTTATATGAAGAAAGCGGCAAACTAGATTCCGACTCTGATATGAAAGAAACAAGAGTGGAAAGTTTTTTTTCTTTTGACTTGGGCTGAGAAGGGTTCTGGGGTCTCTTTCCTTGGAACTTTGATGCCAAATGAAATGACCGACAATTCCGGTATTCTCCAGCTTTGAAGATGTGTGACATTCACACGTATACAACAATATTGTTTACCATCAAATCAAAATCGGATAACAATTCAATTTGTAAGTGGTTGTAAGAATACACGGATTAATTTGATGCAAAATGACAAATTGAATTAGAATAAACATATAAATAAAGGTATAATAAACCCAAACGACGCAAGGAGATGATTTCAGCCTTAGTGCAACGTTCACCCTCGATCCGGGCTCACAATGCCAGTATTGATGAACAAGAAAAAAGAGCTTTTGATAATAGTAAAAATAATAGTATATTGCTTTTGAGTACATGCTACAATGTGTCTAATGAATTATCATGCTCCCTTTATATAGTAGAAAAATCTTACTCTAGATACAATTCTATAAAGGGCAACAAATCTTATGTTTAACTGACTACCGGTTCTTCATCGATGCGTGCCGAGATTCACGTCGTGATACCAGACCGATCACGGATATCATGGCCTTCTGTTGGTCGTATTTGATTGCCCGAAAATGTTCTCAAAAGTCATTCAGGATTAGGATCGACCCCGAATTTGTGATCCCGATATTCTCGAGGATGGGTGTCATGCCCTTGGACTCTGACTCGATGAGAACCTTGCTTCGATTCCGGTCCTTTGTCATAGTATTTTGAGCTCGACTTAACTCATCAGAGACTGGGGCCATGAGCCCTATTTTACCCTTATACAGATGGTCCCCTCGTTTCTCGGAGAGTAAATGATGAGAAGCGACATCAGCTCTCCGATTCCTTCTTCGATACGCCGTGATATAAACAACAAAAAGCCAAAAACGTCTCGTTAGTCATGTCATTGTGGCAATAAATGCGTGTCAACCGCCAGTCGGTTGTCCTTGGATGCGAAGTGCCACGGAACCCCTATAAATATCACCTCCTTCGTTCATTTTTTACTTCACATCAAACTTTCTACCCATATACCCTCAGGATTTCTCTTTTTCATACTCTAGCTTTTTTACCCCCACTGCTCAAGGTTCTTCAGTTCGTTGCAAAATTCTTGTTTATCATCCACTCAAGTCAACATATTTAAGCTTCCAACTTTCAATCTTTCTCTATCTTTCTCAAGTTTTCCCCTATTATAATGGAAAAAGTCTTACGGTGCCCACTAAAGTCGAGGAGATTGCCCCAGGTGTAGTTGTTAGGAGCCGGCATAAGGTCCCATTTGAAAATATTTGCCTCCGGGGGGTGTTCGGTTAATGATGACTTCAAGGTCGAGAAGCCATCTTTGGTCCAAGGCTATGTGAGGCGGTGCCATGGTATATTTGTTCTATTATCGAGGCCGTTCTCCCTACAATTCAGAAGGATTGCAGTTGGTTGGATAAGTAAGTAGTGATTCCTGGGCCTGACGATGATATCACTACACACGTTGAGAGATATCTTAGTTTTTACACTTATCCCTTTATGTTGGGCCAGGTAGACCTGGTCATCTTAGACGTTTGTAGGAGGTACGATGTATGCCTTAGAAAATTCATCCTTCACTGTGGAGGATCGTGATCCTCCTCCTCTTTGTGAATAAAACCGACGCATGCAGATTTTCTATCGATCATATACTCTGCTTATATAGTCCCCGAATGTTTTTGGGGGACTGATAAAGCTTGTACCCCGGGCCAGCAAAGTTCTATTCTTAAACATCAACGAGGACTGGGACCGAGGCTGGCAAGGACGCTTTGTCTGGGTAAGGACTGGTGACCTGATTCCCGTCGAGTGAAGGTCGTTCCCTGAGAAGTGGAACATATCACGTAAGTGTGACTTCCTTTTAAAAGTCTATTTTGTGTTTTGCCTTCCCTTTTCCTTATCGGTGTTTGTTGTGGCGCAACCCTTGCTCGAGTTCCAAATGCCATTCCTCAGCTCAAGGAGTGGATCAGGGGAATTTGTTTGTAGATGCCTCGTGCCGAGCGCTCTTGGCACGAGCTCTCGGAAGGTTGTTGAGAGGCTCAATCTGTCGGTAAGATTTCTTTTCTTAAATGGGCGGACTTCCGTTTTTCTAATATTAGGTCCTCATTGCTTCCTTTCTTGTTTTTGCGGGCTTGCCCAAGACCATTGAGCTAAGGCCCTTGGTAGGGGTTGAGGGTCTACTTGTTGATATTTCCACTTCGGGGCAGCCCGAAGCCACAACTAGAGAGAAGAAGAGGAAAAGGGCCTGATCTCCTCGAACTCAGATAAAAAGAAAACAAATAGAAGGTTGGCTCGTAATCCAAAGGAAAGTTCTTTCACCCGAGTGCCTAGCCTAGACCTGGTTTTTCAACTCAGGGACGAGCCAATAGAGGATGAACTCTTTGTGTCTTGTGAGCCGTCTGCTCTCAAAGAGCGGGTGGCAATCGAGCGTGAAACAACAGAAGCTAGTTCCTCTCTAGTACTCGAGACTGGTGCAACTCAGATGGCCAGGGCTTTTCGAGATGCCAGTTCCACCCTGCTTGGTATTACAAAAATCGTAAGGTTGCCCTCATTTACAGAGTCGATGTTTGATGAAGCTCGAATGATGAAGGAGTGATCCAACAAATTGGCCCATAGAGCTGACAATCCCATTCGATGCTTTCTTGATGGTATGGATCCAACCTCTCCGGAAGACATCACCAGTTTGTGTGACATAGCAATGTCGAGAAAAATTTCATCCTCGAAGGTTGGTAGGCCTAACTTGAGCCTGAGCTTGATTAACCAGTTCCCTGCCCCGAGCATGAATCCTTGGTCAAAATCGGTCAATTGTGATTAATATTTTGAAGGATACCCGAGTTCTCCCCCATAGGGATAGCTAGTTACCTCCGATGGCTGGTAACCAAAGAAGATCAGGCAAAAATGAATGAGGTGGATGTGCCATGCTTGTTTAATGAAGCGCAATAGGCACTAAACATGGTAAGGTGTTACAAGATTCTTTTATTTTTCAAACTCAATTCTTGATGATTCTAATTCCATTCCTCATATTTGCAGGCCTCGGTTGTCTATTATGAAACCTTCCTTCGGTATCGAGATGAGCTGATCCAACTTGAGGTCGAGGTCAAGGAGCTTGTTATGAAGAGGGACGTGTATAAGCTTCTCAGTGAGTAATGTGAAGGAGAGGTTGAGAACCTTCAAACCACACTGGACGCGGCTCAGAAAGCACACGCATCCTAGTGGAATAGGTAAAAATCTTTGAAGTTAGTGATGACCAGCTAGACATGGTGACTAATGGTCAAAATCTACATGTCCAGTAGAAGGTTGATTGGGTCGACCAGCTCCGGGACGGGATGGATGAAGTCAAGGCCATGGCCAAAGAATGGAAGGCCAAAATGGATCGATTGACTTCGAAAAAGGAGACTTCTTGAGAGCAGCTGGGCTCGACTGAGGCCCAACTTTGCGATGAGGGAGAAAGTTGAGGCTTGATCTAAAAGAATTAAAGACCTCCAGTCTCTACTGGGTTCAATTGTTGCCGATCGGGATACCCTTGCCAAGGAGTTTAAAGCAGCCAAGTTAGTGCCAGAGCCGATGCTGAGGAGATTGTGGCCTAGTGCAAAGCTGATGCTGATGCAGCCCAGGACCGCTTGAAAGACGTTGTTAATTACATGATGAGGCAATGCCGAAGAGAGGCCCTCGAGGAAGTACGTGCCCATTGTTTCGACTTATCAGCCGAGATTTAAGATGCTACAAGGCTCGAGGCCAAGGATGAGGCCAAAAAGTTTGCATATCTCAAGGACGAAAAAGGCTCTGATTGTTCTGGCGTGTCCGAAGGCGGAGAAGTCTCTGATGGCCCCGGTGATGAGGCGGGCTCCGGCGAAGACCAGGTTGCTTAGGTACCTTGTAGTTTTTGTTTGTTTTTGTGCTATATATATATATATATATATATATATATATATATATATATATATATATATATATATATATATATATATATATAAGATTGATCCTTTTTCATTCTTTCTTTATGATTGCAACGATTTTGAATGGCTTAGAATGTAATAATAAGTTTTGTTCAGAGGTTCGAACAAGGATCATTCTACAAGTAATTTTGCTTAGGATTCGTAAGGGCTTGGTACGACCAGAAACTTTCTTCTAAATGCTTACTTAGACATTTTTAAATTATAATTTTTTGGAGGGTAGCCTTTTAAGTTGGGGTATTTCCAAATAGGCTTATTACCCCAGGCTTCCATAGTTGAGCCATCCGGGCTTGCCAAGGACGACAGTCCCCGAGAGGGGTGACCGTAGGCTTTATGTTTAGGCACTGGTTAATCGGTTTTTATGCCCCAGGATTTGATTGCCCGAGCTATCTGCACTTTCCTTGGATAAGATTTCCCGAGTAGGGGATGATCTCTTGGATATAGAAATAGATGTCCCTAGGGCCCGATATCCTTAAGAACCAAAACGTAGAAGTTTTTTAAGAGACACCATATGTACCCGCAAGGTAGAAACTTTCTTTAATTTCTATTTAGAACATACAAGATAGAAAATGTATACAATCCTCATGCTTACGTGGTCTATGTGGGCACAGATCATTTGAACGTTTGGCCTTTACAATAAATCTTATCCACCAACCCCACACTTGTTCAAGCACCAAATTTCCTTCCTTGTTAAAATCATTATTCGAGGTTGATGGCCTCCAATATTCGAGGTCGACTATAGAGAGGGCTCAGATACAACTGATGTGACCCCTGACTCCAATTTATAGCCAGTCTTCAATTCTAAATTAGTACAATTCATTGTTGCCTCATTTAAAACCTTTCCGGAAAATCCATTTGGGACAAAATCGGTTCAAGGAAAAAAGAGCACAACGCGTGCTTTTACGCCAAAAGGTCGCATCCTTCTTTGATCGTTACCTGCAAGAGTTAGTCCAATCCGTAATATATGTAAAGGAAATAAATTAATGGGGCCGTATCTCTGCAGTAGTATCATTTTAAGTGGGCTACTTTCAAGTTACTCGGTACTCCCTCACCGTCTAGTTCTTCCAGTTTGTATGATCTTTTGCCGGTGATCTCGATAATTTGATATCAACCTTCCCAATTCGATCCCAATATTTTTTTCATTCATATTTCGAGTACTTAGTGTCACCTTACTGAACACCAAGTCCCCAACATTGAAATATCGAAGGTTGGCTCTTCGATTGTAATACCTCTCGATTTGTTACTTTTGGGTGGCCAACCGGACAAGCTTTCGTCTAAAAGCTCCAGACTCGTACTTATGACCTCTCTTTGGACTCTTCGGCTGCATATTGGAACCTGAGACTCGGTTCTCTTACTTCAACTAGTGTTAGAGGTCTTACACCATTGACCAACGAGAATGAGGTGGCTCCGATACTGGATTTTGAGGTCGTACAATACGCCCAAAGGACTTCGGGCAAAATTTTCTTCCATTTTCCTTTGGCGTCGGTCAACCTCTTTTTGAGGTTTTGGAGTATGTTTTTGTTTGTGGACTCCATTTTCTCGTTCTCACTAGGGTGATAGGGTGTTGATAGGATCCTTTTGATCTTGTGGTCCTCGAAAAGCTTGTTCGTTTTACTGCCAATGAACTGCTTCCCATTATTTCACACGATCTCTATCAACATTCCGAACTAGCATATTACGTGGTCCCAAATGAAATCAATAACTTTATTTTCCCTTACTTTCTCAAAGGCCTAGGCTTCCACCCATTTAGAAAAATAGTTAGTTATAAATAATATAGCTTGAGCCTTACCGGCTGCCTATGGCAGGGGGCGATGATTTTCATCCCATATTTCATGAATGGCCAGGGTGACATGACCAAATGCAACAAGTACTCGCGCTGATGAATCATCGGAGCATGCCTCTGACAACCATCACATTTTTGTACAAACTTCTTCGCGTCCTTTTCCATGTCGATCCAGTAGTAGCTGGCTCTGATTACCTTACGAACTAACGATTCGGCTCCCGAATGTTTTCTGCATGTGCCTTCGTGTATTCCCCTCAAAAAATATTTGGTATCCCTCGGTCCTAGACATATGGCGAGTGGGCCACCAAATGTTCTTCTGAATAGGGTACCGTCTTCGGCAAGCTGAACAGGGCCGCCTTTGTACATAAAGCTCTTGATTCTTTAGGATCAGAGGGCAGTTTTCTGATCTTCAGGTAATCTATATATTCGTTTCTCCAGTCCTAGATTAAGCTTGTTGAGCAGAGCTCTTGATTATATAGGATCCAATGGCATTTTTTCGGTCTTCATATACCCATATATTTGTTTCTCCAGTCCCAGATTAAGCTTGTTGAACATAGCTCTCGATTCTTTAGGATCCAATGGCAGTTTTCCGGTCTTTAGGTAATCTATCTATTTGTTTCTCCAGTCCTAGATTAAGCTTGTTGAGTTTATCTCAGCGTGGCCTTCTTCCACTATCGATTTCATGAGTGGTACGACCATTTTTGAGTTGAATTCATCATCATCGAACAAAGATCCCAAATTAGCGAAAGCATCGACTTCACAGTTTTGATCTTGAGGTACATTCTGCAGAGTCCACTCCTTGAATCAATGTAGCGATACATGTAGTTTATTCAGGTATCTTTGCATCTGTTCCTCTCTGACTTCGAATTTCCCATTGACTTGTTTTACCTTAAGGAGGGAGTCGCACTTAGCTTCAATCACCTATGCTCCCAGGATTTTAGCCAGTTCGATAATTGCAATCATAGCCTTATACTCGGCCTTGTTGTTAGTCAATTTTACAGTCCTAATAGATTGTCTAACTACATTACCTGTCGGTGGTTTCAATACAATGCCAAGTCCGGACCTTTGTGCGTTCGAGGCACCGTCCGTAAAGAGAATCCAGAATTTTTTAGGAAATCCCCGAGTGAAAAAATAACTCATTCTTAACCTCGAGAATTAGGGTCGGCACTAAGTCGGCCATAAAGTCCACCAAAATTTGAGACTTGATGGTGGTTCGGGGTCGATATTCGATATCGTACCTCCTGATTTCCACGACCCATTTGGCCAATCGTTCCGAGAGCTCAGGTTTATGTGTTATGTTTCTTAAAAGTTAAGTAGTCACAACACATATTGGGATGGTATTGAAAATATGGTTTCAGCTTCGTAGAGGCTCTTAGCAAAGCGAGCGCCAATTTTTTAAGTGAGGATACCTAGTTTCGGCCTCAGTAAGAACTCTGCTAACATAATAGATAGAAAATTGAGTACCTTCTTCTTCCAGGACCAGGACTCCACTTACTGCAACCTCGGATATCGCTAAGTACAGGTACAACTGTTCGTCTTCCTATAGAGTGTGCAGCAAAATATGGCCTCGAGAGGTATCGCTTGAGTTCCTCCAAAGGCTTGTTGGTGCTATGGGGTCCACGAGAAGTTCTTCTTTTTCTTCAAAAGTGAGAATAACCAATGGATCTTGTCGAAGGGCCTCGAGATGAATCGACCTAAAATAGCTATGCATTTGGTTAACCTTTGTACGGACTTGATGTTGTCTACTACGATAATGTCATCTATGGCCTTGATTTTGTCAGGATTGATCTCGATCCCCGGGTTGACACCATGAATTCTAGAAATTTTTTGGATCCGACTCCGAATGTACATTTTTTGTGTTGAGCTTCATATTGTACTTCTTCAATGTGTTGATGGTTTTCTGCAAATGCTTCAAATGGTCCTCTTCTCGCAGGGACTTAACCAACATATTGTCAATATAAACCTCTCTTAATTTTCCTATTTGTTCTTCGAACATCCAATTTATAGGCGACGGTAAGTGGCGCTGGCATTTTTAGTCCATATGGCACTACATTATAACAGTAAGTGTCGTACTTAGTGATGAAGGACAGTTTTTTCTGATCGCCTAGGTCCATCCAGATTTTGTTATACCTGGAATAGGCCTCGAGAAAATTGAGGATCTCGTGGCCGGCCGTTGTATCGATCATGCGATCGATGTTGGACAAAGAGAAAGAGTCCTTGGGACATGCCTTATTCAAATTTTTATAGTCTACACGCATTCTTAATTTATTCCCTTTTTTAGGGACTACAATTATGTTTGCTAACCAATCCGGGTACTTAACCTCCTGAATGGACCCTATTTTAAGGACTTTAGATATCTCCTATTTGAGAATGCATGCTTGACTTCGGATTAAGGCCTCCTTTTCTATTTGACTAGATGGACTTTGGGTCCAGGCTTAGCTTGTGAGTGGTTATTTCCGGGGTGATCCATGTTGGAAACACGTTCTCAAAGCATTATACTAAAACGTGTGTTCATATGTGTAGGTTTTGATGAATGACAAACGATGCGCAAATTGATATATGACGAAGTTCAAGTACAAACGTACAATTGATATATATAACGAGATTCAAGCATAAGACCAAGTTTTATAGTTTTACATGAGTCGTTCTTAACTGTGATCTTGATCCGACAACTTGACTCATGACATGGCTTCTCTCGTAAAATTATTTTTACAAAATCATGCATATTTTATTTAATGCTAAATGATTTTAAATCATGCATATTTACTTTAGTCAAAATGATTTTTAAACATGCCTCAAAAATCTAGACTAAGATAATCGATTATGTACTTATGATAATCGATTATGTTAAGCCAAGACTGCATGACAATCGATTGTGAACTAATGACAATCGATTGTGTTAAGGCAGTGAGCATCAGATTTTTCAAATCTGCATGACAATCGATTGTGATGAGGCAGTGTCCATCAAAGTTTTTCAACCTCAAAATAATCGATTGTGAAGTTAATGACAATAGACTGTGATGAGGCAGTGTCCATCAAAGTTTTTCAACGCTCAAAATAATCGATTGTGAAGTTAATGACAATCGATTGTGAAGAGACAGTGTCCATCAGATTTTTCAAAGTCACAAAATAATCGATTGTGAACATATGACAATCGATTGTGTTGAGGCAGTGTCTTCCAGACTTTTTCAAAGTTATTAAATAATCGATTGTGAGTATATAACAATCGATTGTCACGAGGCAGTGTCTAAATTGATTTTTCAAGACTGATAAATAATCGATTGTTAACATTGCACAATCGATTGTGAAGCTGACCGTTGTCGTAAAGTTTTCAAATACCGTCAGGTAATCGATTATTGATTTTGTATAATCGATTGTTGAAATTAAAATCTGGAAAGGATTTTTTGAACGTTGCTGAGTAATCGATTATTGATTTTGTATAATCGATTGTTTTACGTAAAATCTGGAAATGATTTTTTGAATGTTGCCAATAATCGATTGTTGATCTTGAATAATCGATTGTTAAGCGTAAAATCTGGGATTGATTTTTGGAACGATTGGCAAACAATCGATTGTGGATTCTTGACAATCGATTGTCACAGTAAAATCAGCAGTTCTTAATTGGCAATTAGGCAACGGTAATGCCAAGTTTTTCAACTATAAATACAGCTTCATTTCAGTGTTTTGAACACAATAACACACAACAACTGATCATATAATTGCAATAAGCTTGCATGCTCTATTGCTTATCATTTTATATTCATTACATAAGTTTTTGAGAGCCAAACTCTTGTCGAAAGTTGTTGCGATCTTGAGCGTATTCTTTTACTCATATCTACTCATTAAGGAGTGTCTTGTTTGAGTGCTTAGTGTTTTGTACACTTGAAGAGAATTGTTATTCTCTTGTTGTAAGAAGGAACTTGTGTTTCCTTGGTTGAAGTCTTGGAGTGTTGTATCTCCGAGCAAAGGTAGTTGAGGCTTGTGTCCTCAAGTTGTGAAGGAACTTGTGTTTCCTTTGGTTGAAGTCTTGGAGTGTTGTATCTCCGAGCAAAGGTGTTGAGGCTTGTGTCCTCAAGTTGTAAAGGTTTGTTAAGCACCCGGAAGCTTGACAAGTTAGTGGAAATCTCGAGAGAGTCTCTCGGGGACTGGACTAGCCACGGGTTGTGGTGAACCAGAATACTTCGGTGTGTTCTTTCTTATTTATCGCACTTATTTATTTCCTGCAAATTTTAAATTCCGCAAGTTTACGCTAATTTTTATTATAACGCTATTCACCCTAACGCTATTCACCCCCCCCTCTAGCGTTAAGCGTATTATCTAACACATGTCATATCAAGGTGGGGCCAAGTGAAACAATCTATGTTATCTATAAGGAATTTAATGAGTTTTTTTCTAATTTTGGGACATACCCCATCTCCAAGTATACCTTATGATCGGGAAAATTCTTGATTAATATGACTTGCTCCAGTTCCTCGACAGTTAATTTGGTGGCATCGGAATCATTGGGGGCTATGAAAGGCATGGGAACCCCGTAGTCATCATCTTCACCTGTCCCCTACTTCTCTGGTTGGGTCGGGGTCGATATCGTTAATTGCTATTTGGTTTCTTTATTGGTGACCAAACCTAGATCTGTTGGTGTTAAAAGTGCAGATATCGGGATCACCTCTTTGACCGAAAACATCTCATTTGTGGCTGGTTGTTATCCTAAATTGTTTTAATCCCTCCTGGAATTGGGAATTTCAACACCTGGTGCAGCGTCGAGGGCACTGCCCTCATGTTGTGGATCCACGGCCTCCCGAACATAGCATTGTACCTC
Source organism: Nicotiana benthamiana (assembly GCA_034376525.1). NCBI lineage: Eukaryota > Viridiplantae > Streptophyta > Magnoliopsida > Solanales > Solanaceae > Nicotiana > Nicotiana benthamiana. The sequence goes on along the minus strand of CM067334.1, from coordinate 28,979,839 downwards.
ATATCTCCTTCGATCAATGGTTCCAACGATGTTCACTGGTAACATTATATCCCCTTTAGTAGTCTCACATGACATGTTGAATCTATTTAGAACTCGGACTGCTGGCACGATTTTGTCTTGTATACCGAGCTGCTCCACGACCCTTGATATGATGATATTGGCCAAGACACCTGGATTAATTAACACATGCTTAACTTGAGATTTACTTATGAGTATATACATTACCAACGCATCATTGTGGGGATGCATAGTGCCTTCGCGTCCTCGACATAGAGAGACAAGGTTCCCTCTAGCATGTAATCTCGAGTCTGTTTTTCCCTTGTCATAGATACTTTGGTGTGTTTTAACATAAGCCCCCGGGTAATGTCGACCCCACTGATGATCATCTTAATGGCGTGCTGAGGTTCTTTCAACTCGATTGGTTTTCCAGAATATCTGTTCCTACAATGGTTCTTGGCTCGATTGCTCAGGAACTCTCGGATATATTCGTTGTTGAATAGTCGAGCTACTTCCTCTCTTAATTATCGACAATCTTTTGTTCCATGGCCGTGAGTGCTATGATATTTGCATATTAAGATGGGATCCCTTTGGGCTATATTGGATTGTAGGGGTCGAAGCCACTTGGTGTCTTTGATGCATATGATGACACTTTTTTAGACCCAACGGGCCTATCGAAAGTGTTTTTTCCTCATGAGTCCCCGATTATTTTGACCTCAATTGCTTATCCTTTTACTTTCATGGAATTTTTCTCAGACCCATTACCTCTTCAGTCTCTATTGAATGTATGATACCGATCCATGTTTGATCTTGGTTCACGATCAATGTCTCTCTTAACTTTGTCTACAGCTTTGACGGGATAAATGGACCAGAGGGGGCCCCAAGATGATCATCTTCGACCTTAATTTTGTATTGATACTAGTTTTGCACACCGGACCAAGTAATAGTCAGATACTCTATTAGATTTTGCTTCAATTGCTATGAAGCCAATGAGCTTTGAACATTGAGTCCTCGGGTGAAGTCCGGAACGGACCAATCATCCGCAACTAGAGGCAGGTCCATCCGGAAATTGGGACATGAATTCTCTGAGCATCTCATTATCTCTCTGTTTCACTTTGAAAAGGTCTGACTTGCTGGTTACAACCTTGATGGCTTGGTGTGTGCTTTCATGTAGGAATCTGCAAGCATAACCAAAAAGTCAATAGAATTAGGGTGTAAGTTGCGATACTACATCATACCTCCCTTCGACGGAGTCTCCTTAAACTTTTTCAGTAAGACGGACGATCTCATCCTCCAAGTCGTTCCCTTTTGACTTGTATTGATATTGATTTATGTTGAAAAGGTTGGCAGATGTTGTGTTATGCTCAAGATCGTGAATTTAAGGTATGTGAGGTTAACTCTATATGTTTTGGAATATTAATGATTCCCCCTACACTACATTTCTTTTACGACATTACTAGTTACCTTAGAAATATAATTAAGCCTAGTTCCTTGAATAGGTTCAAAACTTCTATGATATAGCTTCATAACCCGTTCATAAATTTCATTATGAATATTGTGAGCTTAGTGAGTAATCAATATGGACTTGGTTTTGATGCCCACGAGTCTCAATCTAGATTACTCGTATGTCATAAACAATTGAAATTTTGATTTTCATAATCAATTCAAGAATACATGTCTCAGTGTAGTCCTATTCAGTATTACAATATCATATAACTCACTATGATTCAATATTTTAGCATCACATATTGCAGTATGATTCTCATTTCCTAAATTTAAATCCCTAAATGTTAAAACACCTGTATTTGGGCTTAAGGCCGTAGTATTCTTTATGCATATTTGGGCTTGAGGCTGTAGTTTATACTTTATGCATGTTTAGGCCTGAGGCCGTAGTTTATGCTTTATTCATTTTTGGGCCTGAGGTCATAGTTATATATACATATATTTGTGCCTGAGGCTGTAGTTTGTGCACATATACATTGGGCTCGGGCCGTAGTTTATTCAGATAAATAGTTCATTCATCATTTAGAAGAGGTAGTATTCATATTCTTACTTCTTTTATTCAGTTATTAGTTGTCAATTATTATTTCAGTTTCAGTTTCAGCAATTATCATTTCAGTTCTCAGTTTCAATTTCAACATTTACTTTTCTTTCTTTCAGTTGCTTTACATACCGGCGCAATTCAAATGTAATGGTGTCTGTTTCACTGGGGGCCTGCATCTCAACATATAGATAATGATTTATAGGTACACGATTCAGAGCGTTGGAATTTTCATACCAACTATTTAGTGATCCCCCTTTCTTTAAGGGCATTATAATTACCTTACAGTCTTTAGTATTTTCAGGTAGTTTGTGTTATAAGTACTTCATTAGAGGTTTCAAAGACTAGAATAACAGTTAGACAAAGTCACATGCTTTTCATGTTAAGCAATGTTAGCTACAGATATACTCCAGACTTGTGTTAGCGTTTCCGCACATTAATTTAAATCATTCATAATTTCAGTGCATCAACATGTGTTAGTTTATCTTCCGTTTTCAGTATGTTATGATATCACATATTGATTCAGCCAGCCAATTGATTTACTCGGTCACAATAGTCCGGCTCCGGGTGCCATGTTATGTCCAGGTTCAAGTTTAGAGCGTGACATAAACCAAAATCAAAAAGAGAAAAGCCGAACCATATCGAAATTAATTAGGTATGGTATTGGTAGCATTTTAATAGACCTAATACCGGACCAAAATATTTAAATACCCTACCATACCATCCGACGACCATCCCTTAGTAATACCTTGAAAAATAAGGTTAAACAGAGACTCGAGTTGTGATATTAAGAGGTAAATTTTACGGGTAATCATTTAGCTTTGTACTCATTACCCAAAATTTAATTTTTTTGTTACGTAAAAATCATTCAATTTTTGTGTTCATTACCTAAAAGTCTCCTTTCTTTCTTTTGTTTCACATAAATTATTTTACTATAGTCATAATATTCACTTTGACTAGATTTTATAAAATTTTCACCTGAAAAGTCTAATATGTTCTTGACATTATAAATTCTCTCATTTATATAGTACGTTTATATTATATACTATATAAAATATTTTACCTATATATTTTACTTATAAATAAAGTAACTGAATTTTTTTAAATAATATATTTGTACATTAATTTCCTTGATGTTACATTTTGAAGATATATATGTAGCATTATTAATTTATCAGTAATATTACTGTGAACAAATCTCAAATCATCATTCTTAATCATACATAATCAAAGGTTTTAATGAAAATTATAAAATCAAAACTCATATACTTATCAGCGAAGCTATATTCGTTAATCCAATAAACAAAATATCCACATTTAGCACACTATCACATCAAATTGATACTTTTAAATAAAAGATATTAATAGATAAAGCTTTAAAAAAATTAATATTAAACATAAATATCTTTTAAGAAAAAATTAAGCCAATACTATTCGAAATTTAGTTGTTTGTGAACATGAATTTCACTTGGAAAAAAAAATAAAAATTAGTGAATGAACCCTATTATTTGACTTGAAATAATCCTCAAACTCCCTCTAGTCTACAAGAAGTGACTATTTTACTTTTGGCACATTCAATAAAAAAATATATAATTCTAGAAAAAATGATATATTCACTAAATTATCGTTAACTAATTATTACCTTGACGCATTGACGCATTGAAACATGTAAATAAGGGTAAATTTTAAAAAATAAATTTACTTCATTTTTTTTATTATGTAAATAAACACTTATTTTGAACCAAAATAAAAAAGTAAAATGGTCACTTATTATGGACAGGAGGGAGTACTATTTAATATTATAATTTTTATCTCCTATAGTAAAAGTTGATACCTTATTTATTTTAAATAAATACCCTTTAAAAAAATTATATTTTATAGTTGTCTTTTGATTTTTATAATCAAATATCTATTTTTGATCACATCCTACCCTTAAGTCTTTAAATAAGCTTTGTAATATTTTTTTCTTTCTCCTCAAATTTCTCGTATCCCCTACACCATTTTTATTCTCCCTCTCTCCGGCAAAGCATCAGAAGTAGAGTTTTCCGGTGAAGACTTTTAGGTAACCGAGCAATCATCCGATATAAAAATTTTCTCCAATGTAACAACAGTGATCAGATGCAATGATGACGGCGAACGGGGACTGGACGGCGGCGAATTATGTAGTTGTGTTTGTGCAATTGATCGATTGCTTCTTTAACATCTGAAATGCTGATTGTTGGCTCTACAATGATACTTCCTGAAAATTTCAGTACTCCAGGAAAGTGCGGCAACGCTGCAATTTGGTTGTTGTATGGTGGTTTTGAATAAAGGTTAGATGTGATCTGCGAAGATGTTATCTTTAATTTGCAATTCCGTTGATTGGTTTGTTCTCGTATAATTTTGCTTTTTGTTGTTGGAATAGTATCACAATAACAGGAACAATGACGTTTCGAGTCAGAATCGTGGCCGTCTCGACGAGACGATATTAGGGGTGTTCTTGAACAAAGACGGCGGAGTTTGGTGCTGAGCAAATTAAAGATCTGTTACCTTTTTTAAGTGTATTTCAATGTATCTTGTTGTATTTTTATGTATTTCATTGTATTCATTATTTTTTTCAAATTAAAGATTATGTTACCTTTTAAGTGTATTTCAATGTATCTTGTTGTATTTTTATGTATTTCATTGTATTCATTATTTTTTTCATTGTATTTCATCTCACTGTATTCTATATATTTCATTATAATCACTGTCTCGCTATATTCCATGAATGTATTCATATAATTTTTTTAATTAATATAATTTATATATTATGATGTAATATATGTATCCAACAGAAAAAATATAATTTTCAGTTTGTTTAAAGCATTTTTTGCAAAAATACAAAAAAAATATTTTCAACAAAATATTTTCTTTTTTGAAATATATATATATATATATATATATATATATATATATATATATATATATTTAACGAAAAATAAAACGGAATGCTTTAAAAAATTTTGAATTTTTTTTCAAAAACGAAATATTTATTAGAAACATTTTTTTCTTTTTTAACATTTTCTTTTCGATTTTCACAAAATCAAATGCTTTTAAAAATGGGAAAAATAGAAAAACTATTTTTTTTAAAACCTGAAAAGAAATAAAATAAGAATACTTTACTAAATTAGTGAATATTGGTGCATTAGTTTAAAAAATGAAGAATAATAATTATTTTTAATTTAGCATTAACCTAACGATCAAAGGATATAAGTAAACAAAAAAAGTGGATGGAGGGGTATTTTTAGGCCAATAGGTGGGTAAAGGGTATTTTAAAACCTTTTTCAATAGTTTAGGGCCATTTGCACCCTTTTTTTGCTATAAAAATAATAATTTTGTACTAAATTTATTTATGTTCAGAATTATGGTTTGCAATAATATAATGAATATTTTTTATAATGATATTGTTAGGTATTTGTGATAGTTTTTAGAACTTGTAGGTATATGTTTTGAAAACTATGTCCAAACACATTTTTATTTTCAAACCAAATTCCACGAAAATTAAATTTTTTTAAATAAATTTAAGAATCTATCGCCAAACGATAGCTTAATCCTGCAATTCGAAGCAAGAACGACTAAAATGTAAACTAAGGTCATTCATTATATCCTGAGAAGGAAAAAATAAAAATATATTTCAGAGCACTCCTTATAAGTCCCAACTACTCCTACACTTTTTGTCTTAGTTTTATCTCTGATAGAATCAGTAAACGAAAAGTAAGGAACCAAATTCGAATCACAAAGAGTTAGATGCATGTGTAGGCAACCAAAAGCACTAAAACAATTTAAAGCATATAATGGGACAGGCCCTTTGATAGCAAATATTACCTGTTTCTTGTCACCCACAACTCCCAAAAAAAAAAAAAAAAAAAGAAAGAAAAAGCATGTGGCATGGAATGAATTATGTTCCATACTTTTGGCCCCAGTACTTATCCTTTCTCTCCACACTTTTTTCTTCTCAATTCTCAATCATGTTAAATCTAAGTAGAAAAAAGTAACAAAAACAAACTTGATCAAACCTTTCTTATTTTGGAAACTAATTAAGCAATCATGTCCATTAATTAATCACTTCTTCTTATTCTTTTCCTTGCCACTTGAAAAGAATGAACTTAAACCAAACAAACTTGCTGAAGGGACATTTAATACTGGACTGAATTTAACTCCATTATTGTTGTATGAAACTTTCTTCAATGGAGGCTTTTGACAATTATGACCATTATTAGATGACACTGATTTTGGAAAGTGTCTCTGAGAATGCTGCTTGTGACTTAAATTATCCTTTGATGATGACGAATTACGCTTCACACTTGGAGTTGAACCTGTTGAATTGCTTCTTGATAAAAGTGGCAATGGACATAAAGTTCTTGCATAACCATTCCCACAATTTAAACTACTACTTCTCTTGAATCTCCAAAATGATTTTGAACTCTGTTTTTCATCTATTGATTCAAGAAACCCTGCTTTATCTTCATTCTTCGAATTCGAGCTGATTTTGCCATTATCAAGAATATTCCTAGGGTTAGTGTTACTACTATTATTCTTGCATGGAGACAGAGGAGGGGGTGGTGTCATTGGACGTTGCTCTATTTTTTTAGGAGTAGAGAAAATTCTTCTCTTGATTTCAATGGGTAAAATCTTTCCATCAAAGAAAAGCTCATCAGCTGACGAAGTATCAAGATCAAAGCTTTCGCGAAAAACGCAAAAATCAAAATCAATACTAGAGGAGGATGAAGTTGATCGAATGTGTTGCTCAACAGGAACATAATCTGTCTGTGAAATATCGAAGGAGATCCGAGCTGGACTCATTATAGATGATTCATCAGATGAACACAGCTCAATTGCCATTGTAATGGGATGCAATTAAGTTAACAAAATGAATTGAACAGGACACTATGTCATAAAGACTGCACTGACAATTTTTTTATAAATTCCAAATCTAACAAATAAAGACCACAATAAAAATCCCAACTGTCAATAGTACTAAAATTTCAACACAAAAAGGTTGGAAGGTAGAATATTAAGAGGAGGATGTTAAATAGTAAGGGAGGAGCAGTATTGAAGCAAAAGGATTGAAGGAAAAAAGGATGGAAAGTGAAGAAAAAGAAATGATGAATAATAAGAGAAATCGTGGAGAGGAGGCTAATTAATGGAGGCTTGGACATGAAGATAATAGAACATATAACAGGCTTTTAAGTGATAACTACTTGACCAATAAGGGTTGTGGTGGACTAGTAAGTACTCCTTCATCATTAATCAGAAATCTCGAGTTCAAGTTCATGGTATGGTACCTTTATTAGGGAGCGCTTTATTCCTAATATGGAACTTTCAGGTGCGAATTTAAATTTAATTGAGTCTCAAAATAAATACCGGACACCAAATGACAAAAAAAAAAGTGATAACTACTTGTGAAGCAAAGAGAAAAAGGAAAAGAAAAAGGAAAAAAAGTGATAACCACTTTGGAATTGGTCGGGGAAGTTTTAGAAGCGACGTGGGCGAGGGTGGAATTGTGGAACGGGTAAAGGAGAACTTTTGGGAGAAGTAATATAGTAAAAATTTAACCGTGCACACACGATATTTACATAAAATATATTAATTTATCATGGTTGAACAACAACTAATGTCAAATATGTACAAATTAGATGTGATTTAGTATAAGAATATGACATGTGTCATATACGGCCCGACCATATAGGTTAAGGCAAATAAAGACATGCCTTTAGGTCCCGTATTTCTAGAGACACTAAAATTTACCAAGTATTGTAATACAAGTTATATTCAATAATTAGTGCATTTGTTGACTTTTTGGTTTTATTTTTCCTCTTCCACGTACATCTACTCATTTTTCCTTCTTATAGTGAGTTCACTTTTCAATTTCAACTAAATGTTTCTGAATCAATTAGTTTTCATTGTCGAACTTGATTTATTCCCGGGGCCAGAGCCAGATAGTTTGGCCAAATTCAATTGCTTTGGTTCAACTTCTATATTAATTATTTGATAGAATTCATTTAATACTTATAAGTTAATAATTTAAAATCCCAATTGCTTAAAAATAATTAAAATTTCGAACTCATAAGGTTTTAATTTTAACTCCGCCTCTATTTATTCCATAAACTAGAGAGCGAGTCCTTTGAGATTATATATAGAATCAAGATATTTGTTTTTGCAATAAGAAAATTCATACATTGGAAGAGTTGTATTATTATAGTTGTCACGACTCAATTCTAGTATGGGTTGTGATAGCATTAGCACCGTTGCTAGGCAAGCTAATAATGAACAATTTAGTGATTTTCATTTTTATTAAATTTTTCAAACAGTTAATTTTCCTTAAATTTAAAGAATTTAATGAATAATGGATTTATAAAGTGATCAAAACGAAAGCAGCTAAATGAAATCATAACTATAAAAATACAACCCAAAATCATAAATCTACTAGTATGTGTCAAGACTTAGTGTCATAAGTGTATGAGCATTCTAGTAGAATATACAAAAGAATACTAGTCTACTGTCTGAAATATAATAGATAAAAAAATATAACAAAAGGAAGACTTTGGCTGATGCAGTATGTCTCGCAAGGCTAGGTTATAGTGTAGTCTCAAAGCAGGGATAAATCATGCGTGCCGGATTGGTAATCAGAATGTACCTGCCTCAGATCTTGTACAATTAAGTACAGAGTATAACATAAGTACATAAATAATATGTACCAAGTAAATATCCAGTCTAACCTCGAAAAAGTAGTGACGGGGGGTCGACTTTGACACTTATTATGGGCTAGCAATAATATATTAGAATTTTGTACTAAGCATGAATTTCATGAATAATATTGAAGCTCAATAATAGGAAATAATAGTTTCTTCTTTCACAAATATCAAATACCAAGTTTAGTTTCATCATTTAACAGCTTGCATTTCAAGACGTTTAATGAATAGTTCCAAGAATTTTCATGCGCAAATTATGCCGAGATCGTACGTTTCATTCCATGGTAATATTTAAATTGTGCACTGCCGAGAGTCGAACGACACGAACCATAGATGCATTTATTTGCTACCGAGGCACTCGGTCCGTTCAACAAATAGAGAACATTCCAAATAAAACACAAATTCTTATTTATAGTCAAGCGTTCCATTCGCAACTTCAAGTAAGTGAATTTTTACTTTTTACACTTCTTTTATCAGCTTCAAATATAAGTTAAGTAATAAATCAACAAGTAGGGGTGCAAACATTTCAAGTATAGCATGATACAGATCCTAGACTACCTAGACAATAACATAATTAGTAGCTACGTACTGACTCTCATCACCTCGTACATATATAGCCCCCCTCCCCCAGAAATAGGTACACATATTTATTTAATTCACGTATGGGGTTAATTCCCTCTTACAAGGTTAGAAAAAAAAAGTCAGAAAGTAGACTTACCTCGCCTCAAAGCCTACTTCCCGGTTCAATATAGTGCCCAAACCCTCAATTTGGTGCAGAATCAACCCAAAACTAATCAAATGGTATATAAATTAATCAATACATACTCAAAAATCCGTATTTCAACCATTTAAGAGGTTACCCAACCCTAAATGTTAAAATTGACCTCCGACCCACGTGCTCGGATTCCAAAAATATTCAAAGAAAGTTGTTACTCATAACCCCATGAACTCAAATATGTGATTTTTACTAAATTTCATAACCAATTTGGTGGTTAAATCTTATTTTTATCAAAAACTTAGGTTTTCATCTAAACCCTTGATTTTTACAGATTTTAACATATTAATCTACTCATAATCTATATATTTAACTCACGTTGTATAGAAATTACTTACCTCAAGTGCTAGGTGAAAACCCTCTTCCAAAAGCTCCAAAAATTGCCCATGAAATGAAGAAAAATGAGATAAATGGTCTAGTCCCACATTAAATGGGTTGGGCAGAGGTCTCTGATGTCGCATTTGTGACACCAGGGTCGCAAATGTGATAGTCCCAAATACGACAAAACTCTCGCAACCCTAGTCTTTAGCTGCTAAGGTCGCAAATGCGACAAAACTGTCGGATATGCGAACACAGCTGAGGACGCAAATGCGGCTCAAGTGTCGCAATTGCGAACATCACCCCAGGCGAATCTCTAGCTCTCAAGTCCTCGCATTTGCGAGACCTACAACACCTTCAATAAACACCAGAATAACTGGAGTGTTTTCTCATTCCTTCAGAACGTTCGAAACTCATCGAATCTCTCGGGGTTCCACATCAACCATGCACATAAGTCTAACAACGTCATACAAACTTGTTCGCACGATCGGAACACCAATATAATATCAAAAACTACAAATCGGACGCCAAAACGCATTGGATTAACTCATGAACTCAAAAAACTTCTAAAAACACTTCCGCGCTTGCGATTCCTATCAAATCAACTCGGAATGACGCCAAATTTTGTGTGCAAGTCTTAAATGACATTATAGACCTACTCCAACTTCCAGAACTGGAATCTAAATCCGATATCAAAACGTCACCCTCGGTCAAACTTTTCAAAAACTTCAAATTTCTAACTTTTTCCAAATGACCCCGAAATGACCTACGTACCTCCGAATCCACTTCCAGACATGCTTCCAAGTTCATAATTACCATACGGAGCTATTCCCAGGCTTGGAATTCCAAACGGACATCAAGAATGTAAAAATCCAATTCAAACAAAACTTATGGAATTTGCTCAAAATGCCAACTTTCATTATTAGGCACCGAAACGCTCTCGGATCGTCCAAAACACGATCCGAACATACATCAAGTCCGAAATCATTATATGTACCTATTGGAACTGTCAAATCCCGATTCCAATTTTGTTTATGCAAAATATTGACCGAAGCCAAATTTAGTATTTTAAGGCCATCTTCGGGAACCAAGTGTTTCAATTCCAACCGAACCCTTCCAAATTTTAAACTAACTACCCTTGCAAGTCGTAAAACAGTAAAAGCACGTACTGGGAGCCTTATCTAGGAGAACGGGATTCTAGAAAACAAAAGGACCGATCGAGCCGTTACAATAGTAAATGTACATACAAATTTTCTCCCATCTAAATTTAAACCCTTTTGTTTTCCTAGGCATAGTCGATATAAACAATTATGGAACTTACATTATAGAAAGACACTGCGCATAAAATAATATCTACAATTTCTATAATGTTGACATATATAGTAGAAAAACTTAAAAAATAATAATTAATAAACTATACTCCAAATATCAAAAACGACTAAACAAAGATCTATTAAACGGGGTGAACACATGGTCACTTGAACAGAGATTTTAGGCAGATTTAAAAAATATTAATAACGGGTGTATCTCCAAAAGTTAGAAGAATAATTTCAAATAAAAGTATATATGACTTGTGTTAAATAAGTTTAACTGTTTAATGACTCTTATTAAATTGGCTTTAGGGCAATTATATTGAGTTGCCTCTGGTTATGTATTTATTGTGATCATACAAACACGATAAATTTATATTGTAATGAACGAATATTTAAATATATTTATTAAATTAAATTAAATCATGATCGGACTTGTTGGACTAATGTGGTGCCTTTTTCTTTGGCTTTTTAATAATATATAGACAGATTATTAGCATATTACTTGTTCAATATTTTTGTCTGCTATTTTGTAATATAATAGAAGATATATATTTTATTACTCTTGGATATATATATATATTTTATTTAAATTTTATTATATTTTTTTCAATAATATTGTTTGAGTTTTAATGAATAAATATACTTTTTATTTAAAAAAACTAAAATGATTTAAAAAAATAAAATAAACAAATTAACTAACTTAAACCAACCCTCACCCATATTTTTGTTATTAACTAATTATTTCATAAGGGTTTTTTCTAGACTACCACTTGGCTTAAGGAGAGGGATCCATTCTCACCTTTTAATATTATAATATAGAATATAGAATATTAGAAAGAAAATAGTCCACAAATTGCATCAAAAGCTTTTTTATTGCTTTATTTTTATTTTCTTATTTTAAAACTCCTAATTGAAACTACTCCCCAATTTGAAATGGTAATTTTTAAATTTTTAATTTTATTTTTTATTTTAAAACTCCAACTTGAAGCTATCCCCGATTTGAATGGGTAGATTTTCTTCTTCTTTTTTCATTTTTTTAATAGTTAATCTTTTTTATTTTAAATAATTTTAAAACTCCAACTTGAAACTACTCCCACCCAATTTGAAAGAATAGTTATTTTTTATATATCTATATTATGGATTTTTTTATTATAACTAATTATATGGTATCTATATTTATTAATAAACATAAAGTAACCGATTAATATATATATATGTATATATATATATGGTAGTTTTTTATTATTTATTATTTATTTATTATAGATATTTAAATTTAAATATAATAACTAATAATTAATTATTAACTAAAAAACTAATTAGTAACTAATTATGCCATGCAACTTTTTTTGATGCAACACTTGGCTTTAGCCTTATCTTCTCCTATTAATAATATATAGATATAGAAGATATAAAGAATATAGAATATTAGAAAGAAACTACTCCACAATTTGAATCAAAATTTTTTTTATTGCTTTATTTTAAAAAAAATAATTTTAATACTCCATCTTGAAACTACTCTCCAATTTGAAATGGTATTTTTTTATTTATTTTATTTTATTTTTTATTTTAGAATTCCAACTTGAAACTACTCCCCGATTTGAAATTTTGAATAGGTAGTTTTTCTTCTTCCTTTTTTTAAAAATTATTTTTATAATAGTTAATTTTTTTATTTTAAAATAATTTTAAAACTCCAACTTGAAACTATCCCCACTAAATTTAAAAGGATAGTTATTTTTTACATATCTATATTTTTTATTTTTTTATTATTACTATTTATATGATATATATATATATATATATATATATATATATATATATATATATATATATTAAATTTTTTATTATTTTCGTTTTATAATATTTAAATTCAAATATAATAACTAATAACTAATTATTAACTAAAAAACTAATTAGTAACTAATTATGCCATATGATAATTTTTTATGCTACCACTTGGCTTAAGGAGATGGCTTTGTCCTCTCCTTTTAATAATATATAGATTATTTATTATATATGTATTCTCACACTAAACTCTCACTTAACAAGACTAACACGGTTTAATGCATGTTTCAGATCCTTACAATAAGTTCTTAACGAGTAAAGCAATTCCCTTGAGCTGCACCAGCATTCTAACTCATGCAATGAAGTGCAAATTCTGCCTCTTAATCAACAAAACCTAAACGTTTGAAGGGAAATTTAAAAATCATTTTGCAAAACACTTAAATATATATAACTAGGAAAAGAACAAAAACATTCGGACAATTGTAATAAACTTTACCAAAAAATAATCTTATTTTTTGTCAAAGAATTTGGGAAATAATACAATGTGTGGAAGATGGAAGATGTGGTATTAGTTTTAAAGGACAAAATAATAGTGGGTTGGTTGGTGCTATATATATCGTGCAAGCCCCGAGGCCCAAACCAGCAAACCCCACCGCTCATTTCTGTTGCACTCATTGACATATAGCCAACTGTAGAACTTGGAAGCTTATAGAAGAGAAGGGAACTAGATAAAGGCTACAAAAATACTACTTCTTCCTCTAGCTACCTTTTATATATATTGTCATATGAAATCTAAGAAAGAAAAATTTTATGGCATAGATTAATAAATAAAATGAATTTTGTGCTAACACAACACCGAAAGTTGGCTAATGGTATGAAATTGTGTAAATCATATAAGGAGATTAAGTATTCATCTCACAACCAATGTGCGAACTCATCACCTCCCCCTTCCCACCCCTACGCACTAAGGCAGGACATTTGAAGCATGGACATAAAATAAAGGTCTTATATCGGGTAAACAATGAATTGAAAGATAGTCTGCTTCTGATATCTTGATAAAGACCCAAAATATTCGTGAGATGAGGATTGCTCTAAGACTATATTAGAAGATTCGTACCCATTTCAAAATACTGGAACTCAATATAAATTTTAAAGGTACACTTAAATTTATGATTCTAAGCAAATCATAACATTTCTACAATTATGCGAGCATGTTATTAAAGCTAATATGGGACATTTAAAGTTGAACAGTTTTCAAATATAAAAATGTGTTACATATTATTTTTGAAAAAAAAGAAGTCATATTAAATAATTAGTGAGAGAGTACATAATTTTCCATAGTTCACCTTTTAAACAAAGTAATCGATCTCCAACATAGCGCTACTATGGGCTATGAAAAAAGGTGGAAGCAAGCAGGGGCCGGGTCCATGAAAATTGAAAGGAAAGATAATGGTTCTAATAAGTCGTGGGCAATAGACATATATACTGGATTGGAGTATCCCCTACCCTGCTTCTTTTTTAGATTTAGATATCTCTTTCTTACTTTCTTCGACCACTTGCCATGTGAGCAAATGCTAAAAGGAATAGCAACTCTACCAAAACATCAGTTTCACATCTTGTCACTTCTCATTATCGGTGGCCATGCCTATATATGCCTATTTTGTTCCTATCTTTAAGGTTTTGCTGGTTAGCCAAGAAATATCAATTGTTTGTTTTCAGCTAGAGCACGTTTAATCAACATTCACTTTTGTTTACCATAAAAATGGTAATAACAATAAAAATGATTATAAGATTCTAGAAATACGTAATCTATTTTTATGCTAGTTATTTAAGGAATGGATGAGACAAGAGGGATTGCTCTGATGGTAAGTAACCTCCACTTCTAATCAAGAGGCTGTGAGTTCGAGTCTCCCCAAGAGCAAGGTGTGAAGTTCTTGGAGGAAAGGATGCCGGGGGTCTATTTGGAAACAGTCTCTCTACCCCAGGTAAGGATAAGGTCTACGTACACACTACCTTTCCCAGACCTCACTAAGTGAGACAATACAGGATAGTTGTTGTTGTATTTAAGCAATAGATGTTAAGTAAAATATTGGAAAGCAAGGTTATAACTTAGAGACGATATGATGACCGAACCAAACGGCTGGAGATCGGGGCCTCGAGCTGTCGTATATGAGGCCTCGGGGTCGAATAGGATGGCCGATTTGGAGTAGTTGAGAGAGAGAATAATAGTTATGAGAGCTATGATGATGGCTCTTTATGACCAATGATAAGCAATAAATGTTGAACAATAAATAGAACGCAATGAATTTAAGCAATAAATGGAAGCAAGGAGAAGCAATGAGATCACGGGAATATTTTAGAGAGCAGAGAGAATGTTCTTGTGTATTTGGTATTGAACAACATATGTTTACAATATAACAAGGATATCTTTTATATATGAGGGAGAATCTCAAGATAGTACAAAATGGATTAATTACAAAGATATGTGGCTGGCATAGCCATTTAATGCCTTGATTTGTTTTTTGGACTAGTCCACTAGGCTTTGTCAGCTCTATTTACGCGCCTTGGGAAAGTCACCCTAATCTACCGAGACCAGTAATTTACATTGCCTCGAGGTCGGTCGTTACTTGCACTACCTCGAAGTTGATCACTGAAAACTCTCGAGATGCCTTGATGATCGTAAAATCGAAACATCGATTTCTACCGTATACAGATAGTCTCCGCGTTTTCTAGAACAAAGTGATAGGAAACAATTTTGAACTTCTACTCCTTAAGCATTGTCATCATGACGTCAGCCTATCAGAGCATTAAATGCCATTACTCAACAACTGCACAAGGTTCGTCGTCAATACGACATCGAGAAGCCCATGAGCCACTATTGGTTCGTCCTTTCTGGTACCCATACGACTCCTATAAATACCCTCATTGCTTAATGAACCATACTTTTGTGATTCCTTCAAATTTCCAAGAGTAAGCCCAAAGTGGATCCTACCATTGAATAGTGTACTCCCACCAGGTTAAATAGCACAAAGGAGTTTTCCATCGAGAGACCTTCATCTTAACCGAGTCGATGCAAGCACGTATCACAGTTCATCAGCGTCGTGAAAGATATAGGCAAAGTGCAGAAGGAATGCCAATGGGACAAAAAGGTGTTGGTCGATATTCCTAGCCCTAAAGAGAGCATAACAGACTATTAGGCTATCTTCCTTCGTGTGTACACATACCCGTTCACCTTGGGTCTTGTCGACTCCTCGGACCCTTCTTCTCCTGCTATTGATCCAGTCATTCTCGACTTCTGTTGTAAGTACCGGATGACACTCGGCCAGATTTATCCCTTTTTCTGGAGGATAGTTTACATGCTTCGCTATTTTTCTAGCAAAGCCAAGAGTGCAACTTTTACTCTTAATTATCTTATCAAGTTGTACAACCCCAGTCTTTTCCGAGGCTTGATTAAGATTTACCCTTGTGCTTTCAAACCCTTCTTCTCAAGGATCAACAAACATAAGGATCGGGGGGTGGATAAGCCAGTTTGTCCAAGTAAAGATCTCGGACATTATTTCGGCCAAGTGGATACCATCCCCGGAGGAGTGGAACATGAAGCATAAGATCCTATTCTTTGAGTATGCTTTATTGTCTTTTTGCCCCTCTTTTCCTCAAGAGCTAACTTTCCCTTTGCTCACGCAACCACAATTTGGTATCTCGAATCTGTTCCAAACCTGTTGGGATGGATTAGGGGATTAAATTTCTCACTCCCCTATCCCGAGCGTTCTTGGCCCGAGTTGGCCAAAGCATGGTAGGTGGCCAAGAATCATGGTAAACTCCCTGTTACCACCTGTATCATGTTTTATATTTCTTCCCCATCTCGTACGTGCTGATAGACTTTAATTACTGTGTTTGCATAGGCCTTGACGATGGAGTACAAATAAGACCGCTTTTTAATGATGTGGAAGAGGCTCCGACGCCTGATAAGGGCAAGAAAAGGAAGAAAGGGGCGGCCGATGAGTCCCCTATAACAAAGAAAACCAAGTCTCCCAGGCCTCGAGCTAAAGCCGAGGTCTCGTCTTCAGCTTCTGGAGTGGGCTCTGATGACGAGGATGAGGATGATGGTGACAACGATATATGATGTTAGGCTATGATTAGGTATTTTAGTCGATTATTACACTCTAATTTATTGCACTTTAGTTGAGTAATCGCTAGTCTTTTGCACTAACACTGTGTTTTATGCCTTGTAGGAGTGATTCTGAGCTATATAGATATTATGGAATGAGTTCAAGTGATTAGGAGCTTTGAATTCTGAGTAAAAGCCCAGCGAATTAAATCGGGATCATATTCAGGGATCAAGGATGATAAAACAACAAAATGAAGACTCCAGGAGGCATATTGTGCACTGTCTAGTAAAATAGACATAGCTTTTTTCTCCTAGAGCTCCATTTGGGCTCCACAATATATGGTTGGAAAGCTAACTCAATAGGCAGCAACTTTGTTTAATGTTTTTCAAATTTCAAACAGAACATGGTGAAAAATTACAGTCAAAACTGCAACCGTTGAACTGACTGCGGCAGAAAATCAGAGAGATTGTCTGGCAGCGGTCCTACCGCGTTTTGGTGACGGCCGCACCACTCCAGGCATAAAAAATAAGTCATATTTCATTTGGGAAAAGGTTATTTCGGCCCTACACTATTCTAACTTGTATTAAAGGGGTCCTAAACCTAGGGACATATTTTGGACACATAATTGACCTAAGGTGGCAAGAGACACTACTTTAGGGTTAGACAACACCTTTGGAGGAAAGAACACATTGGGAGCAAGGCGGGGAATTCTTCAACAAGTTTTTCCTTCCTCTTCTTATTTTTCATTATTGGTTATGACTTTTGATATTGTAGTTGTACATATTATTATGAATATCTAGTTGTTATCTAAGGTTTTGGTGAAACCTGTTGGGGATGAATTGGTTGTTATATTAATGTAGTTTTGAGTTGGTTGTTAATCTCTGTATGTTCAATTACATCTTGATTTTGGTTTATTAAAAGGATCCTCATTAGCCTTTCCTATTTATTATATATCTACTTCAGAGAGAGTGCATATTTAGGTAGTTGTTGGAACAACATCACTCCCAGAATATAGGCGAGAGCCATAACCAAGGGTTTAGAGATAGCGATACCTCGGGTGCGATCTAAGTGAACTGTAATGTGAATCTAGCTAGCGTAGCTTGAGAGAGTGTATCTAGTAAAATATCATAATTGCTTGAGAGAGATTTATGATAGCTGAAGAGTTCATGATTGATAGAGACAACCAAGTTACAGCTATAAGAAATATACAACCAAGGAAATCAACAACGGGGGAAACCATTACCTTAGACCTTTATTCCAATTGTTTACAATACAAGCATAGTCAGTTTTTAGCTGTTTATTTATTTTAAATCTTGTCTTCTTAGTGATATTAATAAGAAACAGCTAAGCCTTAGTCCTCTGTGGGATTCGACTACCGGGTTATATTTGCAAGGATTGCTTATCCTTTTTAGGACTACAGTTGGGTGTGATTAAATTTTGGCACTGTTGCTGGGGAATTAACGGTGTAGTTGTAGCTGTATATATATTGCTAAGTTTCAAGTTTGAACTTTTATTTTATTTTGTTTTTTTTATATTTTTCTTATAACTGTTGATTTGAGAAACATGACATCTTGGAATTATGGAAATTTATGTGTAGATAATTCTACTATTGATCCCCGTGCATATTGTGAAGGAAACCATCTGTGGCAAAATTTTCAAAATATTCCCGAGAGCGAGTTATGTGCACCAACTCAATCTTATTTGTGCAATGTGTGTGATGTGTGTGGTGTTAAAAATGGTCACTTTCATGGTTGTGCTTATATTTATTATTTTCCCCTAACCCCTTACTATGATGGTTCTACATTTTCTTGTGAAGTTAATAGGAACAAAGAACCTAGGAATGCGGACTTGAAGTAGATCAAGGATATGCTAAAGTGCCTTCTGGAACAAAATAATGAGAAACAATTTTACATAGAAAGGTAAGAGGCAACTATGCGCAAGTTGGAGGCTCAATTAAGTCAAGTGGTTGAAACTGTTAATGCTCAACAAGCCAATATTGAGGATAGCAACAAAGAAGAGCATGAATTTAAGGTGTTAATTGGGGAGGTCAGAATAGAGCATCAAAAACCTAGCCAACCACAATTTGAGGATGTCAATGTTGAAAAAGTGAGACTAGAGCTAGCTAAGGACTTTGATAATATAAAATTTGTTGACTCTAGTATCACTGATGTTGAGGATATTGAAAGTCCTGAAGTTCATGTGTTTGAGCGTATTGGCCCTCACTCCAAATATTGTTTTACATTGTGCTTGGATGACGATATGGAAATAGAGTCATCCGAGACGATTGAAAAGTCAAGGAATGAGGATCAAGGTATATATATGCTGGCATTTGTCTTGCCAGAAAGTCAGGATTACATACCTCATATAAAGGCCAAGGAGTGCAGAATATTACTTTATTTCCTTGGGCCAGCTAGATTCGTTCCACCACCCCATGAACATAACCATAAGCTTGAATCAAAATTTGGGGTACAATTCATAAGCTCGGGGTGGAGGAAAAAAATAATTCGCGTCGTGCCGCGACGTTAAATCAAGCGATTGTTGGGAGGAAACCTAGATTTATTATTATTTTTATATTTTTAATGGTATTATTTTTCTAATGTCAATTTACATTTTCTAGGAGCATGGAAAGCAAAGGTATTGTAAGGATGCAACAACAAACCAAATGATTGGAACTAAGTGTGAGGTACCCGCATGAAGGACCAAGTTTGGGAGAAGTCTGAGTACCCCATGAGTTGCTAATGCTTCGGCCTTTTTGCCTACCAGGGAGTCTCTTTTACCCTTTTATTACTTATTATATACATTGGGGACAATGCACAATTTTAAGTTTAGGGTAGGGAGATTATCTGGATGACTTTCTATGTTATTTTAGTCGTGTTAGTTTAATTGAATTTTTTTTAAATAGAAAAGATTGGAATTTTCCCTACGATGAATCTATTAGACAATTATCTTGAGGGATTTAAGTCTAAATAAAAAAATATTTTCTTTTGTTAGGTAGTTTAGCGATTCCCCCTTGATTTTTCTTTAAATCACAGTTCTTTTTCAAGGGTTTTATTTGAACCGGGTGTAGTTAGTTTTTTTTGGGAGTAGGAGCCATTGTGTTGTGTTTTGAAGTGAAGCAATATCTCTTGACTTTGTTATACCTTGAGTATAGTGAGTACTTTAGTTGTGATGCTTAAGCTCAATTTTTGACTCTTGTATAAGTACCTTAAATTATGCATTCTTAAAATTGCTTAACTGTCTTGACTAGAGTGTCCATGAATCCAATCCTGAGTGAGTATGTGTCATGTGTGTGTAAAGAATTGTTATGTTTGGTGAATTTTATTTTTATTTTGCCTAGAACTTGCCCTATGTGTTTGCAAAGCGAAATAGTAGTTTTGTTCAGTCTTGAAAGTGATATAGGCATTTCTTTGTTGAGCCAGATATGTATATTTTACCCACCTAATTGTTATGTATCGTAATTAAACCCTTTAAGCCTGTAATACTATTTTTTGGCAACCACATTACAATCCTTACCCATTTGTTTGAATTAACCATCTATTTGAACCATTGTAACCTCTCATGAACACTTGAATTGTTTATGAACTTTGTGAAAGTTAAAGGTTAAAATGTGAAGTGGTTGGTTTGGCTTTCGAGTGGAACTAATGAAATAAGGAGGAATGTGCACTGATTTAAAAAAAACAAGAGCCACTTGAATTGAAAAAGACAAAAATAGTTGTAAAAAATCCTTGATAAGTGGTAGCTCTTGACGTAAGTGTGCTTAAAGAAGAATGATGTAATTTACATTGATGTGAAGGTGGAGTTTTGGTTTGACATAACTATGGGGTTTAAATGTTAATATATATGTATTAAAGTGCTTAGTGAGGTGTACTCACTCTTATATCTAAATGTATTCTATCCGTCCCACAGCCTACATTACAACCAAATAAAGTCCTAAGTGATCCTAGATTGAATGAGCTCGATTAGTGGAGTAGTAAATTACGGGCAAGCTTATGGTGCATCTTTTGTGACATATGAATGTTATTTCTGAGAGTGATTCTTTCTATCTTGAGTTCCTATGTGTTCTTAATTTTTGTTGTGTGAACTACTCTCTTTTGTTGTGTGAGGGCACCTGATTCATGAAGGAAATGTAATGCCAGTGACCTCTATGTTAGAGTAAGTAGGTGAGATATGAATAATGCATGGTACTTGTGAGTCAAATCTTGAGGTGAAGATGTTACACTTTTGTGCTTAGTCTATTTTAAATATTCTTGGTGTGATGAGTTAAGAAAATTGCTTTAAAAGGTCGTGTTTATATAAAGTGTACTTTGATTGCTCGAGCAAGAGCAATGGTTTAAGTATGGGGTGTTGATGTTAGGCTCTAATTACGTATTTTAGTTGATTATTACACTCTAATTTACTGCACTTTAGTTGAGTTTGCGCTTTAATCGCTAGTATTATGAACTAATGGTGTGTTTTATGGCTTGTAGGAGTGATTTCGAGGTATATAGATGTCATAGAATGAATTCAAATGATTTGGAGTTTTGAAGTCTGAGTAAAAGCCCAAAGACTTAAACTGGATCGTATTCGGGGATCAACGGATGATAAAACAACAAAACGAAAACTTGAGGAGGCATATTGCGTACTGTCTACTAAAATAGACATAACCTTTTGCTCAGACATCCATTTGGGTTCCACAATTTATCGTTGAAAATCTAACTCAAAGGAATACAACTTTTATGTTTTACGTTTTTCCAAATTCCAAAAAGAACAGGGTAAAACATGCAGCCGAAACTGCGACTGCAAAATTGACCGCGATAGAAAATCAGAGAGCTTGTTTGGCCGCGGCAGTGCTGCTCCAGGCGTAAAAAAGAAGTCCTATTTCGCAAGAAAAAAGGTTATTTCTGCTATTCACTATTCCAACTTGTATAAAAGGTTCATAAACCTATTTTGAAGAAGAGGGGACATATTTTGGACACATATTAGACCTAAGGAGGCAAGAGACACTACTTTAGGGTTAAACAACACCCTTGGAGGCAAGAACACACTGGGAGCAAGGCGGGGAATTCTTCAACAAGTTTTTCCTTCCTCTTCTTATTTCTCATTGTTGGTTATGACTTTTGATATTGTAGTTTTACATACTATTATGGATATCTAATTTGTTATCTAAGGTTTTGGTGAAACCCGTTGGGGATGAATTCGTTGTTATATTAATATAGTTTTGAGTTGGTTGTTAATCTCTATTGGTTAAACTAATATTTGAATTTTGTTAATTGAAAGGATCCTTAATTAGCCGTTCCTATTTATTACATATCTACTTGAGAGAGAGTGAATCTTTAGGTAGTTGTTTGAACAACATCACTCCCGGAGTATAGGCGAGAGCCATAACCGAGGGTTTAGAGGTTGGATTAGAGATAACAATACTTCGGGTGCGATCTAAGTGAACTGTAATGTGAATATAGCTAGTGTAGCTTGAGAGAGTGCGTTTAGTAAATTATCATAATTGCTTGAGAGAGATTTATGATAGCTGGAGAGTTCATGATTGATAGAGGCAACTAAGTCACAGCTATAAAAAATATACAACCAAGGAATTAACAACGGGGGAAACCATTACCTTAGACCTTTATTCCAATTGTTTACAATTCAAGCATAGTTAGTTTTCAGCTATTTATTTATTTTCAATCTTGTCTTCTTAGTGATACTAAACAAATACAGCTAAGCCTTAGTTATCTGTGGGATTTGACTCTGAACATTTAGACCGGGTTATATTCGCAGCGACCACTTATCCTTTTCAGGACTAGAGTTGGGCGTGATTAATATACCTTTGGTAAAAAGGAAGAGGTCGGGCATGGATACCCCCAAGTGCCCGTGTCGATGGCCGCCGAGTCGGGAATAGCTGATTTGACTCGAGCTCAAGCTTCGGAGGATCTCGAGGAGGGTGCGGATACGGTTTACGAGACCTTGGCCGGACGTGATGCAGTTCTTCTTAGGAGACTATTGTTGCTGGTTCCAAAATGCCCGGGCGCGGAGCTTCTTGCGGACGGAGCTTTCCCCTTAGCGATTTCGATGCCCTGAGTAGAATTAATTTTGGTCCTCGGTTCTCGAACGGGGAACTCAAGGATGCTCAGGACCCAAAGGCTACCAACGTGGAGGGTCCTCCCCGAGGGGGAGATGGGTTTGACAACTTCCTTGATGGCATTGATGATGTTATTGAAGACATTGATCTCGACCTTTCCAACTCTATCGAGGAAGCGGAGAAGTTCCAGTAGAATGTGATAGCTTTTTATGTGCACTTTTCTAGTTTCAAGTACCTTTCCTCATTTTTATGACTCTTCTATTTCATTCAAGGCCAAAAAGATGTATGATCATGCCTTTTCTAGTCTCGAAGACGAGATTTCATGCCATGGAAAGGAGCTCGAGAAGCTCACCTTGGGACTGCAGGAGTTCGAGGCCTCCTCTACCCGAAAGGAGAAGTAGTTAAGTGAGCTTAGGGAAAATTTGGAGGAGTGATCCGAGAAAAGGCTGACCTTGCTGAGCAGATACTTGTTATTCGCAAATCTGTTCGTCATTCTCGTAATTTGATGTTTACTGACTTATCTTTTACTTTGTAGATCGGGCAGAAGAATGTGGAGATCCTCAAGCTGAGGATGCAAAATAAGGTCGTTATCTCGGAATTGGGCATCGACCCAGGATCTTATCCGAAATGCTCAAGAAGAGATTGTTGCGCTATCTGCGGCCAAGTCCGGGTCAAAGAAAAAACCGCTACTTATCTGAGAGACGTCGCCACTGTGAATCAAATAGCACGAGATATATCAGTGGAGGCTGAGCAAAAGCTGACTCGGATTGTCGCTCATGCCATTGCAAAGGAGGGGTGGAAAGCCTTAACAATAACCTATCATCGAGCAATTCAATATACCAAAAGTTTTCTGCAAGAAATGTCTCACCGCCCCCTTCGTGCCCGAATTGCGAATGTGAAGTTAAGACCATGATGTATAGTGATTGGAAAAAAGCTGGCCGACGCAATTGGGGCTGTTTGAACAAGTTTTATAGGCAGCCCGACGTACCTATATGCAACTTTAAGGTATGGATTGATAAACCATGTGACCAGGAATACTACAGAGACAAGTTATACTATCTTCATGGAGTGTGTACGGGGCAGTGGGATAAAGCGCGCCAATTCAAGCAGCAAATTGAAGAATTGAAGGGGAAAATAGAGGAGGTGGGAAAAGAGAAAAAGAAGTTGTTTTTTATGAAGGAGAGAATACTACCCAGTCGTTCCTAAAGAATGACATGTTAAGTGTTTTCGTTAGTCAATCTTCATGTTTCCTTTGTCAACTTATTTCGTTAGTTCTACTGTTTGTTTGTATTTTTTATTGTCAATGTTTGTGGTTGTGATGTACTATTTGTGTTACTTTAATAAATTAAACAATTAAGTATGGTTAATATTGGAGAAAATAGTCATTTAGGTGCTCCAGACTTGATTTAAACAGTCCGGTACCACCTAATTATGTATGGGTTCAATATTTTTAGAATTTTCTTACCTTACAGATTTAAATTAAAAATTATAATTATTATTGGAAAGAATAATTATATATGGGCTCCAGACTTTATTTTTTCCAATTGGAAATAATAATTATTTATGGGTTCGGATTTTATTTTTTTGGCCCGGTAGCACTGAGTTATCGTAACTTATTACAATTCTCAATTTCAACATTTTTATAATTTTCTTAGCTAATTATAAATTTCTGATTTGCAGAGAATAACTATGTATGAGTTTAAAGCTTTATTTTATAGACCTCGTGGCACCAAGTTATCCTTATTACGCTACAAGGCTCTATATTTTACTATGGTACAAGGCTCTAAAAAGCTCTACATTTTACTACGCTAAAAGACTATATTTTATTTCGCTAAAAGGCTATTTTTTACTACGCTACAAGTCACTATAGTTTACTACGCTACAAGTCACTATATTTTACTACACTACAAGGCTCTATATTTATAACAAAAAATAACATGCTTTCAGGTTTATAAATCAAATATAATACATAATTCGGGTATCAAATAAATCAATTCGGGTATATTAAAGGACACAAAGATAATATCAATTCACATGTAAACTACTAAACAATACTAATATATGCATAAATATACGAGTTTCGTCATAAAGTAAATAGAAATACCTCGATGTAAATTTTTGAAATTCAAAATTTTGAACCCGATATACGCAACCGAAATAAACCAACAATTTGTGGGACCTACACTCCTTGTTATTTAGTCCGGATGGGGCCGAAATATTTTTTTATATAACGACGTGGGTGGGGGGGGGGGACCTGAAAGGTTTTGATTTTTATAAAAATGGTGGACTGTCGTTGAAAGAGGAAGACGACATATATATTTTAATGGCTATTTCGAAGTAATTTACTGCGAATTAGCCTAAATCGCAGTAATTTACTGCGAATTGTATTATTAAAAGAAAATTTAATCAATTCGCAGTAAATTAATGTGAATTAAGTTAACGAAATTTTTTCCGTTAATCTAATTCGCAAAATTACTGCGAAATATATAAAAATATAACTTTTTTGTAACATTAAAAAAGCACTTTAAATCCAAAATATTATCATTCCGGTTTCATTCCCGGTGTCTATCTGTAGATCAATGTTCGTAAAAAAGCAACTCGATCGGTCTTCTTTGATTTATTCTAGGTGCCAGAGAGTTTGTTGGATTTATATTCTTATTCTGCCTTAGCTACATGTAGAGCACAAATCTGCAAACTTTGCCTTTTGGCCTGTCAAAAGCTCTTTTGTGGTCTGACAGAGCAGTAACCACTAACAATGAAGGCAAAATCTGAGTCTTGATTCAACCCATGTTGTATTATGCATCTTCCTAAAGATGTAGTACCTATCTCAATACTTATTTATATCTGCATATATAATTGTTGAATCTAACATTCGCCAAGTTACTACACAACAAGATATACAATAATAGTACAAATTCTTTTTACACTTTTATCATATATAAGCTAAAGTTTAATAGTAAGACTTTTGGTCCTTTAGTTATTGGTAAATTTTAATTTTAGTCCTTGTGATATCTTACCAAATATATCTAATTTTCAATTAATTAAAATGTGCACTTTTGATTACTTTGCCTGTGAATACCCATAGGTTTACCATATTTTTTATTTGTTCTACCACCTAATTATGTACATGTGTTAGATTAAGCTTATATCTGACAGTAATATCGTTTTAATAATAGTCAAAGTATATTATACTTCTTACATAAAAGAAAACAATAATTTGCATTTTAATTAATTGAAGATTAAATGTGTTGACTCATATATCATATGGATTAAAATCAGAATTACCAACAATTTAGGGACCAAAAGTATTACGATTCCTAAGTTAAATCCTAAAGTATTCAGAACGTAAGAGGGTATATTATTTCAAAACTCCAACATTTTCGAAGGGTGGGAATGTTAAGTGAATTTTTTATTTATTTTTAACAAATAAACCTCCTTGAGGTGGAAGGAGGGTTGGCAGATCCCTACCAGTTTTATTATTAATAATAAAAATAATTAAACAAAGGGTACATAAGTGGTTGTTTCAAATCCAACCAGTCAAAAAAATAAAATTTTACTTGATTGTGAAGTGACATATAACTTAAGGATGCATATGTATTTTTATTTTAATTTGTGATTTTTATATGCAATTTTTGCAAGGGAGTCGCCAAGCAGGCTCCTTTTCACTCGGATTTGTATAAACTGGGCCGTTAAACTGAACTGGCCCAAGTATACACGGCCTGTTTGGCAACATTTCTCTCAAGACAACAGTACTCCTATGCTAAATAGACATGCAATTATTGGATTCAGTACGTTAATACACTTGTTACAGCTGAAGCTTTTCTTCCCATACAAAATTATCAAAATAGCACGGTATAGCTAGTTTTCGCATTGGTCAATTAGAAATAGCCAGCGTTTACCCAACCAATAAAAAATAGCCACTATTTTACTACAACAGAAACCGGTCCCGTATAATATATGGGAATTCGGTATATTTGTGTACGAACTCCAGCATATTACGCTGGATTGCTATACTTTGCTGACTCCTATATAATATACGGGAGACTGGAGCACCAGTGCTCAAAACTTCAGTATATTATATTGGACATTTATACTTGCTGGAACTCTAGTATATTATGCGGAAGTTCCAGCACATTTATAATATGCGGGAGTTCCAGCATAGTTATCCTGGAACTCCCATATAATATGCGGGAGCTCAAGCATACTTATGCTGGAACTCCCGTATAATATGCGGGC